>BLBF01000022.1:39332812-39403113 GCA_015471245.1 Laticauda colubrina | reverse complement strand
ACTACACACCATATTCCCTGGTAATATCACACTACTAACTAGAACATTTGCTAGACCAATATTCGAATACAACTCATCAGTCTGGAACCCACATTACGTATCTGATATTAGCACAGTTGAGAAAGTCCAGAAATATTTCATAAGAAGAGTTCTCCACTCCTTTACTCGTTGTAGAATATCTTATGCCACCAGACTTGAAATTCTAGACCTAGAAAATCTTGAATTATGCCGTCTTCGGTCTGATCTAAGTATGGTATATAAAATCATACATTGCAATGACTTACCTGTCAATGAATAATTCAGCTTCAACTATAACAAGAACACAAAATAGATACAAACTCAAGGTTAACCGCACCAAACTTGATTGCAGGAAATACGACTTTAGCAACAGAGTGGTCAATGTCTGGAATACTCTACTTGGCTCTATGGTTTCTTCCCCAAACCCCCAAAACTTTAACCTACGACTGTCTACTATTTCCCTCACACCTTTCCTAAGAGGTCTGTAGGGGGCATGCATAAGCGCACCAATGTACCTACCATCCCTGTCCTATTGTTTCTTTTATTTTTCTTATATGTAGCCATTTCATGTATTCATAACTAGGTAATTCAAACTAGGTATAATATGTACCTATTATTTTGTAAGCGATTGACAAATCAAATAAATAAATAAGTAAATCTATTCAGACACATTTCAGTTTGGCTATACTTTGCTGTCATTCTATAAAACACTTAATAACCTGAAATAGGATTGACGGACTTTTGTCTCTGACATAAATCTGCCAAACATAGTCATTAGCAGAAATCCTGGTAGTTGTGCTCATACACCCATTCTTTCAAGATGGAAAGTTTTGCTCAAGATTTTTTTTAATAAGTCGAAAGTAGCGGTTGCCAACCAGTGGGCCACGGCCCACTGATGGGCCATGGAAAAATTTTGGTGGGTTGCAGAGGAAATGTCCCCCGAAAGCAATTAATATGGGCCATGCAGTTCTCGTGCCTCGCAGCTCTTTGAGGGACTCTGGAGTCAGGTCCCTGAGATGCATGCACCAACCACCTTCCCCAAATGGCAGGTGGCGGCAACAACATTCCCGTACACCAGCACCCACTGTTAGCTCTCCCCATTAGTTCTCTAGTTTTGAATTGCTCCCACTTCTCTCTGCTTCCCCCTCCCCCTGCACCCCCTTGCTGGCAGGCAAGGAAAGGGAGATGGAGTTTTGTACAGACTCTGCTTTTCCAACCCTCGCTGCCTCTCCCAACATCGAAGCCTCAGAGATGCAGGCAAAGCCACTGCAGCGGTAGTGCCCTGAGTTACTTGCTTCTCCATTATTTCCTCCTCCTCCTCCTCCAGCACCTCCTTCTCTCTGGGTAGGGCAGTTCTGAACTAACCGAGCATGGTAAGGCAACTCGAGCGCTACTACTGTGGTGGCTTTGCCCTGCTGCGCATAGAAACCCAGGAGGCTGCCAGTGCTAAGCAAACCCATGCCCTCCCATCCACCCCACCTGGGCTCAAGAGGGAGCAGGACGCCAGCAGGTGCCCAGTGGGTAAGTAATCCAGGGCTGCGCAAGGTTGGGAAGCTCAGGCTGGTACCCAAGTGGGATCAGTACCAAACAGCCAATCACAGAGGCCATCTGCGATTAAGAATTCCAAAATGTGGGAGGGGGGTGCCATAGAGAGAGAAGGTACAAAGAGAGGAGGTGGGAGAGGCTGGTTGGCCTGGGGCACGCCAGGAGCAGAAGTGCATGGAGGAGCCCAGCCCCAGCCTGGCTCTGTGAGAGGAGCGAAGGCACCAAAGGGCATCCACCACCAAGACCAGAAAGAAGCTCTGTACACCTCCCAATTGGTGACAGGTGTGGGAGCACTTAAGGCCAGATGACTCTGGAGGAAAGTAAAGTGAAGGAAAAGGAGCCTCCTCTGAAGGATTGCTGGGCCTGGCACTGTTCCAGTCCAGACCCTCGAGCACGGTTGGGAGAAAGCCCATCTCCGCCAAGCAGCTGCAATTACCAGCAAGGGGCATTGCTGAGAGGACGCCATGTAACATGGACAGCTGGAAAGAAGCCTGGGAGCAGCAGGAAGCAGGAAGAGAAGCATGTGGGGGGGGGGGTCACCTGGCTAAGCAAGTGGGGGAGAGAAGTGGGGAGGGGGTAAAGCAAGGGGAAGGCAAATGCTGCCTGGTCAGAAGGGCGCCCAGCCACCAAGGTGATTTCCTTTCAATTCACCAATAAAATCGCTTCCCACCGCTTTGAGGCTTATTCAAATGCCAGTCCTGGCTGACTTCTGACTATTAAAAACAGACCAGTGGAGTCCCCTGCTAATATGAGAGATGCTGTCTCTCTCTCCCCCCTCCCCCTAACTCAACCATAATTTCAACTGGGAAATTGTCAGCATTTGGCAAAACTAAATCCAAAAATACGAGGGAATTCCTCAAAGTTTAGCATACAGATAAGTCAGCCATTAACAAGCACAGAGAGATAAGCAACATTTATACACTATTCCCAAAGAAATAATAAAAAAGCTAAAAAGGGAAACAAAAATACCAAAAAACTATTGCAATGCACTCTACATGGGGCTACCCTTGGACAGTATTTGGAGGCTCCAGCTGATGCAGAGAACAGTGGTGCAGACAGTTTTGGGGTCCCCAAGAATGGCCCGTGTAACAGCACTGCTCTGTGAGCTGTGTTGGTTGCTGGTCTTTGGGGTACAATTCATCGTATTGCTGATTGTCTTCAAAGTTATTCATGGCATGGGTCCACATTACTTGAGGGAACATCTCATTCCATTAGGATTGGCCCATCCCACTCATGCCAGCAGAGCAGGCATGCTGTGGGGCTCATTATCAGCCTAATTATTCTGGTTGGTGGAGTCCAGGAAAGAGGGCCTTCCCTGCTGTTATTCCTGCCCTCTGGAACATCTTGTTCCTAGTAAGAGGTTGGCCTCTTTTATAAGGGCCTAAAGATCTCACTCTGCAAGTTGTCCTGGGCCTCAATGGGGGGAAAGCACAGTGGTGGTGGTTGATAGAGTAAAACCTCCCTCTCCGTTCTATTTCTCCCCCCCCCCCCCATATCCTTAGAGTTTAATCTTTATGTTTAATTTATTTATGTTGTTATGTAGATATATTTTTATGACAGTAAGTTGACCAGAGTTATCTTATGGTAGGATAGGTGGTCAATAAATTTTAGTAATTTGATAAATAAATAAATAAAATAAAATAAAATATAAAATAATTAATCAAGGAGCTATAAAAGGAGAAAACAACACTTCCACCAACACTGACTGGGCATGCTACTGTATATAAATAGAAAGCAAACCCTGCTTTCTTCTACCATAAAGATGTTACCTACAATCCAGATAAGAAAATGTCTGCAGGCAAACAACCAAGCTCAAAGAGCACTAAGGACTCCATGGTTCAATACTCATCTACATATATTCTCTTCTAACGATGAAAAGAAACAAAAATGTAAGTTTAGGAAACAGACAAAAAGGGATTTTATTTTATAGTAAAATATTTATTGTAAACAAAGTAGAGATTTAAGCAGAATGTAAATGTTTTAAATAAGTAAGCAAATAAATTAAGGGTAGAAATGTATGCCTGTAGGAAGTACAGGTAGTTCCTGACTTATGACATCATCATAATGAATCCTGCCAGTTGTAAGTCACGACTGTTGTTAAGTGAGTTGCTCATGTAAGTGTTTTGCTCAATGATCAAAATTTGTGCTTTCCCTGTTGCAATCTTTAATTGACTGCATGGGTTGTTCAATGGAATACAGGGACCTGAGGGGTTGAGGATGTCCTGGGAGGCTTGGTGCAGGCCTAGGCCTGCATTGCAACACTTCGTTTACCCCTAAGCCATTCTGTGGTCTGCTTTCAGTCTTGGGATTGCTTCCTGCCTTGCTGGGTCTCAGACCCTCTTCCCCTCTCCTTTCTGAAGACTGTCTTCAGAAAGAAGCAGCCAAGACACCACAGAGTCTTTTTAGATAGAGGCTGTGTGAAGCATGGTGCTGTTGCAAAAGTGGGTTCCATTTTGGAAATGACCACAATTCTCACAATCTGAGAACTGTGATCGCTGTCAAAATGGTGCCCATTTCTGGGATGGCATTACACAGCTTTTCTGTATGGAGGCCTCAGGTGCACTGGCTAGTTCTTTTTCCACCTTTCGAAGGTTAATCTCATAGACTCTATATAGAAAGTTGAAGATGTTATGTATAGAAATTAGAATACTCCAAATACCTAAATCTGATTGGCTGAGCAGGTCACAATAGGATTGGATAATAAAGTACCAATGCAATTGGCCCGCATAATGGCGGGAAAGCTTAAAGAACTGTCATTGGCCGCAAGTCGCGAGCAGCCGCTATAAAAAGGGCTGCCGCGGCTTCGGCAAATGTTCTGTTACAAGTCACTGAGTTGTTTTAATAAAGAGCTGTTTGTTGGGACACCGGTCTCGCGTACCTTTCTTCTCAGAACAGAACAGAAGACTATCTATAAAAATACATATTATCTTGCCAACATTCCATATAAATGTATTTAACAACATACATGGAAAAGGAAAGACTAAAATTTATTCAGTTGCTTATCACGAACTCTTTGGTGTATACGTATGTTTGTATGCATCAATTCCATATTTCCCCCCATACAGCACAAAGTCATGCAATTTAGAGGCATATTACAAATAGGTTCTCTTGAAGAAATTTAAAAAGTATTATAATAGAGTTTAATATTTTTCTTATTTAACTATTTTGATGTAAAATTCTTTTTATTTTATTTATTACAACAAATCTTGTTAGGGATAACATTGTTTACCCTAACTGGTTTAGGTGAAATAATAACTATGATTCATAGTTGTGTATGTTAAAGTGTCTGCAGCTTTAACTGTGGGATAGTAATTAAGGGAGTGGTTATGAAAACACTTTAAAAGTAGCAAGACTACAGCTTGCTCACTCTGGCTTTGATGATCCCTGATTACTGCTTGGAATCAAGACTGCATTGCTCGAACGGGAGAGACAACAAAGGACTGATTTGTAATTATCATTATATTTGTATAATGATAATACACTTGAAAATTAATTGGAATTTTTATATTTCAGATGAAACAGACAGGCAGTGATGGCTACAATCCAACCTCTGTAGCAGAATGGCTAGATTCCCTGGAACTGGGAGATTATATCAAGCTCTTTTTGATAAATGGCTATACATCAATGGACCTTGTAAAGAAAATATGGGATATTGAATTAATTAATGTAAGTTGATCAATTTTTTTCTTTTTAAAACATCTCAGTTGTAATTCTAATGGATAAAAATTGTTTTACTTTTTCAACATAGTGTGGTTAATGACTTATATGTGTTCAGCAAACACTGAGGCTCAGCTATTCAGAACTGCTTCTTCTATTTAAGCAGATATGCTAAGCCAGGGGTAGAGAAACTTGGCTCTTTTATCACTTATGGACTTCAACTCCCAGAATTCCTGAGTGAGCCATAAAAGGTTTCTCATCCCTGGCCTACTGGTTTTTCAATTGTGGGGAAATAAATTTTTGAATTGAATGGGACTGTTTAATATACAAATGTAGGACATACTACATTTATATTAATATATTAAACAATATATTAAACAGTCCCATCCAAGTCAAAAATTGATTTCCCCCACAACTGAAAAACCAGTAGGCCAGGGATGGGGAACCTTTTATGGCTCACTCAGGAATTCTGGAAGTTGAAGTCCGTAAGTGATAAAAGAGCCAGGTTTCCTTACCCCTGTGCTCGGTTATTACTGCTAACCCAGCTCTCCAATGTCACATCCTTTTTTTCCCATTCAGTCATGTACAGTTCTTGAAGACTATCTAAACAAGTCAGTGCACTTTTCTTAGCAAGATTTTTCAGAACTGACTTGCCATTGCTTCTTTCCTAGGCCTGAAAGAAACTGACTGGTCCAAGGTCACCCTGCTGGCTTACTTTTAGCTACGCAGAAACATATTCACACCAGGACATATTGCCTTCTTGTCACCAAAAACACTTTCTTGTTACCACTTTACATAAGCATACACGTGTGTGTGTGTGTGTGTGTGTATACTGTATAATACACACACACACACACATACACACACTTTATTTTGTATATTTATTTTTTACCCACAGATAAGAGTTAGTATCTCAAATAATATTCAGCTGAAAATTTAAATGTGGATTCGAAGACAAATTTCAGAGATACAATAGCAACATTGTGTTGATATCAAACAATATCAAACAAAACAAAAACAAACTTACTGGGACTATCTGGATTTTAATTGGAACAATTTAGTTTTTTAGTGGTAAGTCATACAATTGTATTGGCCTTGTTTGAAATTATTAAAATATTATTTTATGTCTCTCTTTTGAAAGTTTAGGGAAATCATATTAAAAGTAACAGTTGACAGCAAAGTAGAAAAATGTCTATCGTTTCTATAAAAGTCTTTCTCCTGAAACAGATGACTATTCAATTTTTTGGAACAATGTATTCAAATGAGTGGATTCTAGAAGAATGTATTTTGCTCTTTTCTTCTTCTTTTATGAAAAATTCTAATTTTGATATATTGAGAAAAAATGTAACTACCTAATGGAAAAAAGCAATCTTCTTGTTCTTCTTGCTACTACTCTCCGAATTATCCCAAATGATATTTTCAGGTTAAGAACCAAAAATTAATTGTACAATCATTTATTGTACTTGAGATATTGCTTCAGGTATGGGGAAGTTATCATGTAAACAATGAATAATTTATGATAAATCATGTTATTACTTAACAATTTATTACAGGGTTAGTTTATATGACCCATCAATCAACCTTGATTCCTGGAATTTGTCTGGAGTACTTTTCTTTTACTCTACTTTTTGGAAGTAGTTTGCTATTACCTTCTTCTTTCTGAGTATAAGAGGGAGTGACTGGTCACCCAGCTAGCTTTGGCAGGATTAACCCTCAGAATATCCTGGCCTCTATTTTAGTGGTTTTTAACCATTATATCAAACTGGTTTTCAGATGATGTTGCTTGAGCATCATAGTTACACTTCAAAATTTTACCATCTACAACTTTCTTCTTTTGTTTTTAAGTGAATATGCTAACATACAACCGTATCTAAATTACTGATCACATTTTCTCATTTTCTATGTTATTTCACCTATACTCCTAGGCAGGGTGGAGTATAAGCTCCATTTCACGCTAAATAAACTAAATTATTAATTTAGTTTAATTATTAATTAAGTAGAAAACTATCTTTAGATAGATTTTTAGTCCAAAAGCAGTTTATTAAAATAAATTTGATAAAAATTAAAAAAAATCACAATTTAAATCATGATTTAAATCATGGTAAAAAGGCTTGATTTAAATCAACTTGATTTAAATCATAATTTTTAAAGAGCAACCGTCATCTTTGTCCCACAGCAGCTCCTCCTCTGACCCACTGTTGACTCACCAACAGTCCCATTCACTTTAATGGATGGTTGGCAGTGATACAATAAGGTGAGGAACGTGGCAGGCAGCAGATGAATGGATGCCCGCTAACAGACGCCTCCATGATGGATCTGAAATGACAGGTGCTCTTTAAATGTAAGGACTCATTCTTGTTGGTAGTTAGAATTTTCAACATTATTATTTGCAAACAAAATGAAGGTTTCCTATTTAGCTTGCAGAGCTTGGGTTCATTGAATGAGTTTACCAAAAATGTAAATATTGCAGAATATACAGCTTATGCTACATAACTAAGCTCCATTTCATGTTAAATAAACTAAATTATTAATGTATCTTAAATAGAAAACTATCTTTAGATAGATTTTTACTCCAAGAGCATATTTCAAAATCTTATTTTTTCTTACTAGAATCAAATCCAAACCTAACTGTCCCTTTAAATAGGCTCCTATTCAAGCATTCTAAATCTAAAGAGATAATTATAAGTGGAATTAATCTATCCATTAGACTTTGATCTTTATACACAGCATTCAGTCTGAAAAAATCAATTATAATAACAATTTCAAAAGATAATTCTTTATAGACAATCTAGGAATAATATGAAATAATGTATAAAAATATTTTTACATATAAAAGAAGTAGGATCAAATATTATAATGCAACCAAATGCTAATGAATGCAGAGGACAAGACAATTAGACATAAATGCATGGTACTTTAAAACATATTTGTTATATTTTAAATAAACTTTTATGTGAACTTGATTTTTTCTTGATTAGACAGAACCTCACATATGTATATGCTTTATACATTTTTATATTACATAGCTAAAACTTGTGTTGCATGATAAGAAATTTATTTAAAGAAAATTATTGTAGAAATAATTAAGGGAAATCCCCCAAAGCTAGTTTTACTCTGCTTCTGCAATATATCATACATTAATATCAATTGGGTGCTGTACTGAATTGTTTATCATTTCCTCTAAATGTGTGTTAATCTACAAAGACTGAAAGAGCAGACAAAATTCCCATTCTGTCCATATTGTCTCTGTTTTCTTCCTGAAAAAGAACTTCTTGGAAATTTAGCACATTTGGGGATTTGCATTTAAAGATATTCTTAGGATAAAGTAATGCTACGTAGTTAAATGCTGTTAAAGAAACAGGGTGTACCAGCTTTTCAATGTATAGTACATTAGAAACAGCCAGTTTAAAATTCTAGTACCCTAATTTGGAAATAAGCTTGACTAAAGCCTTCCAAATAAATAAACATAATAGATTAAAATATTTAGTCTCATTCTCTAAATTTTTTATTGATACAAATCTATAAAGAAAACTAGCTGTCCCAATTCCAGATGACATAGCTCCAGAGTATAGAAATAAATTAAATGAAAATAGATATTTGGTGATATACTATATGCTATTAAGGATATGTTTTACATGTAAAACAATACAAGACATCTATCTGCTTGATTGTTCCACAATAAAAATAAAATAAAAGGACTGACATTGTTTTATAGACATTAACATTCTGGATTATGACAGTGTATCATGACATTGCATCAGTTGAAGCTCACATTGCCCAGTGGCATGGCTTTTTCTAAGCCACATTGCTCAGTAGCATAGTCCAGTCTGGAGCTAAGAGCTCTCTCTGGACAGCTGGATCATATCTGGCAAGGGGAAGTTTGGGGGGATGAAAACCTTATTGTTCTGTCTGCGTTTGTATTGTATTGGATGTAGACAGTGGTGGTATTCAGCCAGTTCGCACTGGTTCAGGTGAACTGGTAGCAAGGATTTGGCATGGGTCTCCAAACTTCTAGCTGGCCACACCACCAACCCGGTCACCCAGTCGCCGCTTGCTCACTTGTCCTGCCCATCTGATGCTTACTCACTCTGCCCGCCTGATGCTCGCCTTCTTTTAGGGTAACATGCAGAAACTTAAAACTGGCCACTTGCTCCACTTAGTCTCCATTGATAAGCAAGAGCTGGATGTCTGATCTGTTTCTTCTATAAATCCTGATTTGACTGCTCACAGGTAAGCCTGCAAATCATGCTAGGCTCCCCCCACCATTCCCAGGCTCTGCTGGCAAAGCCACCATGCTGTGCTCTCCCAATTCTCCCTACCATGTGGGGTCCGTGGCCCACTGTCTGCTTCCTTTCATCATCTGGGAGAAATGAGCAGCAGCGGAAGTGCAAGAAGCCTGCTTGGGCAGAGAGGAAGGAGCTCCGGCCCACCTATTCTGGCTGCCAGCTCTGTTCCCCTTGCTTTTCCAGGTTCTGGCGCACCAGCCAGCTCGGACATGGGGCGGTTGACTGCCCAGCAGCAAACGCTGCCCTGCCTGCTGGTCCTGTCGCCACCATGGGTGAAAGGGCAGCACCAGTTTTTGCTCCTGTCTCTTGCCCTCTGCCTGCCACTGTTGCTCTTTTGGGGAGGCAGGGCTGCACATGTCAACCACCGCCATCCTGTTACCTCCAGCAGTGGCAGGAGCAGCAGGCAGTTTGCTGGCTGGGTGGTCAACTGTCCCAACTGTCAACTGTCCCACACTGAGCTGGCTGGTGTGCTGGAACCTGGAAGAGTAAGGGGAGCAGAGCTTCCAGCCAGAACGAGTGGGCCAGGGCTTTCCTTCCTCCCCGCCCGAGCAGGCTTCTTGCACCTCTGCTGCTGCTTGCAGTTCTCACTCCTGTCTCTCGCCCTGTTGTGGCTGCCACTGCTTTTCTGGAAAGGCGGGGCTGTGCAGGAGCTGATTCCACATGGGTGGAACTTCTGTCTGGCACTGGGGTAAGAGGTGCTCCTAAAGGGAGGGCAGGTGGATGTCCCGGGGCTGCTTTCTTTCTTTATTCTCCCGCTACCTGCTGCTCTGGAGCTCATAGGATCAGTTTATTCCACATCTGGGGTGTGTGTGTGTCACGAGAGTGTGGTTTGTGTGTGTGTGAGAGAGAAAGACAAGAAAAGAAAGAGCAAGAAAGAAAGAGGGTGGGAAAGAAAGAAATAAAGAAAGAGAAAAAGAAAAAGAAATAGGAAGACAGAGCAAGAAAGAAAGAGGAAGGGAGAGAAAGAAATAGAGAGCAAGAGAAAGAAAGAAAGAAAGAAAGAAAGAAAGAAAGAAAGAAAGAAAGAAAGAAAGAGAAATAGGAAGGAAAAAAGAAAAAGAAATAGGAAGGAAGAGAGAGAGAGAGAAAAAACTCTGTGCTACTAGTTTTAATTGTTCCATTATTTATTATATATTAATATTTTACACTGTCCCTACACGTAGAGTGATTTTACTATCTTTCTTTTGCCCAGGTATTTTTCAGGCTTTGCAATATATGCATTCAATGTCTATAGTCCAGAGCATGTGTGTTTAACAGAGTTGAAAGGACTTTGGAGGTCCAACCCCCTGCTCGGGCAGGAAAACTGAGAATGCCAAAGGCTGAGTTGTGGTCCTAGGAAAGGTGTCAGAATAACAGAATAACACTTAGAAGGGACCTTGGGGGGAACTCTATACCATTTCAGAGAAATGGCTGTCCAGTCTTTTCTTAAAAACTTCCAGTGATTGAGCACCCAGAACTTCTGGAGGCAGGTAGTTCCACGGCTTAATTGTTCTCACTGTCAGGAAGTTTCTCCTTAGTTTTAGATTGCTTCTCTCTGTTCAGTTTCCATCCATTCTTGTTTGCATTCTGTGCTTTGCAAAATACATTGCCCCTCTTCTTTTTGGCAGCCCCTTAAAAGCCTGTTGCCTATTATATTCTTGGGCAATGAATGTGAGCCATTTCCCCCTTTCAGTAGTCCATGAAAGTACATCTATAGTATGTAGATAATATGGTTAAAGGTGAACAACATTTTTATAGAACTATAGATATGTTGAGGCTGAGTGTGACAAGGAATGGCTGGGAGGGGAGGGGCCAGGTGGGGCATCCCTTGGTATGAGTGTCATTGAGTTGGCCATGCCTATCCAGTCACATGACCACCAAGTCACACCTACCCAGTCATATGCCCACCAAACTACGCCCACCAATTAACCCAGGCCCACAGAACTGGTAGTAAAAAATTTTGAATCCCACCATTGGATGTAGACTACTAGATTTTTTTAAAAAAATATTGTTGCTCTCTAACTCTCTGAACAGTTCTGCTTTATTCTGTTCTATTATTTGTAGAATTTTTTGTGATTTGGTAGTATTGATGATATAGTATATCTGTTTTTATTTTTACTATTTATTTTTCTGTTAGTTCAATTCTAGTCATTCGCTAGTCATTCTAATTGAAATTATACGTTGCAGTTATTGATTATTTCAATGAAGCATTTGCACTAGATATTCTTTTTTAATCAGCAGAATTGTAGAACAAGAAAAAGATTATTGAACAGATTAGTCTGTTGACCCGTATAGTTGACCCATATACCTGATAGATTCTCCAGTTTCACAAATAAATACACTGCAATAGGAAAACTTTTAAAGGAATCTAAAAAAAAATGAAAATTAAGGGAATTTAATATCACCTCTTATCAATTACCAGGAACTATATATAATTTACTGTACATTTTCATCTGTCTTCTGTTTACTTTGTTTTTCTTCTGAAATGTATTATATAGTATGTTTTTAAAGAGTGAAGAATAACAGGTGAGTTTACAGGTATGCAACAAGTATTTTTTTCTTTCTCTTTCCTGGAAAAATGTAACACTAAAAAATTATGCTAGGTTGTTGACTGGCAGCAATATTAAGCTTTAGCAATCAAAATGAAGTATTTCAAACGCCTTATGTTTTCTGCTTGAATAGCAATATCCTCATTCTGGCATACAATTCCTGTTTCCCAGTTGTCTCCAAACAGAATATGTCTTTCAGAAATATCCTTATGGAATATGTCATTGTTACACAAATAAATTAATCTGATATACAGAACTGCCTAATGCATTTTCATACATTTTGCTATTTGGGTACCTTGAAGAATGTAGCTCATTTAGGAAAGGGCATAAAAAAAATCGGCTGAATATATAGAGTTTCTACTGCTTCTGAAGAAGCTAAAATAGCCTCCTTCTATAGCACACAATCCATCATACAACAAGCTGATAAAATAAATGTTTTGTTGCCCTAGGCAACTACTTGTACTGCCTACAGCAAATCTGAACATCTTTGAATATCTTTTTAACTCTTTCATAGTAACATACTACGTGGTTCTATCAAAGACAGCTAAGTGCCCACTTATTGTAGATATAATATACCAGTTACCTGAGTTATAGACAATTAACCTGAGGCAAATTTCTTACCATGATTTTTTAAAATAATCCATATTAATAAACATTGAAATCATTACTTAGGTTGTGATTTTAAAAAGATTTTTAAAGATATCAGAACCTAAAACAAAATTTGTCTATCCCTGTAACTGAGGAGGACCGATTCCTGTCTAGGCATCAGACAGCCTACAACAGAAGCAGTTTGAGTAGTTATAAAGGACATGTTTCTCTCTCTCATTATTCTATTTTTATGATAAATTTTCTCTTCTCATGCCCACAGGTAGTATCTTTCTCAATTTCAGGACCTCTAAAAAAAGGCCTGTGCAGGATCTTAGCTTTTCTTAGCACTGCACTCTTCTGGACAGAAAGCTCTGATGTTGTTCCTGAGATCTATTGGAGCCATTCTCCAAGCTTTGATGTCACAGCCTCATTGGGGTCACTTTGACCTATTCTTTCCACAGAGCTTCTAGTTTCTCCTTCAGGCTCTGGTACTTTTTTATACTCCTTCTCATACTCATACTCCTTCTTTCTCATACTCCTTCTTCTTGATTTTGCTGTCACTTGGCATTATTACATCTACCACCATGGCCGACTTCTGTTCCTGTCTGTCTGGATCTGGAAATCCTACAGGATCTCAGTCCTGTCTATACACATACACTTTGCTATATAAAACATTATGTGTATTGCTTGATACAAACGAGAGCAGTATGTGTCTGTCTATCTCAGAAACAGTAGAAAGTCAGAAAAGAAAAATTCCTTCGTTTAAGGAATACACATATGTAATGTAGTTTAGACAGTTCTTATTATCATTAATCTGATTTGTTGAACTGGATTTGGCATTTTTATCCACATATTGAATCCTTCCCAAGGACCTGAGATAGGGATATGTTGTTGAATGTTTTTAAAAGTTTTTTTTAAAAGTAGATGTAAACTATTTCAAGTAAAGCTGCCTTTTGCAATTGACTGCTGGTGATTTTGTCAATGCCAATGGTTTTCAAGTTGTGCTTATTTTTATTATTTCACAGTACACATCAAACTAATTTTAATCTCTCACCCACTCTGCCATAATGCTTATTATACATTTTCATAGGGTTGAAAAAAACAATTCCATCTTTCCTTCTCTCTTCATTTTTCTAATGGCCTTATTCCCTTTAATATTCTCTGAAAGACTCACCGACTATCCATTGAATTGAATTAAGCCCTGTTCAGAAATCATTAAAAAGAGGGCTCACATCATATGAACAATTTTGATAAGCACTCCCATCACTAGTGTCACTCAAATAATATCTGTAGGAGGAAAGCTGTTAGATACACTCTATGTATACAGAGTGATGTGCAAAGTTTTTTCTTCTGAGGATATTCATGAAGGCTGCATGAAAGTCATATCATTTGAGTGAAAGGAGAGATTTCTCAGAAGTGTTTACTATAAAATTTATTTTATTTTTACAAAATGAACTAATAATTATTGAAATAATGTAGGGCACTGAACAGATTAAGATATATACTTTATATGTGTTTATTTAAAACATTTACAGTATATGCCACTTTCCATCAAATATTTTGAAATGATACACATATTTAATTTGCAACTCTGAAAATAAATCTTGTTAGTCAAATGAGAGTATAAAAGGGTTCTCAAAACTTGTAGCCTTGAAAATGTAACCTTCAGTTTGGCTGCTCTCTTTTAGGATAGTTAGTTTAATTTTTTAAATATGTATTTGTCTCCTCAAAATGGAAGTAAGCTTAATTGATATTTATATTTTGGAAATATCTAGAGATAAAGTTCATTTTAAATAATAGATTTGTTTAAATATATGTAAACATAAGTTGAAATAATTTAAATTATTATTCATTGACAATGAGGTATATTCTTGGTATTGTTCATTATTTGAATAAAAGCAAACTAAATCAACATAAATTATAATTTATCGCTAATGTTATTGAAAAAAATCACCACTATGAATATGATTTTCTAGCTATTATTATGGATAGGTTAAATGTGACTTAAATAGACAGATATGCATACTTTAAAACAATATCCACAGTTGTTTTTTTCCTTCACTGCAGCCTACTCCTTGCCACTCACAGAGGGGTAAGCTAGTGATTCTGTGCCATTTATAACCATCAAACATCCAACTTCATATAAAGGAAGAATCTAGAATACCCAATTTTCTCTTTTGTTCACTATGATTGCAAAATGATGTGGAATGACATGGTAAGAAAAAAGGAGGGACTTCCTGGGTGAACCTGGAAATGTGCATATGCATCATTACATGTATCATTTAATGAGCTGCTGATATTCTATATACTCTCAGATATAATTTAGAAATATAGTTTCCATTCACCAACTTCTGGCATTAAAAATGCAACAAATATGCATTTTATATTTATCAAATATATGATAAAACATGAATGAAAAATATTTTGGGATTAATTATTTCAATTGTATTTAGTATTTATTAAGTGAAATGAATATGCATTAAATATTTTATTTTGCACAAATCTTTAAGATTTTATCATTTTGACTATGGATTTAGGTTATCCTGCTTCAGCTTTTAATCTTTCATTGGTGTTACATAAGTCATTTAAAACTTTTCTCTCCATGCAAACATAAGCAAAATATTATCTGAAATCTTGATGTGGAAGATGTATTATTTTGTAAGGGAGAATCAAAATAGATGAGCAACTTGTAGATAGGAAAGTATGGAGGAAAGTTTTTTTTAAGCCAATCTCTTTGCATTCTATGGATAATAGAAGCCTTAGATGTAGTACAGAAACAACCAGGTTATCAATAAGGAAACCTAAATTTACATAAGCCAGGATGAAGGTGAGATGAAAAATTGTAATGGAAATAGAAAATAGAAAAAGGGAATTAATAATCAAAAGCTTCAAAGTTGAAAATAAAAGCCATGATTTGTTGACAAATGTAGGTTCAGTTATTCAAACAAATCAGGATAAATAAATTCTGGTATGACGTTAATCCTTGACATTAGTACAACAATGTAAAATAATTATGAAAGCCAATGTCACACTGGCCAACGGATGCAAAAAGGACACAGCGGACGAGCAAAATGTTCCATCCGTTGTTGTCCGCTCTCAAAAGGGGCAAAAATTTGCATAACCGGAGCGGATAACACGGACGCGGGGAGGACACAGGGCGGATGCAAAGTGGATGTGGAACGGAAGCCCAGCGGATGGAAGCGGATGGGAGTGGATGGCACATCCGCAGGGCTTTCGGGGGGCCTCAGCGAAGCGGACGCGGAACGGAAAGAGCGGATGCAGAGCGGATGCACAGCGGATGAAGCGGATGCACAGCAGATGCACAGCGGAAGCCTAATGGGTGCCTGGCATTAATTACGCATGCAGGGAGGATGCATTGCATCAGCCCCGCGGATATAACGGAAGCAGCTTGGAAGCAGCTCGCCATTCAGAGGAAAGACCTGCTTCCAGACACATCGACTGCCTTGCCTGTCCTGCCTGCATGTCTGCCTGCCAGCCTTGCTGCCAGCCTTGCTGCCAGCCTTGCTGCCAGCCTTGGTTCCTGCCAGCCTCCCTGCCAGCCAGCAACTCCACAACCATGGGAAAGCACAGCAAGCCTCAGCCATCTGCTGCCAGCCCTGGCAAGAGGGACAGGGCTACCATCCCGCCCCCTGGCCCTCACTCTGGTTCTGCTGGGGCTTCTGCAGCACGGGCTCGCTCTTCTGGGGCTGGGGCATCTGCTGCTTCTGCTGCTGGAGGAGCTGATGACAAGCACTCCAGCACCAGCCACCTCCACAGCACCTGCACCCTTCACCCCTGAGACTGAGCGACCAAGAGGAGTGCCAGAGACTCATTTTTGTCTCATAGCTTGTTGTTAATAAAGTCTATTTTTGATTCACACACTTGTTTCATTTCTTTTTTTTAATAAAGTGTTGCTGGAAACTTTTAGAAATGGTTTAAGTCTTTGCATGCTTGTGGGATGGGTTAAGATAGCTGTGGGATGGGTTGAGATAGCTGTGGGATGGGTAATAGCTGTGGGATAGATAAACCTCCAGTGCAAGCATAGTGGGACTGTATGGTCCACCCTCCCAGGTGCCACACCTGTGGCCCTTCATTATCAATAATAATGTAATAATTATCCACACATGTCAACATAAACACAACTCTTTATTAAATGCCCTGATGATTGTAGGGCCACCCAACATACATGGCCCAATCTCATCCGTGTGATGAAACAGGCTGAAGGAAGCATCCATTAAGCATCTACCATCCTGTCTTGCCACTCCACTGCTCCAGCTGGGGAGTTGCACCATTGTCTCAGGAGGTTGCGCTGCTTCTTCGCTTCATGTGAGGCTCTGTTGGGGCCTTGCACATCCTCAGTGTCGATCAGGTTTCGCCCTTGCCTCCATTCCCCAGACTCCATGTCCCCATTGCCTTGCTGGAGGTCCACGAGCCTGTTCTGCAACACTGGGTAGCGGGTGCGCATGAGATTGTGCAGGATGCAGCAAGCTTCCATGATCCTCCTCACGGTCTCTGGGCAATGCTGCATGGTGGTGAGAAGTACCTGGAACCTGTTGGCCAGGATGCCAAAGGCGTTCTCCACCACCCGTCTTGCCCTGGACAGCCTGTAGTTGAAGATCCTCTCTTCATGGGTGAGGTATCTGGAAGTGTAGGTCTTCATGAGGTAGGTTCTGAGGGAGAAGGCGTCATCCCCCACGATGAAGTAGGGCAAATCTTGTGTGTCGTTGGGCAAGGGGTCTGGATCTGGGAAGCCCATGATGAGGTTGCGTTCCAGCCCCTCCTTGAGGTCACTGGCATTGTATACCTGGGCATCTGAAGCTGACCCATTGCCTGAAGCATCGATGTACATGAACTTGTAGTCAGCATCGACCATGGCAAAGAGGATGATGCTGAAGAAGCCCTTGGAGTTGAAATAAGTGGACCCCGAGTTGGCTGGAGATTTGCAGGCCACGTGCTTGCCATCTATGGCTCCAACGGTGTGGGGGAAGTTCCACTTCTGATACCACTGCTCTGCAACTTTCTTCCATCCTTCTTCAGTGGAGGGGTACTGGAGGAGCTCCTCCTTGTATTCTTCGATGATGGCCTGCACCACTTCTCTGACCACAATGCTGATGGTGTTTGCCTTGATCAACCTAGTGTCAGGCGCTGTACAACTTCGTCAAGCATGGCTGGAGGCATCCTCATGAAGTTCTGGAACGCCCGTGTGTCTTCGTTCCTGAGCTCCACCATCAGCTTGTTGTACAGTCCATCCTCTGCTCTTCTGGCGAACCATCTTCGGACCCAGACTCTTTTTGGCTGCCTCTTTTTCTTCTCGCAGTAGTGTTCACAGAGCCTGCAGATGGCTTCGCACTGTTGCAGAATGATGGTGGCTGCCGAAAGGACTTTGTTACAATCCATGGTGGACAGGACTGGATGCTGTGGAAGAGGAAGAGCCAGATGAAGGCTGCAAAGGTCTGCACCGCTGGGCTGCTGTTCTGAAAGTGAGATGCAGGCGAGTTGCTCCCCCTTTTTATAGGCAGTATAGGTTTTCCGCTAGGCATCCTCTAGGCATCCTTAATATCCGAGATAGGTCCCCTCTGTGAACGTTTTTTCCACTTTAAACACTTTGTTTCCGTTCTGCATCCGCTAGGCATCCATTCTGCATCTATTCTGCGTCCGTTCTGCTTCCTCCCTGCGTCCGGGCGGATGGAGTTCCGCGGATGCGTAGCGGACGCCTAGCGGATATAGCAGATGTGTAACGGATGCGTAGCGGATGCGTAGCGGATGCAGAATGGACGAACTGGATACATTTTCTGCGCAAAAGTTTAAGCCGCCCAAAACTTTTGGAGCGGATGAAACGTCCATAAACGGATGCTGGACAGATAGAGAGGAAGCCAAATGGAGGCAGTGAGTACATCGCGTTTTCGAATGGATGGCAAGGTTTTTTGTCCGTTTTACATCCTCTTTGCATCCGTTGGTTCAGTGTGACATGGGCTTAATATCAACCTATTGCAGAAAAGAATCCTGAAACAACTTGCCAGAAACAAAGATTGAGGCCCACTATATGACAGAAATGAGCACTGAACCAGGAAGTTGTTAATTATATTTGTAACATTTTCATTTTAATCATTTTTATTCATCTCTTCAGAACTGTGTTGCAAAAATTCAGAAAAAAAAATGCTAGGTGGCAATAAAATGATGCAAAAAAGTGTAGGAAATGAGAGACAAATTGCTTGATGAAATGGCTATTGTCATCTGAATATTTTATTCAAATATATGATACAGATTCCATTTCTATTCAGCTATACATATGGATCCATAATTAGCTGATCAGAGATTTAGCACAGCTAAGGTTAGTTAGAGATTTATTTGTTTAAATCTTTATAAAAAGATTTATCTTAAAGGGATATGATAGGGAATTTACAATTATATCCTGCACGAGAATGATATTGGTGCCCTTGATTAGTGATATGAATGTACTATATATTCTCTTGGAGAATGCAGATTTTTAAACATAGTAAGAATTAGTTTATCTAGTATGTCTGTTTTGTACTCTATACAAAATATTGGAGGCTTTTAGTCTGAACTCTTGATATCCCTAATTTCCATGTACCAGTGATTTTTACAACCTGGTACAAAATTAATGTAATAAAATGAAATTCCACTAGATGGATCTGGAGTTCTTTTAACAGGTGTTCAATTAAATTTAAAATAGTGTCATGTAATAGAGATATTTTACCACTGCATATCTTTGTGTGAGTATAGATTATCTAAATCTTTTCTAAACATTTCAAGTGTTTAATTTGCTGGTAATATTTTAAGAAATAAAGTGAGTATATTTAGTAATAATGATCTTTGTCTAAAATCTGAAATTTTTCTTTAGCAAGGTGTATGTGTTTGCACTAATATCACTGGATCTTCTATTTTAATTGGTAAGAAATTCTGTATATATCAAAATACAAAATTATATGATAGAATATTATTTAGAATGTTATTCCTTGAAATAGTAATAATTTAAAAAATCTAAATTCTGCCTTGCTCTTTCTCCATTCTCTTGCGATTTTAAGTCTTGCAAATTTAAATTGTAGATTTAAATTTGTAGATTTTTGTGGATGTGTTGGATAATTGCATTATTCATTTGAGATAAACAATGCACAGTGTTCATGCAAGTTAGGAAATGTTATGGGGACACTAATGCCCCAAACATGACTTGATGGTGTGTTCATGTTTTTATTTTACAATAAAAATGTGCTAGCTGGATATTTTCATGGGGGAAAAATCAATTATATCATTGTGTTTCAGATTTAGCAAAACCTAATTTGCTAAAACCTACCCAATTTGTGTTAATCTCACATCTAACATGTTGTTTAACAATCTGAATATATCACTACTACTTGTTTATATTGGGAAATTTATTGAGAAGATTACTAGGAATTAATAATGTAGGATTATAAAAGAAACAGATTATTTGAATCCCTTTCAGTAAGAATTCAGGCCCAGATATGGGAGAAAAACAAAATTAGTCACGGTGAAGTACATGGGTGCCAAACTCAAGGTCCGGGGGCCAGACCCAGCCTGCAGTGTACTTAGATCTGGCTCAAAGGGCCACCCTGGAAACAGCAAAGGACTGGCCCGTGGTGCTTCTGCCACTGAAAATGGGCTCCCAGGCTCCATTTTTGGCTGCCACAGTGTGACCCTCCCGAGCTCCGTTTTAATTGGCAGAGGGTTGTAGGAGGCCATGGCAGCCAAAAACAGAGCTTAGGAGCCTGTTTTTGCTGGCAGGGTGCTTGGGCCACTACAGGTGCCCCTGACATGAGTGCCCACCCTGGCCACGCCCACCCTGGCTCCCTGGGGTCAAACACAACCCTGATGCGGTCCTCAATGAAATCAAGTTTGACACCCCTGGTGTAGTAGAAGCCTACGTTGGACTTCAGATGAAATGTTTGCTTTCTTCTGAGTCCTTTGGTAGTCAGTACTAATTCTAATATCCTTCTGGAATAAGTAGTTTCAGTTGATAGGTTGTTGATCGCGTCACAGAAGTAGTCTATATGTTAGAAGTCATTTTAGACATATAATTCATGACTTCTGCTTAAGCAGTAAGGGAAGAATATACCCATCTTCAGCTGCTACATCACAGACCTCTTTGAAGCAGGATGTTTGGATAACAGCGATGCATATCATATTAAACTAACAACTGGATTATTGCAATAAGTTTTACATAGAGCTACACTTACATAGAGCTTACACTTATTTTACCTTTAAACCCATATATGGCATGGCGCCAAGGATATATCAAGGACTGCCATGTATAATTCTGCACATCCTGAACATCTATGAGAGAGTTGCTAGAGATCTCATTTCCATCAGTGGTGGGCTTCAAATTTTTTTATTACTGGTTCTGTGGGCGTGGCTTGGTGGGCATGGCAGGGGATGGATACTGTAAAATGTCCAGTCAGAGGTAGTATTTGCCAGTTGTCCAAACTACTCAAAACTTCCACTACTGGTTCTCCAGAACTGGTCAGAACCTGCTGAATACCACCTCTGATTCTCATTGAAGTTAAGGAAGCTTGGATGAGGACATACAGTATGTTTTCTCAATATTAACTCCCACTGTAAAATAAATTGCCCTTGAGATGTTTTTCGGCCCCTACACTCTTGTTCATGAAGTCTAAGGGGCTTCAGATCCTAAGGTAATAGTGAATATCCAGTTATTAGTATGATTATTATTGTGATTATTTATCATTATGCTTATTTTAAAATACCTTGAGATACAATTTTAATTTATTCTTTTTGTAGTCTGCCTCATATTAGTATGATTTAAGAACTTAAAGGAGATAGAGACAAATGTATTCATTTCTTGTTATATTTTTTAAATAAATGTTTTCCATTTCACTTCTGGATATGTATTTTAAGCTTTGGCATCAGTCATTGAACCATCTATTCTTCTGCACTTATTAAAACAAAAAGTGACAATCCAATTCTCTATTCCTTCTAGTTTACTTGAATGAGCAACTGAAGGGTGATAATTAAACTAAAAGTATGTATAAAAATCAATTCTGGATGAATTAAAATGCTGGGGAAAATATATTAGGGCAAAGCAATGAAAATATGGAATGAAGTGAACCATATGACATGAAGATAATTAAAATGTTAAAAATAAAGTGATTAAAACATAATTAACGAGTCAGATAATATTCTAGGGATTAATGTTTGAGAATGGAATATCAGAAACCTGAATTCTGTCAGGCAATATTGAAACACAATATCAATCCACAAATATTGCTATAATGGAGCTTTAAGGATTTTTAGTTGATTTCTAGGTTGTACAACAATTTCTCTAAGAGTTTAATATTATCCAAACAATAGAACAAAAGTATCCTCCAAAATTGAAAACTAAAAAAAAAACCCATACATTTTCAAAAAGAAAAAATAAGAAATAATACCATAATGGAGATAATAGGCTATTGTATGAAAAGTGCAGGCAAAGAAAATAATTTCTTTCAATAAATAAATCCAAGCAACTTTACAGGCAGAAAAATATTAGAAAGAAACAGAATGTTGCAGTAAATAACAAAAGATCACCCAGCTTGGAAAATCCAAAACTGACTTGCCTCTGCTGAATTTAGGGAGAAGGTGATACTTCTAACTATAACATGCAAAAATAAAAATTGATTGAACATATTTTCTTCTATTTTTTTTAGTAACATTGCCAAATATCCTTATATATTACTAGTTGAATTTAAAAAAACCATATTATTCCCAGTTAAAATTAACAAGGAATAAAATCAATGCACAATTGATTCACTTCCATGCCTAAACCTTAATCTTTGTGTCTTCTCCTCAACTCCTCAACATGTTCTATAAATTTTCTGATAAAAACCTATGGCATACATATGTCTAATCAAAATATATATTTGTTACAGAAAATGAATGGTCATATACTTTGTAAACCTGTTTTCCAATCATTAATTGGAACAGAACTAATATTTTTAAGTGTCCATTTTTGAATTAGAGTCTAGTATAACCACGTATCAATAAACCAGTATCTTTATTATAATGCTTAGCCCTCTCAGCCCTAGATTCAGGTAAGCCCAGCTGCTATTTTGTGCTCCCAGATATTCCTCAAACCATGCCACCAAAATCTGGCAGCAAAACTGCTGATTTTCAGTGATGCATTTTTTAATATAAATACAAAATTAATTTTTGTAAAGCTGAATGCATTCAATTTTGTCCTTATTTTTTAAAGTTTAAAATTGTTCTGTATAAAGAATAGTAGACTCCTAATACAGGATTCTGATTGATTCTGGCGACGAGGGTGGGATCGTCCTAAATGCGAGACTGAGCACGCGGCAACCAATAAAACCAGACTGAAGACAATGGCTGGAAATAACGCGCCGCCCGCACCCTTCAATCCCAATGAAGAGGATTGGGAATCCTACGTAGACCGTTTCCAGATGTATTTGGAAAGTAACGAGATGGAAGAGATCTCAGACCAGCGTAAGAGAGCTGTTTTCTTGACACATTGCGGGCCCACAATCTTCAAAATGGCCAAGGCTTTAGCGAAGCCCCGAGATGTGAAACAATTGACCTTTATCGGGGTTCCGCAGGGCTTGGTACTCTCTCCGCTCCTGTTCAACATTAATATGAAGCCACTGGGTGAGATCATCCATCAGCATGGACTGAGGTATCACCAATATGCTGATGATACTCAGCTGTATGTCTGGGCCTGTGGTGAGTTAAGTGTGGCTGTGCCCTCCCTCTCGCAATGCTTGGAGGCTGTTAGGGGTTGGATGGGGAGCAACAGGTTGAAACTAAACTCATGCAAGACTTTGGGTCTGGGGTTCATTGGTTCAGGGAGAATTACTTGGATGGGGTGTCAATACTCCAAACAGACCCTGTGTGTAATCTGGCAGTTCTCCTGGGCTCACGACCCCTGTTCGAAGAGCAGGTGGCGGTCGTGGCCAGGAGAGCCTTTGCGCAACTGCGGGTTTTGCATTAGTTATGCCCTTTCCTGGATCAGCGGTCCCTACTGACAGTCACTCATGCCTGGTGCCAGTCGTACAACACTTATTACATTCTCTTGGGGGAGGAAAGGTTTTCGCTAAACTAGATCTAGCGCAAGCTTACCAACAGCTCCCAGTAGACCCCTTAACAGCTGAAGCACAAACAATAGTGACCCACAAAGGGGCATTCAAATGCAACAGACTCCAATTTGGAGTGAGTGTAGCCCCAGGCTTTTTCCAGAGCCTTATGGAATGCCTATTGAATGGTATAAAAGGGGTCGTACCATACTTCGATGACGTCCTAATTTCGGCCAAAGATGCGACCCAGCTAAAAAAAAGACTAAAAGATGTACTAACTAAATTCAGAGAATCTAGCCTAAAAGTAAAAAAAGAAAAATGCTGTTTAATGACTCATCGCGTCGGATTCCTGGGCTACTTAATAGACAGAGAGGGTATACACCCTACTGACAAAAAAGTCAAAGCTATTAAAGACGCACCAGAACCAAGGAACAAAACTGAACTGCAGGCATTTTTGGGACTAATAAATTTTTATAACGTGTTCCTACCCCACAAAGCGACAATAGCGGAACCATTACACCAATTACTGGATAAAAAAACAATTTGGACTTGGGGTTATAGAGAAAAGAAAGCCTTCCAAAAAATAAAAAACTTATTAACATCAAATACCATTCTTATCCAGTTTAGTAACACACTTCCATTGACAGTGACCTGCGACGCCTCACCGTTTGGAGTCGGTGCCATCCTGAGTCACCAATTGCCAGATGGGAGAGAGGCACCCGTCGCCTACTATTCAAAGACTCTGTCTAAAACCGAGTGTAATTATAGTCAATTGGACAGAGAAGCCCTGGCAATCGTTGCCGGAGTGAAACGCTTCCACGAATATCTATATGGAAGAACATTTTTGATAGTAACGGACCATAAACCGCTACTGGGAATTTTGGCGGGAAACAAGCCAACACCGAACATTTTGTCCCCGCGAATGACTAGATGGTCAGAATTCCTAGCAGCCTACTCTTATACTCTGACACATAGCCCCGGGAAACAAATTTCCCATGCAGATGCATTGAGCAAAGCACCATTACCGACTATAGAGGAAGACCCGGCACTGACAATGACCACCTTGCAGATAGAGACATGCCCCGATCTACCAATATCTGCAAATGTTGTCGCCAGAGCCACTGCAAGGGACCCATTGACTGCCTGTGTACTGAACTGGGTAGGTAAAGGCTGGCCGGAAAATCAAAAAACTGAGAGCTTTAAACCTTTCCGGACCAGACAAACCGAACTCTCGATTCAAAAAGGTTGTTTGTTGTGGGGTGATCAGGTAGTTATCCCTCCCAAATTACAAACTAAGGTACTGTGTATGCTTCACGAAGGCCACCCTGGAATTGTTAAAATGAAAAGCCTTGCTAGAAGCTATGCCTGGTGGCCGGGTATAGATAGGGACATCGAATACTGGGTAAATTCTTGCAACAAATGCCAAAGAACCAGGCCTTCCCCACCACAAGCAACCATAAAGGACTGGGAAACCCCACGAGGCCCCTGGTCACGAATCCACATTGACTTTGCGGGTCCTACTAAGGGACATACCTTCCTAATTGTCGTAGATGCATACTCAAATTGGCTGGAGGTTAAAATTATGCCATCTACGACAACTGAAACCATTATTAAACAACTTGACAAACTCTTCGCAACCCATGGCCTGCCGGACGTCCTAGTGTCCGACAATGGGCCACAATTAACAAGTATCCAATTCAAACAATACCTAGCCACCCTAGGTATAAGACAAGCCCTAAACGCGCCGGCCCACCCGGCTGCAAACGGTAGGGCAGAGAGAATGGTCAGGTTTACCAAAGAAGGTTTAGAAAAAATGGACATTGGGGATGTCCAAGATAAAATAAATCGCCTACTCACCTTCCAGCATATCACACCCAGCACTATAACAAATAAAAGCCCGGCGGAACTACTAATGGGAAGAAAACTTAAGTCGCAATTAGACAGATTTCACCCAAACTATACACCAGAAACCCCCCCCGACTCCTCCATCCATTTCAGGACATTTGAAATCGGCGACCTAGTCTATGCAAAAAATTTTACCGGGGACCCATTATGGCTTCCAGGAACAATCACACAAATTACAGGGCCACGGTCCTACCGACTAACTGTAGACGACGGCAGGGAATGGAAGCGGCACATAGACCAGCTTCGGTCCCGAAACATAGAAAGAAGTACAAACACACAACCACAAATAATAAAAAATGATGAAAATCAAACCAAAGAGGGGGGGAAATACGAGAAAATAATAAAGAACCGTTTAAATTAAACACAGAATACAATAACAAACAAAAGGAACAAAAAAGAGACTTACAGTTAGAAGAAAATTGCGAGAAGAGTCCACTCGAAGGGGCCAGCCAGGCCAGCTCGACCTGCCCGGAGAAAACAGGAGAGAGCAGCAAAACCGCCGGCCTAAGAAACTCAGGCGGCAGTAAAATGGCTGACTCACCCTTCCAGGCGGTTCCATGGAGAAGGACCAGAGAGACAGCAACCCCATCCGAACCGGTCGAAGTCTTCATCAGAAATGAACCGCGCAAGTCCAGTCGAGTCAAAAGAAGCCCCACCTACCTGCGCGACTACGTCACCATGTAGGACTAAACCAAGAGGGGAGGGGTGTTCTGTATAAAGAATAGTAGACTCCTAATACAGGATTCTGATTGGCTAAAAAACCTGAATTGGGATTGGTTCAATAGGAACCAATCCACGAAGCTGCTCAAAGGCGACAAAAACTAAATACCTGTCATTGGCTACAAGCCGGCAGGCGAAACCCTATATAAAGGCTGCCGCGGCTTGAGCCAATGTTCCGTTTTTCAACTGCTGTTAACTAATAAAGACTTTGTTGTTGGAACCCGGTCTACCTCGCGTTTTTCTGGACGGAACAAAAATGTTCTAGCCATGCCTACCTGTACCATCAGAGAGATTTCCCCGTATCACATAGTGGAGATTTTTTTCAATGCATTACCTTTCAAGGAATTAACTAATATTCTGTGAAGGGAAAGACCATGGTTTATGATCTAAGAATGTTTGTCTGGAAAAGTGCCCTAGTGCTGCATATGAATTAAATGGGCAAGATAGAATTTTTATTAAAATTAAACAAAAAATCAGCTTGTAGCAAGCATCCTTTTGTTTGAATAGCAATAGTATTTAGACTTATATACTGCTTCACAGTACTTTACAGCCTTAAGCAGTTTACAGAGTCAGCATATTGCGCCCTTATACTGCGCCCTCATACTGTGCCCTCATTTTATCCACCTTGGAAGGATGGAAGGCTTCCATTCTTAGGGAAACAGGGAAATTAACCATAACTTCTTAAAACCATAGCTTCTTATTCATAATCGCAACAGGTGTGTGTGTAATGTGCAGGCTAATGCACAACACTGAGCAACTGTAATACAAGCTTTCCTTTCTCAATCATATTTTGAAAAAAACATTCTGTAATAAACACAATCCTAAATTAAAACTGTGCCTATGGCAATTGCTTTGACTGTTTTTGATAAGGCTGCAGAAAGAAAAGATACTGTTCCCTTTGTATTCCTTTCCCGACAACAGGCAGGCAGTGGCGGATTAAGGCTTATTGGTGCCCTAAGCACTGACAAATCTTGGTGCTCCCCTCCTTTGTACATACTGTACAAACAAAGCCATATTCTCAACTTTGTGGTGCCCCCTTTGGGCCTGGTACCCTAAGCACATGCTTAGTCTGTTTAATGGTTAATACACCACTGCAGACAGGTTGTATTCTTTCATCACATCCTCTCCTTCCTGTTATTATTTCAGGTTTTATTCTCACAACATTCCCCTGACACAGTTGTTAACATCAAGCTGTAGTCTGTCAGTAGACCATGATCCTCCATCTACACTTTCCTGGTAGCTATCTAAATAAAAATAAAATAAAAATAATAAAATAATAAATATAAATAATAATAAAAAATAAAAATGGAATACATTTGGCTGATTCTTATGAAGACATCCCCTTTGGAAGTTGCCCCCTTTTTATTCCTTTGTAGGGAGCCCATAAACAGAGGAAGCTATTCTCCACAGGTAGAAAATAGGCAGCATGCGATGAAATAGAATAACTTCCTTTCTGCTATCCTGGACCAAAAGTTATCTTCCTTCTAATCTCACCTCACAGAAATGTGGGACTATGAGCAGCTTCCCACTACAGAATCTGATGGGTTGGGCCAATTCTGGTTTGAGCACATGTTCCTACAAGTATGCAGGTGCCAAACCATGAAGGGCTTTGCATATAACTATCAGCACTTTAAATTCTACAAAATTACAAATGGCAAGCAGTGCAAGCCTCAGAATCAGAATCAGGTGCTCCCAATGTCTAGAGCGAGTAAGTAGAAAGACAGTTGTATTTTGGACCAGTTGCAGGTTTAGAGTAGTTTTTAAGGACAATCCCATATAATGTGCATTGTAGTAGTCCAACTGATTCAGATGAAGGCATCAATTATCATTGCATCATCTAGAGCAGGGTTGTCAAACTTGTGGCTCATGGGCTGGTTTAGCAAAGGGGAAAAGTCCCGATACATCACATGATGACGCCTTGATGACGCGAGTTTGACACCCCTGATCTAGAGTCACAATAAGAACCGCAGTCATCTTTGATCAATGCCCCTTGAGCCACAGCCCCCACTTTGTATTCAGGTAGGAGTTGTGAATCCAATAGGACCTCCAAATTCTGGACATGCTCCTTCACCAATTGCGTTCACCCATCCAGAGATAACAGTAATATTGACAAGAGAACCTTGATGTACAAACAGCAACTCTTTATATGTCCAGGCCCTTTAATGGAAAAAAACCCCTTCCTTTTTTTGGGAAGTTCTGTCTAGAAGCTGTATAGAAACATGTTTCAGTAGAATTCTTTGATCTTCTTGAATGGAGGATCATTAAAAACAGAAATAGTTTGATATTATCCATCTTTTCTTGTGACTGGTCCCAGTTAACACTGTTCCTTTGTCTTTTTAAAAAAAAATCCAGCAAAACTGAAACCTTGCTCAGCAGAAATGAGGATCTTTTAGAGAAAAAAAGTTGTCTACATAACTGATAAAGGCAGCTGCAAATATTCTTTTTCTTTTTTTTGTGAGCCGTAGCAGCAGCTACAGAAGAAAATTTGCTGTATGTTCCTACTTTGTGAATCATGTTTGGGGATTTCCCAATTGCTGTAAGAATTTTGAAGATCTTAATGATACAACATAATATCAGAGGCAGTAGAACAACTTTCAAATATATTTGCATAGAAGAATATATTTATAATATATTTATTGTGACCTCTGGAGATTATTATGAACTAGTTTCAAGGAAGGAATTATAAATATGCTTCAATCTTATTTTAAAAATCCATGTGATGAATTCCTATAAATTACATATGACTCCCTTGTTTCCCAGAGTTTGCCTCCTGGAATTGTGGGGACTCCATTGCTGGAGATTTAAAAAAAAAAGATGAGACAGCATTTGTCTGGGATGGAGTACTATAAGGGCAGGGGGCTGGACTAGAAGACCTCCAAGGTCCCTTCCAGCCCTATAATCATCTTCTCTTCTCAATAATCTTCAAGAGTTATCAGCATCAGCTAGATTACTGGAATGAGCAATATTTTTTCATTTTGTTTAAGTCTTTTTGGTCATTTCATATTGGAGGATTGTTTCACTATAAAAGTTATAATATGATATAAATCTAGCTGTATGTTTTACTGTAGTGTTCAGTCTAGTGTTTGAGACTGGTAGATTCATAGACTCTATTTGCATATAGAGTTCTACATCTATGTGCATGTAAATTCAAATATTCAGCTCAAAATCAAATGTTTTGGTTTTATTTGGCAGGT
The DNA here is from genome assembly GCA_015471245.1 of Laticauda colubrina. Taxonomy (NCBI): domain Eukaryota; kingdom Metazoa; phylum Chordata; class Lepidosauria; order Squamata; family Elapidae; genus Laticauda; species Laticauda colubrina. The sequence continues at coordinate 39,373,612 of BLBF01000022.1, read as the reverse complement.
ATCTCTTGCACTAAATGAGATGTAGCATACCTAATTCTTGCATTGTGACTTCTCTCTGCAAAACAAAGCAATAGCATTTACCTTTTTATAAAAATACTTCACAATATTATTTTCCTTTCAAGTGACTAAAAAATTTATGTAACAACTAAGATTCAAAAGATGATATTAAATATTGATTAAATAATTGTTTTATTGAGAGATTCATAGCTCACTGTCCATGACATTCAACTACTGAGTATCAAACATCATACTACCCCATAGCAGATTGTCCTGTTGGCAACCATGCAAATACTCTTAGTGTAGTTATTTATGGTGAGTTCTTCCAACTGGAAATTTGGTCCACAGAATAAGATGATTTAGTGGAATAGGAGAAGGAAAATTATTTCCTTCCCTTCTTCCAATAGAATTGCATTTTCCATTACATGTTATAAAATTTAACAAAGAATACAAATAAGGTAGCAGATGAATTCTTTAATATTTTTCAGCGGGAAACCTTGAGATTGTTTCAACATTCAGTTTAATATTAAAATACACAATGCTTGAGGGAAGCATGCCAACTTCATAAGAAATAAAAATAGTTCCAAAGATAAATTGGCATAAAAGAACAAATATGAGCTGCATATTAAATTAGGTGAACCTTAATTTATTTGACAACTTGTTTTGTCCTTTGGCAGCCAACAGCTCCTGACCAGGCCAGTAAATTTGATCAGTTTTCTATTATCTCTAAATTGGTGTTTATACAGTCAGTTCTGTTTTGTATAATCATGTCATTATAGTTTTGATTTGTTTTTCCCTCTTTTACAGGGTACACTTTTCTTGAGATTAGGGCTGCATTTGTATATTGGGTAGGATAATAGGCTATAGTCCAAACAGCAGTGAGCATATAAATCATATTCGTGGAATGTAAGTAATTAGTAACATTTTATTTTTGTTAGCTCTTTAGAAAAAAGAGGGGGTACTTAGTAATCTCCCACCCCCACCCCCACAGAAACAAATGTAGTTTACTATTCTGTGAGAATATCTGATAGATGCAGCAGGACAATATTATTTCATGACTGAATCATGGAACAGACAGAGAATCAGAGAATTACATCTGTAAAGTCTAGTCCTAGAGACAAGATAATTTTGAATGATGAAATAATTGTCCTTGCCTCACAAAGATGTATAATACCTTATTATCATTATTTATGCTAAAAATAACTATTTTTACATTTAAAAAGAGTTCTAATTATTTTACACTATTGTACAATACAGTAGTCATATTTGGCATACTTTCCCTTAGGTAGTAATACATTCAGCATTGTCTTAGTTATATTTAAGAAACATTAAATCAGTGTATATTTAAAGGAAAACTGATAATAAAATATAATTTTTGGGTGGACCTTTTATGATAATTTTCTAGAATAAAACTAGACTACTGATATTTAACATGAACAAGTAGCAAGCAGGTTTTAAACAGTAGAGGAAAGCTAAGAGAATGACATTGTGCCTGGATTTAACATACAGTAGCAGTAGGAATTGGCACATAAAGGTCATTTGTCAACAACATATGTTATACATATGTTATTCCATATTTAATATAGACATATTTTCTGAATATTTTCTCTTCAAATGCATTGAGTACCAAATTCAAAAAATTTCAAAGAGTTGAGTACCAAGTGGTATAGTAATACACTTGGTATAACTGCTTTGAAACTCAAATTTGGTACACAACGCATTTTGATGAGAAAATTTATCAAGGTACTTGTTATTTGTTTGTTACTTGATACACAAGTTACAACTTTTTGGTGTTGGTTGCCTCATGACTCAACTACCCTTTCCAGCCAAAGCAAAAGGTCACATGTTAGTCACGTAGTAAATTTTAGCTTTTGTGGTCATTTTGTGCATTTTTGTGCTTTTTTTTTCTTATCAGTAAGATAAAATGGTTTTTATTTTATTTAATCTAAGTATTTATTAATTTTTAGGCTTATTTCTCATGTAAAGAAATGATATACAACCCTATATCTTTACATATTGCATTAAAAATGTGCATTGTCTTTCATTTGGAAACACATTAAATTTGTTTACATTATTCCTTATGGGAAAAATTTGTTGGGAACCCGTCATTTTTAGTACTTGCTGCGCCTCAAGAAACCAGTTAACATGGTTAACTCTTCACATGAAAAAGCATGAAAAATCACTGTAAGCAACAATAATGATCAATAGATTAAGACATTTATCATATAGCTAACCTGTAGCTCAGAAGACAGAGAAGAATGGAGAACATGAAGAAGTTTATGGATTTATGTATGCTGTAAAAATAAGAATACAAAAGACTGTCTCTTCCTCCCATAATATTTTCCATGCTATTAGAACTCGGGGTCACCCCATGAAGTTGAATATTAAAGACTCAAAGGAGATAAAAGGAAGTATTATCTCTATACCACACATAGTTAATCTGTGGAATTTGCAGCCACATTATGGTTAATACCATAATTTGAATACTTCAAAAGGATTTCAGTCTGATTCACATGGGAAAATGCTGTAAATAGCTATTATTTATGAAATATTTTTATATACTGTCTGCAGTTATTTAACTTAATATGACTATAATTACCAGCTTCTGAGAGTCATGAACACTCTAGTTCTATTGTGCTTCTTTGTCATTTTACTTTGTTTTTATTTGATTACTAATTTATGGTCATAGATCAAAAAAGAAAATGTATTACACAACAAAAAGCAGATGATAAAGGGATGGTAACATGAAACTATTAAAATAACTATGAAGTACCCACAAGGGTAGTATACTCCAGTGTTACTCATTCTAGCTGCCCTCCTGGGACTCTTTATGTTTCTTTCATTGATCAGAAAGCGATCTTTGAGCCAATCTCCTGTGGGCATTTATGGGAGAAATTAACTGTTACTTCCATCAATCAGTGTTTATTGTAGCTTATCATCTAAAGATAGTTAAGTTCAAATTAAATACAATGCCAGTGGCATACTTGTATCCTCTATTCCTAGATAGAAGGATGTTAAGCAATGCTGTACACCCCTCCCCTTTATTTAACATTTATGTCACAATGGCTCACTCAAGTTCTAAGCAAGAACGTTATCTCCCAGCTCCCTTAAACAACAGTATTTCATTGCTTCTTTTAGCAAATGACATTGTTTTCTTCTTGTTATCAGAAGTCGGCCTTTCTTGTAAACTATGGGCATTAGTTGCTGCTTGTATAGGATCAGTCTCATAAACATCTACAGAAGTTGGCCATTATGCTAGAATAGGTGGCCTCTGATCTGATCAAACCCTCTTTTTACCTTTTTAATGAACAAACCCAAAATAATAACATTTTATTAAACTACATTTTCTTTCAAAGTGGTTCATAACAATTGCAGGACTAAGGAACTGTCATGAAAAATAAGTCCTTTCATGTTTGTTTCTAGGAGCGTAGTGAGAGAAGAAAGAAATGCTGCTCAAATATAATTGGCTAATTATGCATAGTTCTAATATTTAAGATTAGATTGAGAAATTAAAATAATGTTTTAATATGAAACTTTTCATTTTCTCTACGAACAATGTTTAGTCTTACTGGATTATGTTCTGTGATATAATCCATAATTAGCTAATCCATAATTAGCAGTATTTTTTTTTAAATATCCTGAAATAGGGAAAAATATAAAAAGGAAAATAAATCAGAAAAAGATATCACTTTAATGTACTAAGCAAGGCTAATCTTACCTAGATATTAATTTCATGTTATAAAAATTAATTAATTAATAAACTTTAATAGGAATCAAAAGGAAATATAAACATGTGACTTAGTATGTTTAGCCTAAATTTTTATGTAATTTCTAACAGTAAAATATGTTCACGTGCAAAAAGAACAATAAGTTCATCAGATCATTGTGTAGTTGATGGGAAATGGATGTGGTTTCACTATTTTTTTAAGTAATCATAATAGTATAATTAAATCTATTCCCATTGTCTATGCCTTAGCTTCCAAATTGCTAGCAAATAATTCAAAATAAGATGAGCTTTTATAAAAGCCTAAATGGATATATTAAATTACAGCCCAACAGTTATTTTTGTTTTCTCTAATTTTGTATAGAAACCAGACTTCATTGGAGTTGGATAGCTAATAACTTTAAAGAAAGAAATAATAAATAATAAAAATAATTGCTTTACATGAATCAAGAAATCTGATTTTGAACATCATTATTTCTTACAATAAGATTAACCTAAGAATTTCCCTGAAAAACCCAAATGCGTGTAATAATTGTTGACTAATTAATTGCAATCCTAGGTCTAGACAAATGTGACATAACAGTAATGTTCATGTATCTTGTGGCTTCCAATATTCCTGATAGACAGGATTTATTTTTAGAAAAGAATATCACACAGCTTCCATGAAAGTTCATAAAGTTGAGCTGCTGACACACATTACAGTAGAAAATTTTAACTTGTTTTATTATATAAAAATGTATAATTTAGAGCCAGCTGGAAATCACATAACATTCTGACATGAAGTAATTATTTCCAATATATTCATGACATTTTTATAGCAATAGATTTTTTTTAACTTTGCAATAATTTGTCCTTTTTTGTTGTTTTTACCAGAAGCTGGATATAAAAATTCCTGCAGTATATCAGGGATATTAGGCAAGCAATGCTATGAGAAAATGACACATATTCTGACTGCAAGACTTAGCAGACCTACTTGCAGTGCTGCCACTGGCTTTGGCTCCTTCTCTCACCAGCCTACTCACCAGCTGATCCCTCGGCAGGATTACCAGAAAAACAAAATTAGATCAGAATCAGATAGAAAGAAATTCAAACTATGTAGTGTCAAAAAAGAGAACCTAGCAGCAGCCATATTTTACAGGATTTGTTTCAGAAGAAAATATCTTACATATTGATAAAAATGACGAATTAAAATTATTTTCCTAGTCTTGGTTCATGAGGAACAGCTAATATGAGCTGTTTAGCAAGAATTCCAAAGCAAAGAGGTTTTATAATCTACCTATGGAGTTAACGTAATATAGCAAAAGAAGGAAAAATTTGGGGAACCATTTCCTGTCTAATGATTCCTGGATAATTATTCTGAACCTTACTATTACACTTGAACAGCAAGGAAAAAACCCCAATCTCTCAATAGCAATTTGACATTCTTGACAAAGAGTCCCTGTGGGTTTTACTCTGCTAGTTGTAGCCAACTTTAGGGGTGGTGCTAATCTTTGCTTCTTTAAGTTGTTGAACCAAAACTCTCTGAACATGTTTCTGCAATCATGTGGCCAGCATGACATCATGTTGCAGTGCAGAGAGTGTGACAGAATACAGAGCACTGTTACCTTCCCACCAAAGTGGTACCTATTTGTCTACTTGCATGCTCTGTGCACATTATAAAATACTATATCATATATATTTAACTTGTTTGAACTCTTTCATTGGAAGATTTTTAGTCTACTCTGTTGAAGAGGAATTTTGAAAAATATCCAACACCTAATATAAACATTAAGGATGTTATCGTACTAAAATAGTACACTAAGGAGATATAAATTATCACACTTTTTATAAATTTAATTTATAAAAAGTGAAATACTTTTGCATTTTTTTAGGTTTTTGTTTTCCTGTACTGGGCAGCTATTCCTTCCTTTTCCAAATACATGCCCCCTGTCCTGAACTTTCAAATTATTCTTATTTATTTAACAGTAAAATTAAAACTATCCTTGAGTTGCATCTGAACTACTCAGATCACAATAAAGAAGGCATTTTATTTTAGTTATTAAATGTTTTGTCTGCTGTTGAAAATGTTATATTAATAAAACATTCATATAACACATGAATGCTTTCACTAACTACTATTTTTTCCCTCTATAGGGAGAAAAATACCTGCTAAACATAATTTGTAGTTTACCCACTGTTCTTTGCAACTAAAGATAAAGCCCCATTTATGTAGATTTGATATGTGATATTAATTCTGAGTTGGGATTAAATCCATCGACATTAAGGTACAGTTGAGAAAACTGAATTTGAAATGAGTGATATAATGATAAACTTGTATTTAGAACAGATGACTGTTCCTTAAGAAAAAACAGATTGAGTGTAAAGTCTCTTTTCGAAACACAAATTATTTTGATTTGTTTTATCCAGTTTAGAGCGTAGTTAAGAATGGAGACTATCATTCATTGTCTTTGCTATTTTTGTTTTTTCTCTGCTACAAGGCAAATACACTTAAATTAATTCATAATATTTTTGGTAATTTCAGAGTTTGCAAATGGTCACTACAAGAATAGAATAGAATAGAATAGAATAGAATAGAATAGAATAGAATAGAATAGAATAGAATAGAATAGAATAGAATAAAATAACAGAGTTAGAAGGGACCTTGGAGTTCTTTTAGTCCAACCCCCTGCCTAGGCAGGAAACCTACAGCACTTCAGACAAATGGTTATCCAATCTCTTCTTTAAAACTTCCAGTGTTGGAGCATTCAAAACCTCTGGAAGCAAGTTGTTCCACTGATTAATTGTTCTAAATGTCAGGAAATTCTTCTAAATTCTAGGTTGTTTCTCTCCATGATTAATTTCTACTCATTGCTTCTTGTCCTACCTTCAGGTGCTTTGGAAAATAGCTTGACCCCCTCTTCTTTGTGGCAGCCCCTGAGATATTGGAACACTGCTATCATGTCACTCCTAGTCCTTTTCATCAAACTAGACATTCCCAGTTCAAGCAACCATTCTTTATGTTTTAGCCTCCAACCCCCTAATCATCTTTGTAGCTCTTCTCTGCACTATTTTCTAGAGTCTCAACATCTTTTTTATATTGTGGCGACCAAAACTGGATACAGTACTCCACACTTAAAAAGTGGTATTAACACTACAAGAAATCTTGATTCTATCCCTCTGAACTGCATTGGCTTTTTTGGCAGCTGCAGCACACTGCTGCCTCACATTGAAATGATTGTCCACATCCTTGCTAAATGATGACACAGGAATGGCTTAACAATGGCAACTAGGAATTGCTGGAACTGTTATCATTAAGCAAGGGGATCATATGATGTGCTTTATGACTGCACTGACTAGCTATGGAAATTCAATTTCTATCATTAATTGAGGGCTACTTGTAGCTGTATGATAATTAGATACAAATAGGTTTGAATTTGCTAATAACAAGTTTGAAACCTTAATTTAGGACACAAAAATGGAAAAGGGTTTAAACTACATTTCACAAATGTTGTCCTTTAGTTAAATTTGGATCATGAATGAAGGCAAATATATGTATCGCAGCATAATGTTGCAAGATCCAGTAGGGGTCGGTCACTGGGAGTAGCAATTTAGTCTTCCAGGCTTTTGGACTTGTGCTGGAGCCCATCCTCAGGGGAACTTCTCTCTCACCGGAATGTGTAGCAAGACAGAGGAGAGAGAGAGAGAGAGAGATTCTATAGAGAGAGGTTCCCTGAGAATGGGGCTAGCATAATTGGAATTATTTTATTTATTTATTTTAAGCATTTTTATTTATTTATTACATTTTTATTAGAATCATCTTGCCAAGAAGGTGACACTGGCTTATTTATTTTTAATTTAGTTGGTTAATTAGTTTAGACTAATTAAATTAATTAAATTAATATAATTAGTTGGATAATTAACAGATTGAAACACTGTTTTCATTTGGAAATGTAATTGATTTTGAACTATACTTTCTACTTTTACAGCCTTTCCTTCAATTTCAGTTTTTAGCACTACTTCATTGTATAGCCAATCTATTATTCAGGAACCTTTTAAAAAGTGCTCAGTTAATTAAACTTTGCATCTGATGGGATTATCATTCACTGAACATTATTATAACAACTTATTGAGAGCACTAAAGATGAGAAAAAGGGTAGGATTAAAAAAAAAGCAATGGAGAGAGGAGCTGACCCACTGAGAAAAAAATTGTAATTCTTATTTTAAAACTGCTCGCCCCTTTCTGAAAACAACTGTTTATATTTTTAACAGCTTCAATAATGCCTCTTCTTAATTTTCTTTCATCTAAGGTTCTGTTTCTTGATTTCTAAGAAAAATAAATAATCTAAAATGTAGTAAACAATGTGACATTGGACTGAAGTACTTTAATGGCCATTCTCACTTAAAAAATTATCAAAGAACAAAACAATTGAATGCCATTAATTAAAAATATCTGGTGATAATATGTGTTACGTGCAGGTGACAAAAGGATCTGTATCATAATGCCAAATTGGAAAAAAGGCTGGGTTCAGTATATATATTTAAAAAATAAATAACTTTTAAATCACCAAACATACTTAACATACGAGTTCATCTTCCAAGGAAACTGACCTTTGTCCCAAATATGTAAGCATTTAAAATATCAATAACTCAAGAAGCCTTGATGGAGTCCTTTCTGCTTATGAACTTCAGATGTTCCCATAAAGAACTGAAAGACAGAATGATGCAATCAGTGGTTCTGCCTGAACCTCTTTCTCTGGATCAAGCAAGATGTGTTTACTTTTTAAACAACAAGATTCTTTTGGTTGTTTAAAATAACCAAAAATAGAATAGTTATTCTGAAGATTGAGACTGTAGTTTGTGAGATTGGCTTTAATTGTTCTCATTTTCTCTCTCTGAAATTCTAATTGCAGTTATTTATTTATTTATTTATTTATTTATTTATTTATTTACTTACTTACTTACTTACTTACTTACTTACATACATACATACATACATACATACATACATACCGTGTTTCTCACAAAATAAGACTGGGACTTACTTTTTTTTGACACCTGAAAAAACAACTAGGCTGCCTTTTTGGGGGTGACTTAATTTCCTCCCCCACCTAGAGCGGCCCATACGCACTCCCCTCGCCACAAGGCCACTTCTATCAGCCGACAAAAGCTCCCTGAAGGCAGCGTCCCCAGCCGCTTCGGGGCATGGCATGGCTGCCTGTTTCCCCTCACCTTTAGGCAGTCTCTTTCGGGCAATGGAAGGTCCCCAAGTGCAGTCACCAGTCACTTCGATCGGCTGGTAGATATAAAATGTGGACATAGAAGTGGAGTCGTTATGAACTTTTTTTCCCTCAGAAATTTGCATATCTCGGCTGTGGAATAGGAAGCGCTGCTATAACAAGGGTCCTTTTTCTAATGGTTTTTCTTCATTATTTCTTTGTTATTATTTTATCATGGTGTAAAATAGAAAAAAATAAAGCAAGTGAGGAAATGAGAAAAAGAAGGAAAGGGAAGGAGAAATTTGGGAGAAAGGAGACACCGGCCCTGCAGGCACGTTGGGAAAGTAGAGCAAAGCCAGTTTGGTTTTGCTCTACTTTTCCAATGTGCTGTCGCTGCTGCGTTCTGGTCCTGCATGTGTTGGTCCTGCAGGTTCACCCCATTGAACCCACTGCACTGGAGGGACCTGCCCAAGCAAGTCCAAACGGAGCAGTGCACCAAGTCAATGGGGTGATCCTGAGAGAGGGAAAGAGAGAGAGAAAAGAAGGAGAGAAGGAAGAAATGTATTTCAGTGCCAATTCTGAAAAATGCAAAACCAAAATGTACTGGTAAATTACAAGAACACACACACACACACACTCCCTTCTAACCTTGCTGGAGCAGGTGATTGGACTAGAACAGATATCTCATTATCTTTTTCCTCCCTCCCTCCCTCCCTTTTTTCTTTTTATTTCTGTCCCTTCCTTCCATTCTCCTCTCTTTCTTTGTCTGTCCCTTTTTCTTTCTTTCCATTTTTCTTTTCTTTTCTTCTCTCTCTCTTTCTTTTCTCTCTCTTTCTTTCCCTCTCTCAGGCTCACTCCATTGACTTGGTGCACCACTCCACTCAGACTTGCTTGGGCAGGTCCCTTCAGGGAACAGGCTCAATGGAGTGGATCTGCAGGGCTGGCACCTAGAACACAGCAGTGGCGGCATGTTTGAAAAGTAGAGCAAAGCCAGAGGTCGGTAATTTTTGCTGCAAAGAATCACAAAAGCTTCTGGGCTGTGCACAAGAAGGGACACACATGTCAATGCAATACAGCAACATGAAATAAAGAAATACAAATAAAACAAATCAACAAAAATCAGCAAAGCATCTCTAATTAGATTCTATTCACTGCTAGAATCTAATCAAAGATGTTTTGGTGATTCTAGGCCAATTACCTGCTCCAGCAGGGTTAGAAGAGTGTGTGTGTGTGTAAATGTGTGTACATGGCTGTCAAAACTCAAAAAACAGGTCAAGTAGCTCTGGGGAGGGCAGTCATAAATTAGAACACTTGCTAAACAACTGGCCATTAAGTGAGGACCACTTGTATTTGCTTTGCCAGTCACCTGGCTACTCCCACCCAGTCACGACCACCAAACCAGTTACCAGGTCACGTGACCAGCAAGCCACACCCACCTAGTCACGTGATCAGCAAGCTACAACCTCAAATTAGGCCACACCCACAGAAATTTGAATCTCGCCCCTGGATGGTGGGCACCGAGGATGACTTTGTAGCACCAAAGGGGCAGTGGATTGAAAAAGTTTGGGAACAACTGATCTAAGGTATCAATTATATGGGAAGTAATCTATTGAGATAAACTATTGGCACAACCTGTTTATCATGCAGAACTGGCAGTTTTTACTCTGCTGCCACACATGATCACCTGTGACAGCTAATTGTACGATAGGGTTTCAATGCATATGTATGTTAATTAATTATTGTGCTGCTGTTAATAATAATCACATACGACCTGAAGCATGGACATGATTGATCTTTTACTGGAATTTTGGGTTTGAGGACTATATGTTATAAAACAATTTGAGTTTTCTCTTACAAACTTGTATTTGAAATATATTCCTCATACGTGTTTAATATCTTAAGCCCATGTCACACTGGCCAACGGATGCAAAAAGGACACAGCGGATGAGCAAAATGTTCCATCCGTTGTTATCCGCTCTCAAAAGGGGCAAAAATTTGCATAACCGGAGCGGATAACATGGACGCGGGGAGGATGCAGGGCGGATGCAAAGCGGATGCGGAACGGAAGCCCAGCAGATGGAAGCAGATGGGAGTGGATGGCACATCCGCAGGGCTTCCGGGGGGCCTCAGCGAATCGGACGCGGAACGGAAAGTGCGGATGCAGAGCGGATGCAGAGCGGATGAAGCGGATGCAGAGCGCAAACCTAGCGGATGCAGAGCGGAAGCCTAATGGATGCCTGGCGTTAATTGCGCGTGCGGGGAGGATGCATTGCGTCAGTCCCACGGATATAACGGAAGCAGCTCGGAAGCAGGTCGCCATTCAGAGGAAAGACCTGCTGCCAGACACATCGACTGCCTTGCCTGCCCTGCCTGCATGTCTGCCTGCCAGCCTTGCTGCCAGCCTTGCTGCCAGCCTTGCTACAAGCCTTGCTGCCAGCCTTCCTGCCAGCCTTGGTTCCTGCCAGCCTCCCTGCCAGCCAGCAACCCCAAAACCATGCGGAAGCACAGCAAGCCTCAGCCATCTGCTGCCAGCCCTGGCAAGAGGGACAGGGCTACCATCCCGCCCCCTGGCCCTCACTCTGGTTCTGCTGGGGCTTCTGCAGCACAGGCTCGCTCTTCTGGGGCTGGCGCTTCTGCTGCTTCTGCTTCTGGAGGAGCTGATGACAAGCACCAGCCACCTGCACAGCACCTGGACCCTTCACCCCTGAGACTGAGCGACCAAGAGGAGTGCCAGGGACTCATTTTTGTCTTATGGCTTCTTGTTAATAAAGTCTATTTATGATTCACACACTTGCTTCATTTCTTTTTTTTCATAAAGTCTTGCTGGAAACTTTTAGAAATGGTTTAAGCCTTTGCATGCCTGTGGGATGGGTTAAGATAGCAGTGGGATGGGTTAGGATAGCAGTGGGATAGATAAACCTCCAGTGCAAGCATAGTGGGACTGTATGGTCCAGCCTCCCAGGTGCCACACCTACGGCCCTTTATTATCAATAATAATGTAATAATTATCCTCACATGTCAACATAAACACAACTCTTTATTAAACGCCCTGTTCATTGTAGGCCAACCAAACATACATGGCCCAATCTCATCCGTGTGATGAGACAGGCTGAAGGAAGCATCCATTAAGCATCTACCATCCTGCCTTGCCACTCCACTGCTCCAGCTGGGGAGTTGCACCATTGTCTCAGGAGGTTGCGCTGCTTCTTCGCTTCATGTGAGGCTCTGTTGGGGCCTTGCACATCCTCAGTGTCGATCAGGTTTTGCCCTTGCCTTCATTCCCCAGGCTCCATGTCCCCATTGCCTTGTTGAAGGTCCACGAGCCTGTTCTGCAAGACTGGGTAGTGGGTGCGCATGAGATTGTGCAGGATGCTAGCAAGCTTCCATGATCCTCCTCACGGTCTCTGGGCAATGCTGCATGGTGGTGAGAAGTACCTGGAACCTGTTGGCCAGGATGCCAAAGGCGTTCTCCACCACCCGCCTTGCCCTGGACAGCCTGTAGTTGAAGATCCTCTCTTCACGGGTGAGGGGTCTGGAGGTGTAGGTCTTCATGAGGTAGGTTGTGAGGGAGAAGGCGTCATCCCCCACGATGAAGTAGGGCACATCTTGTGTGTCATTGGGCAGGGGTTCTGGATCTGGGAAGCCCATGATGAGGTGGCCTTCCAGCTCCTCCTTGAGGTGACTGGCGTTGTATACCTGGGCATCTGAAGATGAGCCGTTGCCTGATGCATCGATGTACATGAACTTGTAGTCAGCATCGACCATGGCGAAGAGGATGATGCTGAAGAAGCCCTTGGAGTTGAAATAAGTGGACCCCGACTTGGCTGGAGATTTGCAGGCCACGTGCTTGCCATCTATGGCTCCAACGGTGTGTGGGAAGTTCCACTTCTGATACCACTGCTCTGCAACTTTCTTCCATCCTTCTTCAGTGGAGGGGTACTGGAGGAACTCCTCCTTGTATTCTTCAATGATGGCCTGCACCACTTCTCTGACCACAATGCTGATGGTGTTGGATGGCACCCTCCAGCCGTACTGCATGCTCCTGTAGAAGGTCCCTGAGGCCAGGTGGCGCAGAGTGAGTGCCACCTTGAGCCCAGGTTCCAGGCTGGGCTGGAAGCTGGTGTTTGCCTTCGTCAACCTGGGTGTCAGGAGCTGCACAACTTCGTCAAACATGGCTGGAGGCATCCTCATGAAGTTCTGGAATGCCCGAGTGTCTTTGCTCCTGAGCTCCACCATCAGCTTGTTGTACAGTCCGTCCTCTGCTCTTCTGGTGAACCATCTTCGGACCCAGACTCTTTTTGGGTGGCTCCTTTTCTTCTCGCAGTAGTGTTCACAGAACCTGCAGATGGCTTCGCACTGTTGCAGAACGATGGTGGCTGCCGAAAGGACTTTGTTACAATCCACGGTGGACATGACTGGATGCTGTGGAAGAGGAAGAGGCAGATGAACGCTGCAGAGGTCTGCACCGCTGGGCTGCTGTTCTGAAAGTGAGATGCAGGCGAGTTGCTCCCCCTCTTTATAGGCAGTATAGGTTTTCCGCTAGGCATCCTCTAGACATCCTTAATATCCGAGATAGGTCCCCTCTGCGAACGTTTTTTCCGTTTTAATTGCTTTGTTTCCGTTCTGCATCCGTTCTGCATCCATTCTGCATCCGTTCCGCTTCCTCCCCACGTCCGGGCGGATGGAGTTGCGTGGATGCCTAGCGGATGCCTAGCGGATATAGCGGATGCGTAACGGATGCGTAATGGATGCGTAGCGGATGCAGAATGGACAAACTGGATACATTTTCCGCGCAAAAGTTTTAGGTAGCCCAAAACTTTTGGAGCGGATGAAACGTCCATAAACGGATGCTGGACGGATAGAGAGGAAGCCAAACAGAGGTAGTGAATACATCGCGTTTTCGAATGGATGGCAAGGTTTTTTGTCCGTTTTACATCCTCTTTGCATCCGTTGGTTCAGTGTGACATGGGCTTTACCACAATGTAAGATATTAAAATAATGCTTTCAGAAAAACAATTTCTGGTTTACATGCTTTAGCTAAGTTTATTGTGCAATTGAAATTAAAAATTAATTAATTAAAGTAAGAATAGAGCATCTGCTCTCATCTGCATTAGATAGCTAAAATTTTAAGGATTCAGTTTAGCATAACTTTTCAGTTTTAAAAACTGAATCTAAAATTTTGGATTTGAATTATGGTTTAAATACTGCAAAGAAATAGGGTAATTTTTCTTTTTCAGTGATATAAATGCCAAGTGAGAGCATGTAGAAGAACAGTAAGGATCAATTCTTTAATTATAGGAAAGAAAATTGTATAAATACAAGGAAGGAAGCTAGTTACAAAATTATTGAGTCACCTTACTAATGTAATTTGCATTTTTATATAACATTGTGGGCTTCAAAGTGAAAGGTAGCTTCTGAATTTGGGTAAGATAAAAAAAAAGTTTGCATCAGTAGGCATCCACATGCTGCATGCTTTTTATTTATTGATTGATTGATTTGATTTGTCAATCACTTACAAGATAATAGGTATAAGTATAAAAATAGTTATGAATACATGAAATGGATACATATAAGAAAAATAAAAAGAATCAATAGGACAGGGATGGTAGGCACAATGGTGTGCTTATGCATGCCCCCAACAGACCTCTTAGGAAAGGAGTGAGGTCAGTAGTAGACAGTCTAAGGTTAAAGTTTTTGGGGTTTTGGGGAAGAAACCACAGAGTCAGGTAGAGTATTCCAGACGTTGACCACTTTGTTGCTAAGGTCATATTTCCTACAACCAAGTTTGGTGCAGTTAACTTTGAGTTTATATCTATTGTGTGCTCTTGTATTGTTATGGTTGAAGCTGAAGTATTTATTGACAGGTAGGACATTGCAATGTATGATTTTATGTACTATACTTAGATCAGACCAAAGGCGGCATAGTTCTAGATTTTCTAGGTCTACAATTTCAAATCGAGTGGCATAAGGTATTCTGCAACGAGTAGAGGAGTGGAGAATTCTTCTTGTGAAATATTTCTGGACTTTCTCAACTGTGTTAATATCAGATACGTAATGTGGGTTCCAGACTGATGAGCTGTATTTGAGTTTTGGTCTAGCAAATGTTTTGTATGCTCTGGTTAGTAGTGTGGATATTACCAGAGAAAAAGCTACGTAGGATTAGGTTAACAACTCTTAATGCCTTTTTGGCTATGTAGTTACAGTGGGCTCTCGCACTTAGATTATAAAGGCTAGGTCCCACCAGCTGACGGACGCAAAACGTATGCATAAAGGACACAGTGGACGAGCAAAATTTCGGGGGTGGCTCCATCCGTTGTCATCCGCTTCAAAAAGTGGTGAAAATTTGCATAAACAGAACAGAAAAGAATGGAAAAGAACGGACGTGGGTAGTATGTAGCAGGGATGTTAAACGGATGTTCATCGGAAGCCTAGCAGATGACAGCAGATGACACCTCCGAAGGGGTTCTGGGGGAGAATTTTGAAGTGGATGCATAGCGGATGAAGCGGATGTATCACGTACGCCTAAAAGAAAGGTGATGTCGCACGGATGTATATCGGATGCAAATGCATCCTTTCTATTTCCGTGCTACTAACGATGTATAGACATTCCATGTGCCTTTCTTTCCTCCCTCTTTCCGTTTTCAGCTGCAGCAGATGTGAGTTGCGAGGATGCCCAGAGGATGCCCAGAGGATACAGCGGATGTTTAACAGATGATAAATGGACAAAGAACATTTGTTGCTCGTATGTTGCAGATTTACATCGTACACGGTGGAAAGTTCATCCGTTCACAAAGTTTTGTGCAGCTCAAAACTTCTTGCACGGATGTAATCGCAGTGGACGGATGCTTGACAGATACAGCGTATGAAACACGTATGCAATGAGTACACAATGGATGCATAGCATTTTCCAACGGATGGCAAGCTTTTTTTAACATTTTACATCCTCTTTGCATCCGTAAGTGCAGTGGGACAGGGCCTTTAGAGATGAGTACTCCAAGGTCCTTGACAGAGTTTGGATCATCAACAAGGTCTTGACTATTCAGCTTGTATTTTATTTTCTGATATATTTTTTTTGACAATATGTAGGACAGAGCATTTATTTGTTGAGATTTGAAGTTGCCATTTGTTTGACCATTCTGATACATAGTCAAGGTCTTTTTGAAGGGTAGTAGTATTGTCTGTGGTGTTGAATAGCTTTACATCATCAGCGAAGAGAACCCAATTGCTCTTAATATGATCACAGAGGTCATTTATATAGAGTATAAAGAGAGTTGGTCCTAGAACACTGCTTTGGGAGACACCACTGTTGACAGGTACAGAATTTGATAGGACGCTCCCAATTTTGACCATTTGTTGTCTGTTTGACAGGAATGCTTCTATCCAGTTATGCAGGTGTCCAGAGATACCATAAGATTTTATTTTACGGTAATTGTGTTGTATGTTAGCATCATGAATAGAGCCTGTTGCTGATCCCAAGTTATCTAGCCAACGTTTTTTTCTCAGTAAAGAAAATGCAGTGCAAGATGCAAGTAAGAGCATCACAAAATAATTCAATTTTTTTTATTATATGCCAGTGATATTTTGGTAGCTAGTGGTGCAATAAATTTAAATAGAATAGCAACAACAACTCTTTTGCATGACTTTATAGATATTTGAGACTACTTTAACATCTCACTTAATCTTTTCTAGTATATGAGCTCTTCTGTTCGCTCTCTTGTAAAATTTACTTCCCCTCACCCTTCTTATTGTTGCTCGCCAAGTATTCTCCCATTCATCAGTTTTCTTCTTGAAATGTGGTTCCCAGGATGAGACTAAATATTCCAAACATGGCCTAATGCACAACAGAGCAGAACTAATAATTCTGTAAACATCTGTTGATACAATTTAAAATTATGTTTATTAGACTGTTGGCTTATATTAAATTTGTGACTTACTAAAGCACACGTATTATTGGAAACATGAGTTTCCTGCCCTATATAATTTTATTTTTGAAAAAAAAAAATTATTTGCATTTGTTAAAAAAATATTTTTATTTTTTTTTAATTTGTCAACTCAGGCTAATTCTATCTTCTATCAGTTAGCTCTCCTAGTTTTGTGCCATCTGCCTACTTGAGGTTCTTGAAAGCCTTGAATATAGACACTTTTCAAAGTTATTATCCAAATGTAATTAATTCAATTTACTTTCTTTACTGCAAAAAGTTAATATTCAGTAGAGGAAATAGGTCTGTACAATGAAGGATGAGTTGGATATTTCCCCTCTTTGTAAATCAAAGTGTAGGTTTATGGTGAAGAAATACATGAGGGATAATACCAGATGTATTTTGAGTGCCGTTGACATATAAATCAGAAAAGTAAGAAAGGAGAGGTGGGAACTGCTGTTAGCCAATCAATCACCTCCAATGTGAAATTCCCCCATCGTGGCCCCAAGCCAACTGGAAGAGCCAGGTCTTTAGGCTCTTATGGAAAGGAATAACTTCCACATCACCACTCCTTGATCCAGATGGCAAAACCGTGCCTTCAGATATTTAAAGAAAGCCCTCAAGGTCAGGGGGAATGATATAGAGCAGGTACCATATCAAAAAACACAGTACTTTCCTCCTGGGTTGTCAGGTGGCATTCTCTCATTGATGGAATCCACAACATGGTTCTTCTAATGGACATGGTCCTCTGATTGATAGGCAGATATAATTGGGGAAAGGTAATTCCTCAAATAGCATGGCCCCCTGTAGGTCTTTAAATGTCATCATCATCACCTTAAATTGAACCCAGAAACAAGCTGGTAGCCAATGTGATTTGTAAAGCAGAGATGCTCAGATCTAGGTGCAAATATAACTGCTCATGTGACTGCATTTTGCACCAACTGAAGTGTGTTACAGTACTTCCAGATTGTGCACCAAGTATTGTGTATTAATAATTTGATACGCAGAAGCCTATTATGAAACATAGATATAATTTTACTTCTCTTTTCTTAGTGTATAGTAGTTAATGTTTCATCAACTAATTTCCTATCTCAACAAAATCAACAGTTAGGCTTGTCAGTTGCAAAGCAAATGATTTAAAACTGCAACTTAATTTTGCTTTAAAATCCTGAACCTCATCTTCCCGACTATCACCTGCCCACCCCCAATTCTGAGGATTCCAACTTATTATCCTTTGAAACCTGGTTCTCCTCCAGATGCTAAAGCCAGGATGCTAGCTATCTAGATGAAACCTATCTAGATGAAACAGATATTTTGTTTTTTGTACATCTAGGCAAATCATATATTTGATGGATGCTTTAGATAGTTCTGCTTTCAGTACAGTCCTTTTAATTTTGGGATGCTTTTAGCCTCCCAGAATTATAAGAACACTGAAATAAACAAACAAACAAACAAACAAACAAACAAATAAATATAATAGAATCAAAATTCACGCTTGTTACAAAAGAAGCATCATTTTTCACAGAGATATTTGCTTTAGTCAGTGTAACTATGCTAATTAGGAACCTGAATCAAACCTCTACAGATAAATCATTTTGCTAATCATAGGAACCATAATATTCTTTCCCCCAAAAAAGCTATTTACAGGTTAAGTGTGAATTTATTCAGTTTGGAAGGATTTTGTATTTTAATTGTCTGAATAAAAAGAAAAATTAGTGACAAAAAAAGGAAGAAGAATGAAATATAATATTTGTATTTATTTATTTATTTTTATTTTATTTATTTTGTCAACTGCTTCCAAGATAATAGGTATAAGTAAAAACATAGTTATGAATACATGAATATATATATAAAAAATAAAAAGAATATAAAAGAAACAATAGGACAGGGATGGTAGGCATGTTGGTGCGCTTATGCATGCCCCCTACAGACCTCTTAGGAAAGGGGTGAGGTCAATAGTACACAGTCTAAGGTTAAAGTTTTGGGGGTTTGGAGAAAAAAACCACAGAGTCTGGTAGAGTATTCCAGACATTGACCAGTCTGTTGCTGAAGTCGTATTTCCTGCAATCAAGTTTGGTGTGATTAACCTTGAGTTTGTATCTATTGTTTACTCTTGTGTTGTTATGGTTGAAGCTGAAGTATTCATTGACTGGTAGGACTTTGCAATGTATGATTTTATACACTATACTTAGATTGAACTGAAGGCGGCGTAGTTCTAGGTTTTCTAGGTCTAGAATTTCGAGTCTGGTGGCATAAGGTATTCTGCAACGAGTAGAGGAGTGGAGAACTCTTCTTGTGAAATATTTCTGGACTTTCTCAAGTGTATTAATATCAGATACGTAATGCGGGTTCCAAACTGATGAGCTGTATTCAAATATTGGTCTAGCAAATGTTTTGTATGCTCTAGTTAGCAGTGTGATATTACCAGAGAAAAAGCTATGTAGGATTAGGTTAACGACTCTTAATGCCTTTTTGGCTATGTAGTTACAGTGGGCTGTACCACTTAGATTATTAGAGATGAGTACTCCAAGGTCCTTGACAGAGTTTGGATCATCAACAAGGTATTGAGTATTCAGCCTCTATTTTATTTTCTGATTTTTTTTTTGCCAATATGTAAGACGGAGCATTTATTTGTTAAGATTTGAAGTTGCCATTTGTTTGATCATTCTGATACATAGTCGAGGTCTTTTTGAAGGGTAGCAGTATTGTCTGTGATGTTGAATAGCTTGACATCATCAGCGAAAAGAACGCAGTTGCTCTTGATATGATCACAGAGGTCATTTATGTAGATTATGAAAAGAGTTGGTCCTAGAACACTGCCTTGGGACGCACCACTATTGACAGGAACAGAATTTGATAGGACACTCTCAGTTTTGACCATTTGTTGTCTGTTGAACAGGAATGCTTCTATACAGTTATGCAGCTGTCCAGAGATACTGTAAGATTTTAGTTTTAGGAGTAGTTTGCTGTGCACCACTGAATCAAAGGCTTTATCAGAAATCTATGTAGATTGTGTCTATTGCTTTTCCCTGATCGAGTTATGTAGTCCATATATTTTTGCAGTGTAAGAGTTGCAGATTACATGATAGTTTTTTCTTAAAACCAAATTGTTTATTAGAGAGGAAGTTGTTTGTTTCTAAGTGGAGGATGATGGATTGGTTAATAATTGATTCCATTACTTTACAGGTGATAAAGAGATTGGTCTGTAATTTTCCACTAGGCTGAAGATGGGGATGACAGTGGCTTGTGACCATAGTTTTGACAAGGAGCTGGTCCTGGAAGACTTTTCAAAGATTATGCTTCGAGGTTTGGCTATGGCAGTGGGTAGCTTTTTTAAGAAGTAGGCATGTATTCCGTCCAGTCCAATAGATTGGGATGGTTTTAGATTCCGTAGTGCTTTTTCAACATTGTCATCTGTAAAATTGATATGTATTCTATCACTGTAGTTATCTGTGGTTTGACGAGGAAATACTGGGCATGACCCATTGCTGTTTACAAATACTGAGCCAAAGAATGTGTTAAAGAGGTTGGCTTTAATAGTGTCATCGTTGCAGTCTTTACCATTAGGTCCTTTCAGGGGTGGGATAGACCTTGAGTCTTTTAGTTTGTTGTTTATAAAATTGTAGAAAGCACGGGTAGAATTGGTGCGTAGAAGGTTTTCTTTTTGTTTAATGTGATAATTGGTGTATTCAGTTTTTATCTGGTGGCATAAATTTTTGTATCGGCTTTTGAAATTGGCAACGTGACCAGATTTGTTTTTCTGCCAGAGTGATTTCTTTTTTGGATTAAAGCTTCCTTATTGTTTTGGGTAATTTGTTTTTTCTGATTTTGGGAGTTGTTAATGGTACATATAGTTTGATGACTCTTTTGACTTCAATTAAAAATATGTTGTAATGGTCTTCTACAGTATTGCATCCAGAGAATAGAAATTGCCAATCAAGGGATGAGAGATCATTGTTTATAACGTCATAGTTGCCTTTTTTGAAGTTATAATTGGGGATTCCATCATTGTGATGATTTTTGTGTGGACGTATGTTGAGACAAAAGTCAATCATGTTGTGGTCAGTGTTGGAAAAGGGTTCTTTAATTTGTATTCCATAATTCAAACTTTTGCAGAAGATGAGATCGAGGCAGTTATTAAGTCTCATGTTGTAAGTTACTAGTTGTTCTAGTCCCAGATTTGTTACTGCATTGTAGAAGGTTGCATGTGTGGGTTCAGTTGTACATTCGTTAAGGGTCCAGTTATTATGAGGTAGATTGAAGTCACCAAGAAAGATAAAAGTGGTGTGGGCAGGATGCTGCCCATGTTAGTACTGAACTTAGCTTGTTTGCATGTTCGATGTCATAATCAGGGGCTGTGTAACATAGTAAGAACCGAAATGTGATATTTAAGGATAGTTCACAGACGATGGTCTCAGGAATAGCAAGCTCCTGGGTAATTTGCATGTTTTTTAGATGTAGGGACTTTTTATAGAAAATAGCAACACCACCTCCTCTACGGATTTCAAGATCTGATCGGTAAACATGATCGTCTCTTTTGTGGTAATGAGTCAGGGAGAGATGCATTGAGAGGAGGAGCGTAGTACTCTTCTTGTGAAATACTTCTGGACTCACTCAGTTGTATTAATCTCCGATATACAGTGCAGATTCCAGACAGATGATCTGTATTTGAGTATTGGTTTAGCAAAGGTTTTGTGTGCCTTAATTAGCAATTTGATATTTCCAGAGAAGTTTCGTAAGATTAGATTTACAACTCTTAATGCCTTTTTGGCAATGCTCTTACAATGAGCTCTGGTGTTTAGGTCATGAGATATGAGTACTCCTAGGTCCTTGACAGAGTGAGGGTCATCAACGAGGTCATATCCACCTAGTTTGTATTTGGTATACTGATTTTTTTTACCAATGTGTAGGACAGAGTATTTGTTGGTCGAGATTTGGAGTTGCCAATTGTTTGACCATTCAGACACATAATCAAGGTCACTTTTGAAGAGCAGTAGCATTGTCAGTGATGTTGATAGTTTTACGTCATCCACAAAGAGGATGCATTTGCTTATGAGGTGATCGCAAAGGTAATTTATGTAGAGTATAAAGTGTGTGGGTCCCAGAACGCTGCCTTGGGGGACACCACTGTTAATTGGAGCAGGGTTTGATATAGCACTCCCTATTTTTACTATTTGTTGTCTGTTTGACAGGAATGTGGTTAACCACTTCTGAAGGGATTCGGAAATGCCATAAGAGTTTAATTTTAACAGTGGTTTGTCATGTACCACTGAATCAAAGGCTTTGCAGAAGTTTATATAAATTGCATCTACTGCTTTACCCTGGTCGAGTAGAGTAGCCCTTATGTTTTTGCAGTGTAGGAGTTGTAGATTGCAGGACATTTTTTTTTCCTGAAACCAAATTGTTTTTTGGAGAGTAGGTTGTTTGACTCTAAGTGAAGGGTGATGAATTGGTTAATGATTGATTCCATGACTTTGCACGTTGACACAACACAGTGAGATTGGTCTGTAGTTTTCAACCAGGCTGGGGTCACCTTTTTTGAAGATAGGGATGACCGTAGCTAAGGACCATAGGTTTGGTAAGAAGCTGGTTCTGAATGATGTATCATATTTAATGCTTAAGGGTTCTGCTATGGCAGAGGAAAGCTTTTTTAAGAAGTATGCACATAATCCATTGGGATTATTATCAGGACCTAAATTGTTGGTATGGAAAATTAACAGCAGAATTAAGAGACGTACTCATTTTTAACTAAAGAAAGATATATAAAGCTCTTAAATGGATCTGACACTATTACTTTCCCAGTCTGTGCAGATGTTCTCTGTAATAGATTTCTTGTTTTGTAAGATACCTGTGCCTAATAGAAATTGTGAAAAATAGAACAAGGGTGTGATGGACCACTGAAAATTATTTTCTTTATACATTTCTGAATTTTTAATGGAAGTTATTTTGCTCTTAAAAATATTTTGGGATGGGGTGTTACATAACAATGCAAAATAATTAACAGAGCAAATTATTTTAAATAATTTAAAAATGGTATACAGCAAACTGAATTATATTCAGGGTGAAAAATGAGGAAAGGGGACCTGAATTCAAAATGATGTCTTTAGAGTGGTTTCCTCAATTAGAAGATAATAGTTATGCCATCTGCATCAAACATTTTTTAAAGTGGAAAAGGTTCCAAAAAAAAGACAAAATAAAATGTAATTAGCTCTATTTGTTTACTAATGGATATTTATAGATCAATTCCTGGAAAATTAAAATTGCTAATACAGCTTGGGCTGTGAGGTTTTTCATTGGTTTTGTATTATTAAAATGCTTGAGACAGAAGGTTATGAAATGTTTTACACCAAGTTTTTTAAAAGGTTGTTTACTGAAGGAGCCACAGAACCCAAGAGGGAATGTTTTGAAGGAAGAAGGGTTTAGATTCATTAGATGCAATGCTCAGCCTGCCAGATACAAAAGTTTATCAAGGGTAAATGACTTATACAGGTAGTCCTCGATTTACAACAGTTCGTGTAGCAATCCTTCAAAGTTATAATGGCACTAAAAAAAGTGTCTTTCAACTTTTTCATAGTTAGGACTGTTGCAGCATCCCCATGGTCACGTGACCAAGATTTGGATGCTTGTCAAGTGATTAATGTTTATGATGGTTGCAGTGTCCCAGGGCCATGTGGTCCCTTTTTGCTATCATCTGATAAGCAAAGTCAATGGATAAACAAGTTCACTTAACAACCATGTTCTTAATTTAATAACTGCTGTGATTCACTGAACAAATTCAAAAGAAAAGTCATAAAATGGGATAAAACTCACTTAACATAAATTTTGGGCTCAGTTGTGGTTGTAAGTTGAGAACTACCTGTACTTAGTCATCTCAGTAACTATAGTATTTTATTTTTATTTGGTTTGTCAATTGCTTACAAGATAATAGGCATAAGTAAAAACATAGTTATGAATACATGGATACATATAAGAAAAATAAAAGAAACAATAAGATAGGGACGGTAGACACATTGGCGCGTTTATGCACGCCCCCTACAGACCTCTTCAAAAAGGGGTGAGGTCAACAGTAGAAAGTCTAAAGTTAAAGTTTTTGGGGTTTGGGGAAGAAACCACAGAGTCAGGTAGAATACTTCAGACATTGACCACTTTGTTACTGAAGTCGTATTTCCTGCAATCAGGTTTGGTGTGATTAACCTTTAGTTTGTATCTATTGTTTGCTCTTGTATTGTTATGGTTAAAGCTGAAGTATTCATTGACAGGTAGGACATTGCAATATATGATTTTATATACTATACTTAGATCGGACTGAAGGTGGAGTAGTTCTAGCTTTTCTAGGTCTAGAATATCAAGCCTGGTGGTACAAGGTATTTTGCAATGAGTAGAGGAGTGGAAAACTCTTCTTGTGAAATATTTCTGGACTTTCTCAACTGTGCTAATATCAGATACGTAATGTGGGTTTCAGACTGATGACCTGTATTTGAGTATTGGTCTAGCAAATGTTTTGTATGCTCTAGTTATTAGTGTAATATTACCAGAGAAAAAGCTATGTAAGATTAGGTTAACAACTCTTAATGCCTGTTTGGCTATGTAGTTACACTGGGCTCTAGCACTTAGATTATTAGAGATGAGTACTCCAAGATCCTTGATAAAGTTTGGATCATCAATAAGGTCTTGACTATTCAGCTTGTATTTTATTTTCTGATTTTTTTCTGCTAATATGTAAGACAGAACATTTATTTGTTGAGATTTGAAGTTGCCATTTGTTTGACCATTCTGATACATAATCCAGGTCTTTTTGAAGGGTAGAGGTATTGTATGTGGTGTTGAATAGCTTTACATCGTCAGTGAAGAGAATGCAGTTGCTCCATTCTTCCTTTTGTTCTTGTGGCTCTTTGTTATCTTTCCAATTTTTTCTAGATTTTTCTTAAAATATAATCTCTGGAGCTGAACATATTACTCAAAGAGAAGATTGACCACTAGAAAATAAAGTTCAACTGTTGCATCCAGTGATTTGGAAACTGTCTAAATATTTTAATCCATAATGGTATTTTCTTTTTAACAGCCATATCTCCTTATTCTCTTTCTATTCATTCAAGTCATTAACAAAATACCCAAATCAAGACTGAACCTTGTGATAACGAGGTTGATGCCCCCTCCTTCCAGTTCGCTGGAGATTTCCCAATGAATATTCTTTGCATATGGCTTTCTATTTGCTATGAATACATCTAATACATGTCTTTGTTTGAGGCATAAGACACAAATATGTACACGGTTGCTTACTAACAGAGGTGAACTTGCCCCTACAAAACATTATTGTTATATACGAAACAGCAAAAGTCACTCATAAGGTCCAATTTTTCTTCAAATGATATATATCATTTGCCACAATAGATTATTGTTATGTTACAATAATGGTTACAGATTTCTGGAAAGGAAAGAAACCAGCAGATTTTAGTCAGAAACATGGTTTTGGCTTCAGGAAAGGAACCAACAGCAAGCAACAAGCTTAGAAACAGGGCAAAGTGTACCCAAACAATACAGCCAAGGAAAAATAAAGCATGGCTATAAGAATGTCCTGCACATGGGCAGAAATAGGCAAATTTCTGGTACAAATGCAGAAAGCATAAATTTTTGGCAAAATGTACAAAGTTACAAAAACAATTCAAGAAACAAATACAATGCCAAAAAAGAATGAATCTGAGGAAGATTATTTATAGGTTCAATTAACATGAACAGGATAAGACATCAGAAGGGAGGCTGGATTGAAATAATACCTACTAATGGAATCACCACCACTTATAAAAAATGGGTACGGTACTGCAATACAAGTTTTTCTAATAGCTGAAAATAGCTGCAACAAGTTAAGGCTAAACTGGTACCAAGAAGCCATTCATATCCTGCCTTTCATTGAAGATCCAATAGCCATACGGAAATAGCCGTTAACTCTCTTTGAAATGATAAGACACTCAGTATGATAATAACAAATCCACGAAGAATTATCCTGGACCTAAAACCATGTAAAGAAATTACAAATAGTTAATTATGTTGATTCAGGCCTATTGATGGTTCCATATTATCACAGAAAAATGCCTCCATGGTTCAGCAGTTATAAAGAATCTTTTGTGATACTGGGTATCATGTAACTATTAGTAAAAATGCTGCTATACAAATTACACAGAGCAGATGTGTAATCAAGAAGCCAAATAGAACAACTGAACAGAACTATGTTGGCTGTTGTATAAATAGGTTGTTTTATTTAGAAAGAGACAGATATAAGAAAGTCAGTATTTAGCAAAAGTTGAACTTACCCCTTTGTTCTAGATCAGAGTTGAGTCCAAGCTCTTAATAAACACTATCAATTCATCTTTTGTGTCATTGCTTGAACATAAATGAGCAATATACTTACCAACTGCATACAGAAGTTAATATATAATGAAAATATCTAGGAAATGGCTAGGGGCATTTTATTGAAATAGATTGAAGGCAGAAAGACTATATCATAAATCATTACAATAATGATCTGTATTATAATAACTACATTATCCTCAATGTGCTTTAAATACATTTTTTTAATCTCTTGGTATTTACATTAAAGAATCACATTTTGTCATTTGTTCTGTAGTACTATATTTCATATCAGTAAAGCATTTTATTTACAATCCTATTGCTTCTTCACTGGTGTTGACATGTAATAAACTAATTAGGTCACATAGTGAGGTATGTGTCTGACCTTATAATTCTGGTTCAAATCAATACATAAATATGACCAAAATTTAAAACTTATCGTATAAAATTAAACAGTGCTGCTATTGTTCTATGGAATATACAAAGCCCATTAAATAAGCTGCATAGGAAGAATATTAAAAACATTAAAAGAAAAAATATTACTGAACACAATCTTCAAGTGATAAGGAGTATCTATGTCATGTAAATATTTCTGAATACTATTATGTCAAAGAATTCAATATAGAAAACTGTACTTATAAACTGTAATTATAATATCACTATTAGCAATTCTTGGCCTCTCTCTAGGGCATAACAAACAGTCAGGTTATCATGTCCCTCATGTCCCTCTAGTCCCTCAGACAGCACAAACTTCTGGTGGCATAGTCTGCTCAGTTCCCACAGACACTTTTTATTCTGCTTTGAGAGTGAAGCCACAGGCATGGGTCTGGGAAAATTAAGATGTTATGACTCGTAACTGCATTTCCTGTCCCAACTTGCAGCAGGTGAAGTAAAAAAAGAATACCAAATTGTTCCCCTTAATGTGGTAGAATAAGGTTGCATGGTAAGAACTTGCAAATTCTCACCTGCCCTTGAATAAATTAAATTCCCCAACCGTTGAATAACTGCATTTCAACGGTTGGGGAATTTATGGGCGTGCCCTTAAACAAATATAAACAGGCAGCAAGTTTCATACTTACTTTTATTAATTGTGTAACTTAGTTGGCTAAAGAAATGTCTGCAAGGAAATAACCAAGTTCAGAGGGTATAAGAATTCTGTAGTAGAACCTAATATTCTCTTTTATAGGAATGCTTACATTCTGCCAAAATGTTTATCATTAAGTAAATATGGTATCTTAAACTGGGGGAGGAACAGGATTAAGACATATCTTTGTAAGAGGTACTCAGCTATGTCCTAAATACACAGAATTAGAGTTGATCACACAAAATTCAGTCTCAAAATGTTAAGATTATTATTCAAATCTTCTACAAGATTCATTAGCTGAATTTTTCATTCTTATGGATTTCCTGAAAAGGATTATGATATTCAAAACAACAATAACTGTACTAAATGCAAAGAAATCACTACAATTTATTACAATGTATAGCTCCTTGAAAAGCTTGAGTTCATATATTTATATATGACTAAACACGGTGGGCTTTCTCCTTGATTATTTACAAAACTAAATGGAGTACATATTCCTTATTATCTTTATTTATGACAACTACGGTAATTCCACTTAGTCTTAGTTAAAAATATCCCAGATGCAAGATCAACCCAGACAATGTTGAGAAAGAATTTCTGAATCCATTGAAAATTATTTGCCTGGCTTTATAAGTAAAATTGATCTAGATCAGGGGTGTTAAACTTACATCATCATAGCTGCATCACATGACATATTGGGACTTTTTTCCTTTCGCTAAACTGGGTTTTGTGTGGCCAGTGTGTGATGCATCTGGCCTGTGGGCAGGGAGTTTGACAGCCCAGATCCAGATGGATCAATAATCTTCCTTGGTATAAAGTAATTTCTGTGTATTTTTGTGTTTTGCACATTTTAACAGCGTGCCAATAAAAGGTTATCATAAATTTCCAAGCCAAGCACCATTTCAAGGTGTTAGACAAATGCTACATACAATAAGCTTCTGGAAATCAAAGTTTGAAATGTTTTAAATTTTGTAATCATAATTAGAAACATAGAGAATATGTTTAATACTTCCTAAAACTTCCCTTTGGAGTATTATTTGGCAGAAATCTGAAAATTTAGAAACAGATGTTAAGGTCATTATTTCTTATTTCATTATTCACATTCGATATTACATATATATATATATATATGTTCGTCCCACAGACAAACTCAATACAGAAGCCTGATGATGGCAGATGAGATTCTGCCGAAACGTTGCTACAACTTTAAAAGCACAACTATAATGATGTGGGAAAATACCCGAACAAAGTTGAATAACATATATATATAAAATGTAATGACAGGTTTGATTGAAAGTTATAGAAATAGAGATAAAGTTAGAGATAGAATAGAGAATAGAAATAGAAATAAAGTTATAGAAATATTTATAGAAATAGAGCTGGTTATAATACAAACATAATCAAGTTGTTCTAAGATTATTTTAATCCTGTACTATGGCTGTTGGGGATTATTAGTCTTACTCAAAAGAAAATAGATTTATTACTTGTTGTAATAAATAATAAACAGTGGTATGATGCTTTGATTGATGTCACTTTCTGTAATAACCAGCCAAATGAATCTACATTACTGCTTTCATTAATTAATTTTTTTTGAAAGAAAACATGAAGAATCTGGAAAATATGTTTTTCCATATTTTTGGGAAAACAGTGCGATGCAAATATGATAAACATTGTTTTATTGCATGCCCAATCTTATAATTTGTTTAACATTAATGTTAAAGTTTCATTTATTTATTTGCAGAACTATTTCACTAATTAGTAATTGCCAGTATTACATCTTATTACTGCACAGCATAGAAAATCTTATACATGTAAATTTCTGATTGGATAGTAAAATCTGGATCAGTGTTTCACATTACTAAACTTTCTTTATGATTGTAACTTCAGTTCGAGTCTTTCAAAGAATCTTTGGCTGTGCCAGAATATTACTGCAATTAAGTAAAGTCCATGAACATAGGAAAAACTCATAAGCTAATCTGTGTTGTTCAGTGGCCTCCATGAATGTATTTTAAAATGATCATACATACATCCATAAATTACATATTGCAATTCAACCTTATCTAAAATTGCTGTGTCTTCAGAAATAATATGTCTGATATAAGCTACTAATGTTAAGGATATATGTATTCAAATATAAGATGAAGAAGTCTAGAAGACTAAATTATGTTTTCCAATATATAATTCTACAACCTTTCATTTTCACCATTGAGTAAATATAACTTATCAAATTTTGAATGCAAGTTAATATTAGCCTTAATACTTATCCCTGCAGGGAATAAGTTATGCTTTCAGGAGTTGTACTGTTTGGTTGATATTAAACAAGTAATTAAGATACAGAAAAATATATATTAGATAAATTTTTAAAATATTAAAATTTTCTTATTCTATTTATCTGAGATATATAACTTTGGGTGACTAATAATTATTAAAAACAAATTAAATTATTATCATAAACTAATAAATAACACATAAAAGTAGTCAACTTACGACTACAATGGAGCCCAAAATTTCTGTTGCTAAATGAAACATTTGTTAAGTGAATTTTGCCTTATTTTACAATTTTTCTTGCCACAGCTGTTGTGAATCACTGCACTTGTTAAATTACTAACACAGTTGTTAAGTGAATCTGCTTCCCCATTATCTTTGCTTGTCAGAAAGTAATCACATGAACCCGTACAATGCAACTGTCATGAGTCAGTTGCCAAGCATCTGAATTTTGATCACATGACTAGGGGGATGCTGTGACAGTTGTAAGCATGAAAAACAGTATAAGTCACTTTTTTCAGTGGTATTATAATTCGAAAGTTCATTAAATTAACTGTTGTAAGTTGAGGACTACCTGTATAACTATAATAGCTATAATAAAAGACCAACCAATACAGGTCCCTATACTTAATAAAAAAAAACCAAAAACTTTAAGGCCTTAGAAAAGGCCAATAGGGTTGGGGCCAATCTTATCTCTGAGGGAATGTTGTTCTAGAGAGTGGGAACTACAACTGAATACCTTTCCTATCAGATCTGACAGAATGGATAGACAGAACTGAAGGAAGAGTCCAAATATAAATAGAAATCTAAAGCAACCAATTTTCTTCAAATTGTCTCAGAGCTGGGAAATTCCCATAATATAAAATTATATAGCTAACTTTTGTGATTTGCAGACATTAATTAACCATGTGTCACAATGGACAAACATCCACTGTTTAAGACTTTGATAAAAAGACTACCACACAATCTTTTGACAATCCTTTAGCCATTATATGTGATGACCCAGGGCGTGGCACAAAGGCAACATAGTCAAATAAGCAAGAAGTATCCCTTTAATACCTCCAACTTTGCCCCTAATGTCCAGATTACCTTCGGCTAGAGAAAAAACTCTCCCAAGAACAACTTTTAAATGGAGGAAATTCAGTCTGAAAACAAAATACACACAAATTGTAAATAAAAATCCACACAAACCACACTGCAGTAATTAATTTGACAAGGCAGGAGAAGGAATTGCAGACTGGAAAGCCCAGCAAAACACACACAGTTGGAAAGACTAGTTGGAAAGATAAGCCTTGACGATACCAGATAATTCACAATTTGCTCCCAACAACTTTGCTATGCGCAGCTTCCCTTTTTAAACAGTGTTCCCAGCTGTAGCTAATGAAGGGAATCAGGGCCCTTTCTGCCCCTGTAAGCCATGCAACTCACATTGCTCCCTTCTCTGTTCTTCCCTGCATGCCCTATGATGAAGAGGGGATGGGCTTCCTCTGAATTTCCTCTGCCTTGCTCTACCTTTCCCCTGCTCTGCCCAGCCAGCCTTTGCCCTTCCCCAGTTTCTTCCACAGCCAACTCTCACTCCTTGTCAGCTTCTTGGCCTCCCCCTCCCCAAATCTGGGAATCTAGAATTTTATTCATAGCTTTATTTCTGATCACTTCATATGTTCCATCAGAAGGCAGAAGTATCTGATGTCAATCGATTATAATTAAGTTTGCAAGCTTTGAAATCACATTGCAGAATTTTAAAAGTGAATGCCAGAATTTAGATTGTATACAGCAATGAATCCAAGGACAGTGAAATTTGTTCAATATTATCCTAACGTGCTCCATTGTGATCTAGTCCCATATATATCTTGAATTAATGTGCTTGAATTGCCTTAAAGCTTGAGCTGAAAGTTCAGGTTGTCAATCTAAGTCGTTTTTAAAACTGAAGAGTGCTTTTCAGAAGATTTTGAATGAAAAATGTATGAGAAAAATAATGGGTCAAAGTTTTTCAGTGTCAACTGATCAGAAAATGAGTATTTTATGAGTAATTTTTTTTTGAAAATTTTATTTGGGTTTTCACACAAAAACAAAATACAAATAAAACATCTTTTTTTGAAAATAGCATGGTCCCAGGTTATCACTTCTTCATACAGATACAAAACTCAATTTCATGCTCATTTTTATATTCTTTTCCATATCTTATTACTGTTTTATATTTTCTACATAGTTTTTCCCCTCTTTTACTTTTCTCAATTTTATTTTAATTATCTCATCTCAATTCAAATCATTATATTTATACTTTTGTCTGTCCTGTTTCAATTTCATATTATCTTTTCTCATTAAACAAATTTTTCCCTGTAGTTACCAATTGGAGTATGACACCTTTATATCTTTTAATTTTATCCATCCAAACTCTTATTTAAGCTTCAATGTATATCTTTAAAATTATAACATTCAATATAATACATAACTTCCAATTGAATTCTGCTTGGTACATTCTTAAAATATACACTATATTCTTAAAAAGAAATATATATGTATGTATATATGTATGTATGTATGTATGTATGTCAATAAAACACACATTCCATTCCAATTCAATTCTATCATTCATATTAAAATCTTAACATCTTTCACATTTCTTTTCAATTAAATATCATACTTCCTTGGGAACACTTATAAACTTTCCAAAGTTAATTCTTTTTTCCCCCCATATTTCTCACTTATATTTTTATAAATCATTAATAATTAAAATGTTCCCATTTAATTCTCATTCACTTTAATTCATTTATTTATTAACATTCCACTACATTACAGTAAATATTTTATCCATCATTTTAGTCATATTTTCTAAATTTATTTCTATTTGTAACATAACAATGCTATCTTATGTACCTTTGCAGAATCTCTTTTACAATTAAATTTTCACCCATTATCTCTAAACAAGCTTATGGTTACAATTCTTATATCTTTTCCCTGTTTCTCTATTTCTTGTTTCTGTCTTTTACAACTTCTTTTCCTTACCTTCTTCCCCCTCTTCTTCTCCCTCCCCTTTTTACCCCCTCGTCTCTCTACTTCTCTCTCATCTGTAATCCCCTCTTCTGTTGCTTTCTAATATTATACTTATCTTTCAAATTGTTCTTCTTTTTGGTTGTTTTTTTCTGGTCTTAAACCTTTCACTCTCTTTCCCCTCCTTTCCTTTTTTTCCTTCACTTAAAATTATTTGATCATTAAAGATGGCTTCTTCTTTGTCCCAATCTTCTTGTTCTGCAAACGTTTCTTGTTGTTTCTCATAGTTCCAGATCTCCATTTCTAAGAATTGAAATACGAAGCCAAAAGAACTCTCCCTTCCTGTGCATTTTTCCATTTTTAAAGTTCCATTTTCAGTTCTTTTAAGAAGAAGACTTTTAAATAACCACCTAGTTAATTTTAGTCATCTAGATGCAAAAACCAAAACTCACCAAATAATCCAAATAATCTAAGGCTGTTTCTTCTTGCTTCTTTTTTCCACTTTCTCTTCCTGGGGTTCTATTATTTTGTTGCCAAGTTTCAGTTAAAATGTAGCTTTGAGGAATCTTGTTAAAATTTCATTGTAGGTTCCTTTTAGTTACAGTTCCATTCCTTAGTTCAAGGCAGTTTCCTCCATCTTTCTAGATCCTGCCCTTTTATTCTTTTTTTTTTCTCCTTTCCTGCTTTTAAAATTTTTTAAATATCCAGAAATCTTTATTATCCCTTTGACTTTTATTTTCAGCTTAGATGCCTATTGATGTCAAAGTGGATTTTTTTTCAATTTCTTGCTTAAGTCTCTTAGCTGTCAGTATAAGGAAGGGAAGAAAAAGAAAACTAACCCTTTCCCTTCTCTCTCTCCTTCGCAGCTTCAAAATCTTCTTTGGGAACAATGTTATTTAATTTAAATTCCAGGGTACTTTACATTGTTGTTTTTTTGGTTTAACCCAGTCGACCAAAACTTTTTCTTCTTATATTTCTCCTGCACGTTCTTTTCCGGTTCAGTTCTTTGAGGTGGCCATTTCTGACCACCGCTGCAACCGCCTGCGGGAAAGAGAATAATGGCCAGCTGGGGAAGAGACATGTGGCTCTCCTTGATCCTGCTAGCAGTCTCCCCCTTCTTCACCACCTATATGGGATGGCTTAGCCCTGAAACCAGCCTGCTCGGGGCGCTCTGGCAGCGAGCACAGATCATAACCGCGCACAATTGCAGATATCAGTCTGTCGCCAAAGAGAGTCAAACCGGAAGCCCCATGAGTAATTAAATTTTCATAGTTTTCTTGGTTTATGTATATACAAGGTAAATTGGGTGACAAGGACCTCATGGTTTTTATTTGAGAAAAAAATATTGTATTTTGCAATTTAGTCCAATATTATTAACACTGTTGGTTCAAGTATAATATTAAATGGAAACCAAAAGTACTTACCAACTTTTAACTTTTGTTGAGATTTTCAAATAGTTGAGAATTCAATAGTCCACAATTATTTTCAATCATTTTTAGTATTATCTATCTGAATATTATGTAAAGATCTAGGTGATAAAAACATAACGAATTCTCCTGGACCCAGCCATAGGTCTATTTAAACTAGCATTCAGAACTGAAGGCATTTGGGAACCTCACAAGGCTGGATTGGAAGGCAGTAACCTCTTTCACTGTCACTTCCTGGAAACTAATATTTAAAGGGCACTCTGCATGATTCAGAAAGTAGTAAATGGCCATCAGTAGCCACTGATTGCCTGATCCTTTGTACCGATAGAGTCCCTTTCTAAAACTAATTGATTTTAATAACTGTAACTGTCAGTAGCAAACTCCACAGATTAGTTATGTAAAAAAATGTTTTTAGTGGGCTCTGAATTCCTCTCTATTTAAGCTCTTAATAGTGTGAAGGGGAGAGAGAAATCTCTTCATGTATAGTATTTACATTTGTTTGTTCAATTTCTATAGCAGTCCACATGACATCTGGCTCTATGTGCCTTTCTCATGTTTGCCTTTACCCTCCTCCATTCCATATTGAAGAGTCTCAGTTGTTTCTTTGTAATGGCATTTTTTGCTTTAATGCATTTTGTGATAGTTTTTCTACCACTATCACATCCTTCTTAAGGTATTCCATGTGTGGTCTTATCATCGATTTGTAGACAGTATTTGAGCTTTATTGTGTCAATGTCAGTGTAGTTTTACTTCAGTTCCCTTTGCAATAACTCCAAGCGTAGCTCTTTGGGGTAGGTGTGTGCTTGATATTCCTGCTAAGTTACAATATTGTTAAGTTCAAAAGTCATCTACATGTGACCAGTGGCTTGCATAATATTTTATGACAGCCAGAAGAGCTTTACAGTCTATAAAGCACCTGTTCTGAGGTCAATGGTTTACTGTAAACAGTTGTTAAATGACCAATGATGTCAAAGATTACCTATAGCTCTATGGGATTCTTACTTGTAGCTGTTTAATTATGTAATATTACATGTTGTTAAGATTTATATTGAACTAAAGAAAAATATTAAATGAAGAGTTAATCATCCTTGACAAAAGTATCTAAAAAGTTTAAATCATGGCAACGGAGCAAACTTTATTAAGCTGAGATGTTTCATTACTCATTCAAGTAACTTCTTCAGTCAAAATGAAATATAGAAATGAAATATAGGCATAGTCAGAGCATTATTGGAATGTATGAATTCTGCCATACTGACTGCAATTTTTGGGGGTTAGGCATAGATCACAGTCTCCATGATTTAACCTTTTTAGATACTTTTGGCCTCAATGATGAAGTTTTTATTTTACATATTGCATTTCATTTTGGGGAGAAACTCCCTGCAGTCAGTATGGCAGAGTTAGTATATTCCAACCTCCCTCTGGTTCTATGCCTATCCAAACAATTTTCATTTTGACTAAAGAAGTTACTTGGAGGAGTAATGAAACATCTCATCTTAATAAAGTTTGCTCCAGTTGCCATGATTTAATCTTTTTAGATAATGAAAAATATATTGAAGCTTTTGGAGAAAACATACATATTTTCTTCGCATATTTAGATTCTGCCATCCTCACTGGGTTCTTTTTCTAAGGCATGCCAGTCAGGGGTGGGATGCTACCGGTTCTGCCCGGCTCTATACAATCGGTAGCTCTGAAGAGCAGCAGACACAGAACTGGTTCTGTGTCTGCTGCTGTTTGGCCCACCTGCCCGCTCAGGCTCTTACCTGACCTTTATTTCCTGCTTTTTCAACATCAGATGCTTTGCGCAACACAGCTGAGGTTGAAAAAGCAGTAAAAAAAAGTGTTTTGAAATGCTGCACACCCACGCGCAGCGCTTATCAGCTGTCCCAGTGGCTCAGCTAATGGTATATTACGAATGCACGTCTGTCGTGTTTGCGCGAAGTGTGCATGCAAAACACAAATACCGACCTGGTAGTAATGCCAGTTGAATCCCACCCCTGATGCCAGTGTCTGTGTATTTGTATTATTGAAGCCATATTTTTATAGGCATCAAGCACAATGAGACTTTCTTAATAAATCAAGGAAGTGCATAACAACTTAAAAACAAAAGTGAAAAATGCACCCTTTTTTCCTTCTGGAAGTCTGCAAAGCATTGGGCTAGGATAAGCCTGAGCTAAATCAGGGGGTCCATGATGTAGTGAGAATGGTTGATTTGTTTGCATTAATATTGATTGTTGTGAAGCCCTATCACTGGGTCCCATAGTCAGTGATAAGTTCTGTAAATAACCAACCCAACCTACTACCTCCGGACTCCACCTAATCTTTGGCCTTCTCTTAGCTGCTATATTAATATTACTCTGCTGAGAAAAAAACAGTCAGGGATCAGACAGTAAAGCTCTCGGCATTATTTCCTCCTTTACTTCCTCCTTACTGGCCGTTTTAGGTAGCCAGGGTAGTTGTGCTCTGGATTGGGTCGGATGGCCAAGAATCTCTTGAAATAGCAGGAAATTTGCTCCCTGCTCCTTAAACTCTCACCCTACAGCTCTGGAGAGAAAGAAACATTCCTCTATTCCCCAGTTTCGGCTTGAGTGTGTGCTCGCTGCGCTATCAAAGTGTATGTATTGAAAAACGGTCTAACGCAATTTCCAGGGGGCAGGACTCTTATGTCATCTTTTTTGTTTGTTTGTTTGTTTGTTCCCGTTTCCTTGATATCGCAAGAAATGGGCACCATTTTTCGGCGGTGCGTCAGATGGCTATTTGCTTCCCGCAATCAGGAGAGCAAAAGAAAGATTGCATTGTTACTGCAGGAGGGCTCCCTGAAATGGGACGCCCTGAAGCAGCAAAGACACCATCCCAGAATAGGGATCGGGACTCGGCAACGCGCCATACCTCGAACCGGCTACTGTCCTGCAGAACTCTGCCGTTGGTTTTTAAACCCGCCGGTTACTGCCGAGCGATGCCGGGCTTCCCGGGCGATTCTCCGTGGGGATGAGCAACAGGATCAGGGGCTCAGCAAACTCAATGGCCCAAACTGTCGGGGGGGGGGGGGGGGGGCGTCGCGGCTAAAGGCCCATCCTCCCCTACCGGCCGAAAGCTCCGAGGTTCCTCTTTGTGTCCCAACCTCGGGGTGTTCTGCGCGCTCTCGCTTTTTTGAGGAAACGGGAGCCAGGAGCTCCCAGCTTTGTTTCTCCCGACTCAGGCTAGAGAAGCAGCCTGTGTTGGCGGGACAGCCACCAAGTACCCTTGCGGGGGCTGAGATCGGGGAGAGAAGCGGCGGTGGCCGCAGCAAGAGGGTCATTTAAGTGGCGGCATGTGGGCGCCCTTCGAGCGGTTCCTTCCCTCTCCCTGTGCAGGCGGGAGCGGAGGAGAC
Source organism: Laticauda colubrina (assembly GCA_015471245.1). Lineage (NCBI taxonomy): Eukaryota > Metazoa > Chordata > Lepidosauria > Squamata > Elapidae > Laticauda > Laticauda colubrina. The sequence goes on along the minus strand of BLBF01000022.1, from coordinate 39,336,298 downwards.
ACTGGGAGAATATCCATAGTAACAGGGGATGCGAGAGGAGGGAGGCGCTGCGCAGCGGTAGTTCGGCAACGTGCCCTCCCGCAACCGGCGCGGCGTGCTCCGAGACTCCTCCGCTCCGCACGGGAAAGCCCGGTGAGTGATAAATGGCCTAGGCCCTCGGCGGGACAAAACGGGGAGTCGGGCTGCGCAGAACGGCTTCTGCCTCAGCGGGAGCGCGGAAAAGGAGGACCCGAGGACGCGCGTTCGTCCTCCCCCTCCTTTTTTTCGCCCTCCTTCCTTCCTCGGCTGTGGCAGGCGGGAGGTGTGGGGGGCGATCCCTCGGTTCTACTCCGTTGCGACGCCCCTGCCGAGGTCGCCGGGAAACGGAGAGGAAACATGCATAAAGGCGGAAAGGCATCGCTGCGGAATAGAAATATCCCCGACTTGGCTGGCGGCCCCCGCCTGCTCGCGCTCGCCTCGCTCCAGTCACGGCTGCCGCCGCCGCCGCCGCCGCCGCCGTCTTGCTGCACCTAGGTGAAAGGAGCGGCTGATGAGTAAGCGAAGGCGGGATGGCCGCCTCTGCATGCGCGGCTCTCAGGGAGGGCTGCGGCCCCAGGACAGCCTGAAAAAAGGGGACTCGCGGTGAGAGGGTCCGGCTGGGAGGCACCTGTGTTGTTGCCACCTGCCGCCTTTGCCCCAGTTCTGGGCTGTTGCGAAGTGGACGTCACCTCCCGGTGGCAGTTTCAGGCTCTTTCTCTCTCCCCGCCCCCGTCCCCTCCGAACGCCAGGCCTTCGGGAATGTCGCGGTGCCTAAAAATAGCCCTTTGGAAAGAAAGGGGGCAAAGTGGCAAAATGCAGAGAGACAAAGGCGCTGAACATGCGTGCCGCCTTCTCCTGCTCTTCTGGAGAGCGCCTGAACTGAGGGAAGGCGTCCTACTGGGAGTGACGTGCTGGAGGGGGAGGTTGCGTCGTCTCTGGGTGCAGTGATGCGGAGGTACGGGCATCATTTTCAGCGAGGTTTGTGCGTGTATTTTAAAGCTATGGTTAAAAATGGGCATGCATTTTCAGTGGTCGCGCACTGGAGAATCTTCAGGGGAAGTTAGATTCCAATTCTCTGTGTCTCTTTTTGTTTTTGTTTTGCTAAGAGCTCCTCTCGGTTGTTAGAGCGTAGAGTTTCGCGTTATGGGCTTGCCTAGGACTGCGCGCCTTTCAAAGTTCCCAAGAATGGAAGCGTCGGATGCAGAAGTGAGTCTCAGACTTGTAGAGTTGCTTGCTATCTGTGTCTTTTTTTGCTCTTAGTATGGTCAAAGACGTATTGGAGTTATTGGCTTGTTTCACGTGTGATATTCTACAGATTGAAATCAGAGGTCGTCATTAACCCAAAAGATTTCTTGTCTCAAAATAGCAGTGAGTTTAGGGTGCAAACTTTTATAATTCTTGCCACTGGATAGTAGAACGGTGGCTAAGTGGAATATTGCTGCATGTACAAAGGTGGAATACTTTTAGGTCTCATAACTATTATTTTAGAATATTACAGTTCCATTTAATTCAGTGGGATTGAGTAATTATGATCTTGCTTCTTAGTTGTAATTATGTGTCAGGTTATGAGCATGCTTATTCGGAAAAGTATTCTTTACGTATATAGAAAAGTATTCTGTATGTATATAGAAAAGTATTCTATACGTATATGTAAATATATTTTCAATATATTTTGTTGCAAACTATATTCTGCAAATATTTTCTCTCCACATATTTTCCCTGTGGACATTTATAATTAGAAAGGACATAGGAAGCAGTTTCTATTTTTTTCAAATAAACATGCATAGAACTTGTAAGAGTTTAAATATACAGTCTGATTTGACTTATGAAACAAATTTTCACCTCTCTTGTGTAAAAATAAAAATCAAGACATGGTTTATACATGAAATCAATACATTTAGCTATATCAGAAGTAATATGAGGAGTCAAAGCAATATTTGAGCAACAGGAGCAAACACACCAATCAAATGCTGGAAAGTCAGGGGAAAATAGTATGAGAAAAAAAGTGTGTTCTTTATTAAACCAAAAGTTCCAATGTGCTTCCAGGGATACTTCTATATCAGAAGACTGAAAAAAACAGTTGAAATGATTTGCTTACAATAAGTGGAATTAGTTAGAAATATACATGTATAGAAACAATTGCCTAAAATATACAGATATAGTACAGGAACAATAAGTGTAGTGTGAAGGAAAGGGCATAATAATATGAAATATTTAAAAATAGTGCAAATATATATTTTGACACTGAATAAATGATGCATATTTTCTTTTTTCTTTTTTTTTTTTTGAAAATTTTTTTATTAATTTTTTAACAAACAAACATATACCAACAAAACACAAAACATAGAAAACATAAAATATCTTTTTGGACGGCAGTTTGATCCCGAGTTACATCTTTTTGTACAGACATAAATTCAAGTTCATGCTTACTTTTATATAGCAATTCCATTTCTTATTTACTATTTTACATTTTCTATATAGCTTCTCCCCTCTTTTCACTCTCTTAATTCTATTATATTTATTTCATCTCAATTTAAATCATTATACTTATATCTTTTGTCTGTCCTGTTTCAGCTGTCTATTATTTTTTCTCATTAACACAAAATTTCTTCTGTAATGACTGATTGGAGTATAATGCCTTGTCATACTTATCCTTCCCCTAATTTTAAAGCTTAACATAACACATAATTTTCATTCGGATTCTGCGTAGTACATTCTAAAGATAAACTCAATATTTTAAAACAGAAAGAAAAAAGTTTTTTTTTGATATATAATATAATTAAAACAACAATCCATAGCAATTGAAATTATATCATTAAAATTAATATTCATTTAAGTCTTAAACATTTTACACAATCCTTTCTAAATAAATATCATACTTCTATGGGAACACTTATAGATTTTGCTTAGTTACTTTCTTTAATTCAATTCTCTCACATTTAATTTCATTTATTTTATTTAAAAAAAAATTTTTTTTCGCTAAGTTACATTAAATATTTTGTCCCATTTTATAATCATATATTATTCCAATTTTCTAACATTATTTCAAATACAGATACAACAACACAATCTTATGTACCTTTGCAGAATCTCTTTTTCAGTTATATGTTTACCCATTATCTCTAAATAAAATCTGTTTCTTTACATCTAGTTTCAAACCTTTGTAGCTTCTCTTCCTTTCTTTCCTCCCTTGTTTCTCCCCTCTACCCTTTTTACCCCCTTGTCTCTTAATCTCCACCCTCTTGTGTATTCCTCTTTTCTGTTGCTTTCTGATATTGTGTCCACTTTTCACCTTGTTTTTCCCTTTTTTGGTTGTTTTTTTAAGTCTTAAATTCTCCATTCTCTTCCTCCTCTTTCCCCTTTCTTCCCCAAATAAAGTTGCTTGTTCATTAAGGATGGTTTCTTCTTCATCCCAATCTTCTTGTTCTTGTAGTTTCTCATATGTAGAAATTGCCATTTCTAAAAAAT
>BLBF01000022.1:39250598-39327812 GCA_015471245.1 Laticauda colubrina | reverse complement strand
CCAGGGGTGAAAATATCAGCTGAGATCTCAGAGCCCCGAGATCTCAGCTGTAGCACCGAGACGAAGCTCCGCCTTCTCCCATGATGCATATTTTCTAAAGGAAGCACCCTTGTATCTTACATTTTACATATGTTATATGTGTATTTCTAATTTGTTTCATTAATTGTGAAATTATAGTACTTTTGTTGATGATCTTTTGCGAGAGCAGAATGGGAGTAGTGCAACCATCTTCACTCTGCTTGACTTCTCAGTGGCTTCGATTCTATCAAACATGGTAACCTTTTGGGTTGGCTGAGGAGCTGAGGCTAGATGGCACAGTCTTGCGCTGGTTTGGCCAGTCCCAATCACAACTAATAGGAAGTGAGAGGTCCAGCCCTTGGCTGCTATCCTGTAGTTTGCCACAGGGCTCGGTACTCTCTCCATTCCTTTTTAACATCTATATGAAGCTGCTGAGTGAGATCATCTGTCACCATGGGTTGAAGTATTTTCATCACACTGACAATACCAAACTCTGTATTTCATTTGGTCACTCCTGGTGACCAGATGATGCTGTTACTTCCCTCTCTTGGCACCTGGAGGCTGTGAGGCTGGATGGGGGACAAGACAAAATGGCTTTGGGTGCAAGGGACCTTAAGATGTGGGACTTTACCATGTTTAATTCTGAATGGGATGACACTATCCCAGATGGATCTGGTTTACAACATGGTGGGGGAGGTGTTTCTCTGACTTGCCACTCCTGCTCAAGAACAAGTAGTAGTCACAGCTAGGAGACCTTCATGTAATTTCAGGTTGTGTACCAGCTGCAGCCTTTCCTGGATCAGGAATCTCAGCACTCAGGCCCGTCATCTCATGGTTGAACTATTGAAATGTGTTCTACTTGGGGCTACCCTTGAAGATCATTTTGAAACTTCAGCAAGTACAGCAACATGGATGGTTCTTGTGGCCCCAAGAATGACTAATATAATATCACTGCTGCAGTGGCTGCCGGTCTGCTTCAGAATGTTGGTAATCACCTTTAAAGCCCTTCATGGCATGGAGCTAGGCTACTTGAGGCACCATTTCATTCCACTGGGATTGGCTCATCTCACATGTGCTGGCAAGGGGGCATACTGTGGGCCGTGTTGACCAGAGTATTTCAGTTGGCATGGTCCAGGAGAAAAAGCCTTCTCTATTGTTTGCACTTGCCCTCTGGAACATCTTGCTCCCCCCCTCCCCCAGCTACTGGGATTTGCTCTTATTTTATATATTAGTAGCTTGCCTTTTCAATATTGGTGGAAGTAGTCATGATGGTTCCTTGATTGGATGTACTCTGCTAGTTTTCTGCCTGTTTGTTTTACATCGTTTGCAGTATATTGTCTGTATATTGTAGACAACTCCTGTTTTCTCTTCCAGGACTGCTGAGTCTTTTGGTTTACTATGAATGTTTTGGAGGGCTACTGTGATGCCATGTGGTTGTAAAAGTCTGTTGGTAGTTTCTGTTGGTAGTTATGTTTTTAATGTATAGTAGTGTTATTCCTTTCACAGCTTTTGTTGATTGAGTTATATTGGATCAAGTGATCAGGCATTTTTTTATGACATTGCATGGAAATCCATTTTGTTGAAAGAAGTTGTATAGATCAGGGCCCCCAAACCATGGCACCAGTTCCATGGAGGGTGATTTTTCCATGGGCTGGAAGGGCTTGGTTTCGAATACTGCCTTGACCCTGCACATGTGCAGATGAGGCTTCACTCACTTGCGCAGCCTAGCTCCTGGCAGGCCATGGACTGGTGGTGGTCCACATCCCAGAGTTTGGGGACCCCAGGTATAGGTTATCTATTTCCTTTTTCTGATTTTTCAAGATTGCTGCAGTGTATTTGTGCTGGTCTAAATAGCATTCTTACAGAGCTCTTGTGGGAAGTGGTAGTGGGTAGTTTTATGATAGACTTGTGTTTCCAATTTGCCATCACTGCCTCTGCTGATGAGGATACCCAGGAAGGATAGCATGTTATTGTTTTCTTCTTTCCTAGTGAATTTTTTTCCTTTGAAGATATTGTTGATGGTTTTGTGTGTGTTCTCTCGTTGGTCCTTATTATTGTGACAAGGTTTTAGCAGTGGAAACAAGCTGCTTAAGGTTGCATTGTGGAAGAGCCCAGAAAGAAAGAATGACCATTTCTATGAGACAGTGCATGTTTTATACACATATAAATAATTTTAAGTAAATCCTGCTTTTTCTTTAGTAATTCACCATTACTTTTAATTCCTGATGTCAATATAGTTGCAGGTGAAGATAAACAGTGTGTGGATGCTTGTTTATTTAGGTTTTTATTTGTTGTAATCAAAGACCTTGCATATTACCATCATAACAACAATAATAGGATACAATTAAAATTACATAAGCACATTACAAAAATCCAGTCCAAAGATGGTAAGAGTCACTATTGTTAGTTTCTCCTATCCCAGCTAAAACTACACTGACATTTGCCAAAGTTGAGCAAAGTGTCCCCTGATCATGGCCTTTACCTGATTTCCTTGTAGCTGTAGCCAATGAGCCTTTGAGGACTGTCAAATCTGCTATCTCAGGGGCAATGCCACCCTATTAAGACCTGTCTCTCAGGATTTTGAATGCTAACCAATATGATTTGATCTTGTCCTTTTATAGTTAAAATTTGGGTAGGCAACAAGATTATAAATGTGGCTCAAGATAAAATATTCCATGTTTAAGAAGCAGTGTCTCTCTCTGTCTCTGTTATCCCCAGGACTAAGAACAAAATACTAAGAATTTAGATTTGGAGAAGCATGGAAATTGACTCAATGAAGTATCATACACAACATTTGAAAAAAAATCTGATTTGCTATTAACGATATATATTATACTAAATAATTATATATTTTATAGAGAGTCAAGGGAAAATACTTCTGAGCTGTATGGCAAATGTTTTTAGAGTTATAGTTATATTTGTTACATATTTACAGGTCTTTTTCTTTCCACTTCTTTTTTCATTTAAAAAATTACTATGCTGTTAATTTACAGTATAACACATTGATTGTTTAATGCTGTTGTTTGTATATTCTGTTGAATATGTGCTTTGCATAATCTTTTTTAAAATAAGGCCAGTGGAAGAAAAGGATATTAAAAGCATAATTCCAATTCCAAAAGTAGGTGTATAGGAGGACAGTAGAAGAAGCAAATAAGATTCTAACAAAAAGCACAAAGAATATCTGGAGGCAAAAAGACACATAGAGAATGTGGAAAGAGGGTCAAGTGACAAAAGAAAGAATACACAGAGTAGACTGAAACTATAAAGCAAGTGTCAGGAAAGCAAAAGTTCAAAAAGAGCTGAGGAAAAGTTCTGAAAACTACTCCAGATACTAGTGATAGGATTTAGTTTTATGTAATTAACTCTTTATATGAATGGATATCATCATAACCATCATCATAATTATCACCATAAAGCATTTTACAATCTTATTTCAGTCTTCCTCAATTTAAATTTTTCCAAGTATGATGGACTACATACCCACACACTGCAAAGCATATCCAGTAAGAATTGTAAGTTGAAGGAAGGGCTTCCAAATCTATAAAGTATATTCTGAATATTTGAATGAACTACTTAAATGTCTTTTCAAACATTATGTTGACATAAAACCAAGCTTGTTTTTGAGAGTAGCAGTGAAATATTTGTTGCTAGGTAACATGGTAGAGCTATATTGCTTTATTTAGCGAAAGAACAGATTGGTTGCTCTTTGCAGCAATGACATATAAAAAGTGTAAGTTTTTATTGGGATGTCTTCTTACATTCTGTTTATGCATATAGACAATTGTTTTTATAACATATGCAAGGAGGTACTTTTTAATCTTGGATTATAACTTTCTATTAGTGTCAGTTTATGAACACTAGAAGTGACATAGATACAAGTAAGATTAGGAGAAGAGTGTTATGTAAAAGCTTTGCTTGATTAGAATCATGATGGGCAGTAGAGACAATATTTACGGGTGCATCTGTTGATGATTGTGACATATAGAAAGATTAGGACTGGATATGTAAGAGACATGTGGTAAAGTACATGGATTAATATATGAAATAAAAAGATGTTATTTCTGAAAAAAAAATCTTGAAATATTTAGGAAAAGTGAAGGATGTAATAAAGCTGAATTAAGATGATCTAACATAGTTGTGTGCATGGAAAAAAAAACCCTATATTTTGAGATGTCTGAATGAATGAAATGACTAAAATAACATTAAAGAATGAATAGATTGTACTAGAACAGACTAAATGTTGAATTGTTGGGACCTTAGAATTCCCTAAGTTTGGTTTTCTTCTTGCGGATGTTTCATTAAATAAATAACATCAGTACCGAAGAGAAGTTTGTTGTTTGTCTTATAGCTTTTGTAAGTTTGATGCAATGTGTTGATTGATTGGTTGATTTTTTTTGTTTGGCATATTATTGTTTGGTGTTTATTATAATCAGGTGCTGGTTCTTATTTGGGTATTTAATAGGTATGTGACAACAGAAAATGTTCTTCAGACCTGCCTCTTTTTTAACTTTTGACTTTTCTTTAACTTTTGACTTCTCCTTTTGAATGGTTCATGAAAGTGAGTTCCTCCCCCCAAATGTTGATAGTTATTGGAATGAAAAGCTTCTAATAATTCTCTTGCATTCTTAAAAGTATCTTGATTTAAAATGTATACAGTACAGCTTTCTAGTTGAAAAATAATTGAACACTTTTTTTTGCTGTGAAATAAATTTTATAATGGCTTCCAATCACCAACTGATGGTCATGGATGCATTCTGCCTGTTTGTCCTGCATAGTATTTTTCATAGTAAATGATTGCTGTGAATCTATTTTGCCATTAATTACTGAATCTATAATTTGCTTTGTTGTTGTCTAAGCTTTGGTAATGCCTACAAAGGGGTTGTAGCAACCTACTGGTGGTTTCTGAAATATTTTTGATGTACAGAAGAGGTGTCCTTTTTATAAGTTGTAATGGTTGATTGGTTGATTGGTTGTATAGATAGACCCTTTTTAATGAAGTTGCGTGGGTATTACATTGCAAAATATATAAATGGACTCTGCTTTCTGGTGTTCTGGGTTATTGCAGTGCATTTTTGCTCATTTCAATAGAGTTCTTATGCAGTTTATTTTGGTATTCTTGGGTTGTTGCTATGGTAGTTGAGTACTTGGTTAGCGTGGGCTGCTTTATAAAGCATTTGGATTTGTGATTTGCCATTGTTTTCTCTGCTAATGTGAATATCCAGGAAGGATAGCGTTTTGTTCTGTTCTGATTTTGTGAATTCATTTACATTAAAGGTGTTGTTGACGGTGTGTGTTCTCTAAATGTTAATTTCTAGTCATTTTATGACTAGATTGTTGTGGGTATATATGAAATTAGAAATTCAAAGCTTGGTGATAGTTACATGCTACTCTCAAATCAATGGTGAAAATTCCCTACTGGTATTTGGGGGAAAACCTGTACTGTACAACATTCGGAATGAATCCAGAAAAAATGTTATTCTGGTAGGTGACAGAATGAATGAGTGGGATTGAGATAACAAACTACAGATAAAAGTGATTGGGCCTTTCAGAGATCCGAGAAGAAACTTTAGTTTAAATAAATTAATAAATGGCTTAGGAAAACCTCTGCTATTTTAAAATATATGATTTAAATATAGGTTTGTTCATACACATACGTGATTGAGAAATGAATATTAAAACATGATTTATAATGACAAATTTAGAGAATTACTGAAGGACATAAGGGTGATGAGAGATTCTGAACATAGGACCATTGATGTATTAATGTTAAATGTGGATCTTTGAAGGAAAATAGACATGGAAATAAAATTAAAAAATCAAATCAAATCAAGCGGTATAAATAAACCAAGAAATAATTTCTAATCCTGAAGATTTTATAGAATTATAAATAAATATTTTGACCAATACAAATCTCAACACTTAAAGGCACAAAAATTTGCAGACTACTGATGACATGAGGTTACTACAGTCCATAAGACTAGCTACCGTGTTTCTCATATAATAAGGCCAGGTCTTTTTTTTTTTTTTGGAGCTCCCCAAAAATGGCTAGGCCATCTTTTTGGAGATGACTTAATTCCCCCCCCTTGCATCTTCGGGTGGGCGGCGACGGCTTGGATGTTGGCCTTGGCGTTGGTGGGGCACTTCGTATCGGGGTCAACACAGGCAGCACCATATCCAGGTGTGCAACAAAAGTACTTCCTAATGGCAAGCCCCCCCACCATTCCCCCCCCCATTTCTCATGTTTTAATATAGGCCTTAATTTGGGGGGAGGGGCTTAATTTCATTTCATGCCTACAAAACATGCTGGGACTTCCTATTGGGGAAGGCCGTATTGTTGGAGAAACAGGGTAGTGTTTCTCAATCTGCTTTTTATTGAAACTTAAATATGATACGTGCCAGTTTTATAGCTTCTTCGGGAATTGTAATGGTAGGTGGAAATGATTTTGGAAGACGAGAGAAGAGCTGAAGGAATATGGTCATGACAAATATCTCAGAAGGTTTCCTGTAAAGCTGAAAGGAAAATATACTTTCAGAATTGCAAGATTCTGTTAACATAAGCTTATAATAAAATAGAGCTAGTTCTGCTGGGTATACTATTTGTCTGGACGATACTGCAGGACTGATAGTAATGTTTATTGTAGCTATGAATTGAATTATTGGATATAATGAAATGTATAAGGATCTAACTTAAATATTTACTTTAGGAAGACATCTTGTTGTAGTTATAACTTCAATAAATAAATTAGCAACTTTCAAATTTGTTGAATAGTTAAACATTCTTTATTGGTATATTTCCATTATTACAAAATAATTGAAGAATTGGAAACTTACCAGGATTTAATTTCTCTTATCAAATGGAATACCTGAACTAAATGAGAATTACATAGTCTTTTAATGTTAGGTAGAATATGGGTACATTCTCATCTTTCATTAACTGTCTATAATTTATCATTTTTTACTACCCAAACAGAAAAGATGTGGAAAATTGTATTGAGATTACTAGAGCCCTTTTTCAATCTGAGGGTACAAGTAGTCCTCACTCAATAACTATTAATTCAGCAATCATTCAAAGTTACTATGGCACTGAACAAATGCTAGTTATGATAATTGCCAGCCCCCCGTAATGTGATAAAAATTTGGGCACTTGGCAGTCAGCCCCCATTTATTGACTGCTACATGCAGTCGCCCCATCCACCCATTTCCTCCAAGACCAGGGACCAGGAACCTCCCACTGTTCTCACTGACCATCCCTGGAGGGGAAACCAGGCATCCTGAGGTACTGTAGCTCCACTAGCTCTCAGCATCGTCATAGTATCCAACTGCCACCTCCTAACAGAAACTAAAGCAACACCTTAAAAACTGGTGTTATGTAGCTTTAGCAGCTCTTACCCACCAGTAGGCAGAACATTACATTTAGTACCAACTATGGATTCTGATTAGTCCTTATGCAAAACATTTTGGGGTTTTCTATCATTGATGTATAAGTGGATGAACTACATTGAGACATAAGGAGATGAACCACTTTGGTCAAAGCTTGTTCTCAAAAAAGGACTGCAACAGCTAAAGCTGGGAACACCTTCCCTAGCAACAGCTGTGAAAGTGTACCCCATACCATGGACCTGGTCCTGTACCCCATCTAGAGCAAAAAACACTCTTATAGCCTACTCACACAATTAACTCATGTTCAGTTTGTAATCTATTACAGTACATGTTTTCATAAGTACAATGATGAACCCGTTTCCTCCATTCTATACCTTAGTGTTTGAAGTTTGATTCCTAAGTGAAGAATTTTGCACTTGTTCTGTTAAATTTCATTCTATTATTTTCAGCGAATTTTTCTAAAATTTACCACAACCATATTTAATTTTGTTTAGATTTTTTAGGATTTCAGCTGTCCCAGCCAAGTTTGTGCCCACTGCAGAGTGGATGAGTACTTCTTCCAATTTTTCATTCGAGTTAATGAAAACACTGAAAAATAAAAGATGAAAGTCTGTTCTTTATAGCAGCGCCCAAGTTAATATATCTTTCCAATTCAATGAAGAACTATAGATGAGCATTCTCTGAGTATTATTTTTAGGCCAGATATGTGTATGTGTGATTGATTGTCCAACCATCCAGCCCTTGCTTAAGTAGCTTGCTAAACTGCATACCTTGGAATATCTTGTTGGAAGCTATTTTGAAGACTTCAGCATTCCCACAACATTTTAAGTTACCTGATCAAAAGTATAAGATAAGGTTGATATGGCATGATTTGTTCCTGAACAGGTACGGAAATTACTGAACTGTTTTCAATCTGTACTAAAATATCTCCAGAAAATAATGTTGGTCTGATTGTACTACAGTTTGTTGGCTTGATGACCCTCCCGTGGACATGCAGGCTTTGGTATGTTCCATCCTGGACTATAATTACCTGAGAATGCCCTTTCTATCTATGTTTCAAGAGTCCAGCCCCACCCTTGGGCATCTCGTCCTGGGGGGGGGGGGAGGTGATTTAATTGTCATGTTTTATCTTCCAGATGCACCTTATGTCTGTCACGCAACTTCACCTAAAAGCTGGAGAGCCAGCTAGGGGCTGGCTTTTTATATAGTGGCAGACTCAGCTCAAAGATCTCTGAGGGGAGGAATCATACCCATCCTGGACTCTCTTGCAGCGTAGATAGAAAGGGCGTTCTCAGGTAATTAAACCAATGCCCATTCAATGAATATTCGAAGTTACAATTCACATCCCAAATACTAAATATGAATCTATTTCAAAGTTAGAAATTTTGGAATTCCCCCCCATAATCATTTGCCCTTACGACCAACTGCAGAGATGCTGCAGTACACCCACCCACCTATTTCACTCCCATTTTTCGCGGCCAAGTCCTCAGAGGCCCTCAGAACCCAGTATGCCAATATACTGGATTCAATGCATTTCTTCCCACACCCACTCCCCTGTCAACATTCACTTTTTGACAAGCTCATGAAGTCAGCATAGAGAAGGTGGTTCTTTCGCTGGGCCACATGGCATAATCAAGAAGAAGAAATCCAATCTCTTTTGTTTCCATTGTAATCCTTTTTCCCTAGCTAGCATAAATTGGTAGTGATATACCCTGGTTGGGGAGGAAAGGATTGCCATAGAAGCAGAAGAGATGGGATTTCTTCTTTGCTCTACCAGCGTGAGACTAGCGTAAAGCTAGCACTGGTGGCGCTAAGAAACCATGCCTATTTTGCTTCCATTGCAATCCATTGCATAAACTACTATGATTTTTTTCTTAGCTCCGCCACACTAGTTTTACGCTGGCAGCACTAAGAAGATATTGTGGTAGTTTACCCTGGCTGGGGAGAGAAGGATTGCATGGAAACAAAAGACATAGAGTTTCTTCTTTGCTCTATCAGCGCTAGCTTTATGTTAGTCTTACGCTAATAGAGCAAAGAAGAAATCCGATCTCTTGTTTCCATGGCAATCTTTTCCTCCCTAGCCAGAGTAAATTACTACAATTTCTTCCTAGCACCACTAGTGTAAAACTAGCACCAGCAGAGCAAAGGAGAAATCGTAGTAGTTTATGTTGGCATGGAGAGGAAAGGATTGCAACGAAAGCAAAAGTGACTGGATTTCTTCTGGATTTTTCCATGTGGCCCAGCCTTCTCTACCCTGACTTCCTGGCCTTATCAAAATGTAAGTTAGTGAATGGTAATGGTGATGGGGTATGGAGAAAGCCCATAGGGCTTTGGGAAAACAAGGGGCAGGAGGCAGAGCGTGGGATATCTTAGAGGATGGGGGAGGCCTCCTGGGAGTGCCTGTTCCTGCACTAGGCCTCCCTCAATTTTTCCCATCCCTGAGTCACCCCATGATCTACCTAACGACTTGCATCTTCATTTAACAAATGCATTGGGGAAAGCAGGGACAGAGAGGTCATTTGCTAGGGTTAGTTAGGATTTAATGTAGTCCTTGACTTCTGACATGAATGGGCAGACTCCATTAATGTCATCTGTCAAGGACTACCTGTATTGGCCAACTTCTGTGACCCTTTTGATGGGGTCAGAAGTACAATCATAAAAGTATAAAGCTGCATAAATCCTTCCATTCCGCACCATCTGGTCAGAGTTGAACAAGCTTCTTGGATGAAAAGCAAAATGTCTCCAAGAAAAACCAGAAAGTCCAATTGCCCCTTGAAAAAAGAACCTTTGGGACAACCAGGACCTGGATGACTGAGAATTTCCATAGACTCTTCTGATGGATGAACAATATTTCCAGAAATTGCTTGCCCAATCTTGTTCATTTCTTGCTTTTCTTATTTCTTTATAACAGCTTGCTTTCATGCAGGGAAAATCCTTATCCTAATTAACAGACAGGATAAAAATACTTTAAATTGCTTTGATAAACTGATTTCTTTGTATTTTTAAAAAAAATTTGCCTTGGAGTCATTCCACATACAAATTTTGTACTTTTGTGGCATTGATTTTGCATGATTCCCATGCCATTCTCATCTTGGGCAGCCAAACTTATTCTTTTTCTAGATTAAATTGCAGAACTTCTACTTATGATTTACACTACGGAAGCTCTGTGAAGCTTTGAGCCAAATTTTTTAGAATTTTTAGAATAGGGGAAATTCTAAAAATTGCTTCACTTACCCATCTCATTGCTTGAATTTGGAGATTTTTAGTATGTTTGAGAGGTAACAGAGAGGAAACCTCTGGAGCCTCAGGAAGCTGAAAACAGGCTTGTTTCGGCATTTCCAGTATTTCTGGAAGGCCCATTTTTTTTGCCTCCTGAGGCTGCATAGGCTTCCCTTGAGCCTCTGGGAGGGCGAAAACTGGCTCCTGAGGCCCTCCAGAAGCTGAAAACGGACACTTACAGTATTTCCAGAAGGCTCGTTTTTCTGCCTCCCAAAGGCTGCAGAGGCTTCGCTCAAGCCTCCAGGTGGGAGAAAATGGCCTCAAATGGGCCAAAAATCAACTGGGAGGTGCGCCATGCTCAGTACAGGTAAGTTTCACTGTGGCTTGCGTGCCCACACAAATGGCTCTGTGTGCACCTGCGGCACGCGTGCCATGGGTTTGCCATCACGGGGATAGTTGTTCTCTGATGGAAGAATGCCTGCAAAGTTATGCTACATTAGAACTTAGAGTGAGAATTGATATGCAGAAGGAATAATGTCTTGAAAGCCATTGAAGATCTGAGCAAATATTTGCCTCCAAATAACGTGGACTGAATTTGGAGAAGGCTGGTGATTTATTTCTCCTTTTTCTGTGAGGTGGATCCTGAGAGGACTTTTGCTTCAGGAGATGGGGCACTAACTGTCTAACGAATCTGCACTCTCTTGTTGGCTGGCTGAGGGCAGCATTGATTACCTCATAGTGTTCTTTTTGTATTTGCCGCAGTCTGAACTTGGCAGGTGTGATGATTCCATGTAGAGCGTTAACATATTTTGGAATAATTTGCAAGTAGAGAAACAGTATAGTGTGGATTTATTGTTTTTAAAAACAGTTGATATTTCAGAATTTTGGAATATTTTAGATTTTTCTTTTTTCTTAGATTGAAATGTCTTCCATTTCAATGATACAAGCTTGAAATGATTTGAACAGTTACATAGTTGGAGTAATAGCTTGTTTGTATGAACAAAGGCAACATTTTCTGTAAAAGGACCTGCCCATTTCCTACTGGCGTCTTCTCTGCAAGCATGTATGAAACTTGTATTAAATAATGCAAATTGGATATGTTCTAACTAGTTCAATAATTGCCCCCTAATTAATGGAGCCCAGCATTAATTTACTTTGCAAACAGAACAATCAATTTAATGTTGCTGTTCGTAGGAAAATTATGCATACATAAAATCCTAAGAGGTAATATTGAATACTGAATTAATATCTAAATTACACAGTAAATTTCTTGAATCTAATTTATTATTAATCACAGTTTTAGCAATGAATTTTATATTGTAGTGAATAATTTTGTGCCATTCTACTTTATACTCAGCAAAAGATAATATGAAAATTTTTTATAGATGTTATTGATTAATTTTCCTCTTACTTTTGATTATATAATCTTTCTTCATTAATAAAATTGTCAGTTGCCCATAGTGCATCAAGAATGAGTGCATTTCCCCTTTTTCCTGTAAAATATGTTTTTAAAATATAATTTTCAGTCAGAGCTCTGATTTTGTGTATTGTAGAAATTAGAACTTCTGTAGCCTTGCCACCAAATTCTTTTTTTTTTTTTTAAAGTAGTATGTTAGAAGTAGTGAAGTACAGGTTATCTTTATTATTAATGAACTCTTCTTTCCCTTATCTCTGACCTGTTACAGATTTGGGTTATACAAAATTGAATGGGAATGTATATTCTCATGTGCGTTAAATGGGTAAAAAATGAGTTGAGCTATATGGGCACATCCATGTGGTTTCATAGAAATAATACCTGTACTGAAGTTATTGCTGTTACATTCTTCTGGGGTATTCATCTCCATATTTCACCATAATCAATCCAGATATTTATCACAGATAATTAAACATAGAGCAAACATTTTAGCACAAACACAGGCACAACATGAGGAGTCTAGCAGGATGCAGTTTCTTCCCTTTCAGCATAGAGGGGACAGTAATAGAGTTTCAAGTCCACTCAGTATTTTATTACATAATATTGCACTATTTTGTCTATTTTACTATTTTATTCAGTATCATAGTGCATTTTTGTAACAATATGAAGTAGAGTTAATTGGTCAAATTGTAGTGTGAAAGAATGGATTTTCTCCCCCTAAATAGCTTATCCTTTTAAACAGGTTATCATCTCTTATCTATAAATAAATTATACAATTTATTGCTTTTCTCATATTGATATATTTACAAATTTTGACTTTAGGAGAGCAACATGGAGAGGAGAAAATTGGGAAGAGAAATTTGGGGGAAAGTAAAAGGGCTGTATAACATACATATAGTCCTTGACTTATGACCACAATTGAGCCCAGCATTTCCATTCCTAAGCAAGACTGTTGTTAAGTAAGTCATGTCCCATTTTACAAGCTTTTTTGTCATGGTTGTTAAGCAAAATACTGCAGTTAAGTCAACATTAAGTGAATTTGGCTTCCCCCACTGACTCTTGTGAGAAGGCAGTTGGAAAGGTCACAAATGGTGACCACATAACCCTGGGACATTGCAAATATCATAAATACATGCCACTTGCTAAGCACATGCATTTTGATCACATGACCATAGGAATGCTACAACAGCCATAAATGTGAAAACTGGTCATAAATCACTTTTTTCAATGCCATTGTAACTTGAACAATCAGTAAGAGAATGATTGTAAATCAAGGATTACATGTACTTCCATACTGTCATTGATCTGCAAACTATTGGACTACATTTAATTCTATTCCTAATCTCTGGGCTTGGTCTCTAGATTTACTGCTGCTGCTGATATTTTTCTTTCATTCACTGTAAACAGTTATCAGTTCAGTTCTTTAATTTTTCATGAGGTGAAATTCCTATTGAAAACTAGTGTGTTATGATGTTTTCTTACAAGCTCTTTTCTGTTGTTTGAATATAACATCCCCATATTATCTGTTTTCACCATGTTCATATTGAAACTGAACTCTTAAAGAACCTTCATTCTTGAGTAATTTGAATGATATTGTACCACACCCAGATTTTCTTTATTGAGTGATTGCATGGTATTGTATAATATTGCATGGTATTGACTGCATCACACTTTCCAGCATAAATATGATTTATGGAATTGTTTTTCTGATTTCCTCAAATTTTGGACATAATTGTCTAGTTATATTTGGAATTTGTATTTTTTTTCCAGAAATAACATGGTAACTTTCATTGTTTTCTCTTTAGACTGATAACCATATAGTTACTGGATTATAGAACTAGATATCAGTTAAATAGTCTATATAATAAGGAAGCAATATTTCATATGAACACATCAATCCTCATCCCTTTCCTAAGAGGCCTGTAGGAGGCGTGCATAAGCGCACCAATTGTGCCTACCATCCCTGTCCTATTGTTTCTTTTTGTTTTTCTTATACGTATCCATCTCATGTATTCATAACTATGTTTATACTTATACCTATTATCTTGTAAGCGATTGACAAATCAAATAAACAAAATAAAAATAAAAAAGTAAAAATTTGTTTTCTTGACTTACTAAGTGCAATGAACATTCTAGATTTCTGGGTATGTACCCAAGTCAAATAGTAAATCCCTTTTACATCTTGCCAAAATGCCCAGTATGAATTTTCTTTAGATGAATGACTGAAATTATAGTCTATTTTCCTATGAATTCAAGCATGTGTTTGATTTTTAATTATTTTTGATATTCTAAAATAATTTCCCATTATTCTTGAGCTTTACTCTACATTGGTTGATTAAATATACAGTCAAGTTGATTTTGACTGTGTGATCACTAGGAGTCAAAAATGACTTGATGATAGATACTCAAAAGGCAACCTCATTTTGTCATTCCAAGCAATTATCATTCTGTTTTATGCCTTTCTGTATTTTTTCAACTTCTTTTATGAAAAAAATCCAAATGATCCTAAGTACTTATTCAGGTACTAACTTCAAAACTCTGCTGTTATTACTTTGCCTTTCTGACACAGTACATTTTTCAACCTGCTTGCCTTTTTCTCAGTTGGTATATTGGATTTTTCTTGAGATTTTTTCCCCACCTCTTTTCCCATAAGCAGATATTCTTAAGTATAAATATATGCCACACTTAAGCACTATGGATGATAATCTGGTCATCCCTTTGCTTATGTACACTTCTATGAAAGGTTCTTAATTGATTTATTATTTTTGAAACATTTATTTTCCAGGTTTTAAAAATCAGCTTGCTTGGACATAGAAAACGCATTTTGGCCTCATTGGGAGACAGACTTCACGAAGAGCCACCTCAGAAACCACCACGTTCTATCACCCTCAGGGTAGGTTCATCAAAGCCTTGTAAATATTTAAAGCATACATTGTAGGTCATAGTATCTTCCAACACAAAGAGAGACTATTTAATAGCTAAATTTACCACCATTCAGACAATTATTACATTTATAAATTTCTATAAGGGTGCTTAGATTTATAGTCAACAGAACTTGTTTTGTGAGATGAGATAAGATGAGATGAAGAGGGATAATTAAAATCAGAATTTGGGCTTTTAAAAAAACATATTTTATTGCATCTTCATATTTAGCTACTTGAATACTTTATACAGGTAATCCTTATGACCACAATTGGGACTGGAATTTTCATAATTGTGGGCATGAGGTACCACATGACTTGACCTGATTTTTCAGCTCTTATTATATAACTCATTAAGAGAATTATGCAGTCCTAAACCTTGAATCACACACACATTAAGTGAATCATGGAGTTTGAATCCACTTTCCTGAATGTTGTTTTTTTTTTTTGCTAGATACAGGTTAAAAAATAATGGAAAACAGCAAAAAAATTTAAATCTTTACTAAATAATTAATTTATTACTGTTGCTATTCTTTTGTACAAACTCAGTCTTAGTAATGTTTATATAATATCTGTCTATTATATAAATACAATTTTGTTTTTTATTGGAGATTGGAAAGAGGTTTATTTGTTTTTAATTACTACTTTTCAAATAATAAAGAAAGCTATTACAGATTACAGACTATTCTTTCTCTAATGGTCATAACTGTGCAAAAAGGTCATAAGTCACTTTTTTCAGTGCAGTTGTAACTTCAAATGGTCACTAAACAAATACTTTATTTTTCGGTGTATAAGATGCACTCCCCCCCAAAAAAAGTGGGTGGAAATGTCTGTGCATCTTATATAGTGAATGCTGCCAAAGCCCTGCCCACCCGCCGACCCCCACCCTTCAGCCTCTGCCTCCCAGCAATTTGCCTCCTTGTAGCAAACAGCAAACACTGGTCAGCTTCAGCACAGCCTGATTAGTACAAGCAGCTGATTATCAGCTGGATTGGTCTCCCAATGATCAGCTATTTCAGGCTGCAAGGATTGCCATTGCCCATTGCCGCCTCTGCATGCCCTGTTTTCGGCCTTCACATGCCCCATTTTTGGCCCATTCTGGGTGGCAGGGATCGGAATGGACAGAAAATGGGGTGTGTGGAGGCTGAAAATGGGATGCAGGGGTCGAAAATTGAGTGCGCGGAGATGTCAATAGGTGATGCAACACCCTGCAGCCTGCAACAGCTGGTTGTCAGGAGACAGTTTGAACCGACAATCAGCTATTTGTGCTAATCAGACTGTGCTGAAGCTGACCAGGCTGTTTGCCGTTCGCTATAAGTAGGCAAATTGCTGGGAGGCACAGGCAGATATTTTTTTTCTTGTTTTCCTCCCCAAAAGCTAGGTGCATCTTATACTTCAGAGCATCTTATACTCTGAAAAATATGCTAGTTGTAAGACAAGGACTACCTGTATTGGGAGGGTTATTTAGACATGTGGTCAGTTTTGACCCATGTGGGAAACCAGTTTTAAAGATCTTAACATCTACAGCCTTCTCACATATTGAGATCTCACTACTTGTTCATAATGACACTGAATCAACTGACAAAGCACTTTCATTGAGAGCATTTTAAAACTGTTGTATTGTTAAACTGAAATTTTACTAGCTCTTCATAATTGTCTTATTTCATGTCCTACACTCTGACAATATCTGATCTGTGAAAACTCTTCAAGTGCTTGAAGAGCAATTATTGTTATCACTGATAGCTTTATGATTTCCTTCTTTTTCAGCAATACAAGTAATTCCTTTATACGTGACTTCTTTTATATGTATAGCTTTGCTAATGATATCTCTTATATGTGTAGCTATGGTAATATTTAAAGAAAGATCTTTAAATTCTATAAGAAGTGAGCATTCCAGTTACTGAATTAAATTGACAGTTACTGTCAATTTAAAGTTTATGAATTTCTTACATTTCTAAACACTGATCAGTAATGGAACTATTGTGCACCCAGAATTGGGTATATCCAGACTGTTTCATCCATGTTATTAATATGAATTGAACAGTGCAGCGGTTCTTACATAGTTAACTTGAGTAGAATTTCTCAATCTTGGCAGCTTGAAGATATATGGACTTCAATCCCCAATTAATGTGCTAGCTGGGGAATTCTGGGAATTAAAGTGTACATATCTGCCAAGGTTGAGAAATGCTGAGCTAGAGTATTGAGAATAACGTTTATTTCATGCTTCTACTTTCTTTCTCACTTGATGCAGGAACCCAGTGGTAATCACACTCCTCCCCAGTTGTCTCCTTCGCTCAGCCAAAGTACTTACACTACTGGTGGCTCCCTGGATATACCACACATTATCATGCAGGGAGATGCAAGGAGAAGAAGAAATGACAGCTATTTTGATGATATTCCTCGGTCAAAACTGGAAAGACAAATGGCACAGGTAATGTTGGAAAATTCCATATTCATGTATTTTTAAACATTTGTTTCCCTAACATCTTTTAGAAATTGGTGTTCGATTTTTTGGTGAAATTGGTGTTCGAATTTGCCTCTTAGTTTTTATCTTTTTAATTCTTTTCAGAAAAGTACACTTTTCCCAGTGCATTATAGAATTTTGTTATTTGTACCTGAACAATCCTGGGAAGTGAATAAAATGAAAAAAAATCTACTTGCCTTTGAATAAAAGAACTACTTTTTGTTGTTCTTGATGGAAAACCTATATCTCTTTTGTCTGAATGATACAGCTTAGCCATCTGATAACTGTTCGTCTGGAAACTAGTCAGAGGTACAACAAGATATCGCAGCATGGAATGGTTCATTCAGTAATCCTTATTCTCTTCCACACTATTTTATTTCACTGCCTTTCCCTCTGGTTTTGTTCTTCCCATTGATAATGTAAACATTGCTATCCCTGAATATTTCACTGACCTATTTTGCTTTATTTTCATTCTTCTTTTCTTCCTTAAGATAGTGATAGTAAATGGTGATGTGTGGTTATCAGCTTATCATGATAATTTATTCTGATTCAAACATATAATATGCTTCACTCTTCTGTGTAGATGACGTAGTTTCTACTACCTAAGGAGAATAGAGTTAATTATAGACTACAGTATTGTCTATCTCTGTGAAATAATTTTAAAAACAATTTTGGAGAAATAAATTTTCATGTAAGTTATCTAAAATGGCTTAGCCCAAACAGATTTGACAAGGTGTAGAATGAAACTATTCTTTGCTGCCCACATGACTTGTGTATTCAGGAATGCATGTCGCAGAATACTCATAATAGATAGGTGGACTTCTTTCAGTTTGTCTGAGTATGCTATGGTTATCAGGGAGAGGGAAATATTTTTTGACATAGAAAAGACTTTCACACATGTGAAATAAGCTAGTACAGCTGAAGATGACTTGGGACACATAATGACCATTTCTCATGAATTTCTTGTGAATTGTTGGAACAAATTGCAGTCTAATTGCAGGTCAGAATTCTTGACTCTGTTGAGGTTGTTGTGTAAGTAATCTGTGGTAGCTTTTGTATTTTAAAAAAAAAACTTTTTTTTTGAAATTTTTTAATTGATTTTTAGAAACAAACTTAAACAAACACAACACAGAACATGAAAACATAAAACCTCTTTTCTGAAAGCAGCCTGATCCCAGGTTACATCTCTCTGTACAGACACCAATTCAAGTTCATGCTCATTTTTATATACCGTTCCATATCTTATTACAATTCTACATTTTCTATATAACTTCTCCCCTCTTTTAACTTTCTTAATTTTATTTTTATTTGTTTCATCTCAAATCAGATCATTATATTTATATTCTTTGTCTGTCCTATTTCAGCTATCTATTATCTTTTCTCATTAAACAAAATTCCTCCTGTGGTCACTGATTGGAGTATGACCCCTTTATATCTTTCCCCTAAAATTATAACACTTAATATAGAACATAACTTCATTCGGATTCTGTGTAGTACATTAAAGCT
Organism: Laticauda colubrina; assembly: GCA_015471245.1. Taxonomy (NCBI): domain Eukaryota; kingdom Metazoa; phylum Chordata; class Lepidosauria; order Squamata; family Elapidae; genus Laticauda; species Laticauda colubrina. Next base: position 39,308,890 of record BLBF01000022.1, on the reverse strand, counting down.
TCACGCATTTTAAAAAGAAAAGAAAAATATAAATATATAATATAATTAAAACAATGATCCATACCAATTCAATTCTATCATTAATGTTAATATTCATTTAAATTTTAAACATTTAACACATTACTTTTCAAATAGGTATCATGCTTCTATGGGAACACTTATAAACTTTCCATAATTACTTCCCCACCACTTCACTTGCATTTTAAAACATTATGTCATTAAAATGTTCCCATTCCTTTCTAAATTAATTCATTTAATTCATTTCATTTATTTTATTCACAAATATTTCACTAAATCATACATTGTTTCCAATTTTCTAACATTATTTCTAAATACAAATATAACAATACAATCATAGGTACCTTTGCAGAATCACTTTTTTAATTAAATTTTTACCCATATCTCGAAATAAATCCTGTTTCTTTACATCTTGCTTCACGTCCTTGTAGCTTCTCTTCCCTTCCCTCCTCCTTTGCTTCTTCTCTCTGCCCTTTTTTTACTCCCTTGTCTCTTCACCTCGATTTCCCTTTTCTGTATTCCCTTTTTCTGTTGCTTTCTCACATTATATCCACTTTTCATCTTATTTTTCCCTTTTTTAGTTTTAAAATAATTTGGATAAAGATTTTACAACGGACAGGCCAACAGAAATGTAGCCAGCTTCAAAAATAAAATCGCATCATCTTAAGGGAACTGCTAAGCTTTCAGAAGACATAGGTTTCGTTAAGAATATTGTTCTTTGGTAAAGTTGTTCCTTATATTAAATATTTTTTAAAAGACACCCTTCACTCTCATTAATTCATCAGGTCTGAAAATCTATTCAGTTTTGATTGTTTTGCATTTTTTGTATTTTTACGATTCAGCTAATTTACACCTAATTTGAAAAATTCCACCTTTACCAGTAGAAATGTTTTTTTTGATAGAAATATTTTAATAAAATTGCATACAATACAGTTGGCTTTAGCTTTTATTGATGAGTCAATTAAGAGAACATAACAAAAAAATGGTATTTTAGAATACATCGTTATCTACACTTTTAGATAATTTGTGATGGGATTTGTTGAAGGCTTTCCAGTGTATATAATAAATTATTTACATAAAATCAGTTTATTTTCCATTCTTAAACTAGACATGATTAGTCCATTAATGACAATAAAGCAAACATATAAGCATATGATCAAAAAATGTTCCAGATTTCAATCTAAAGGATAGTATACTTGAGTTCCTATTTGCAAAACTGTCTTTGGATTATGTAAGTTATTGTCTGGTAGTGTATAGAATGACAGACGTCCTCTATCATGAACCATATTGTATCCATCAGAAACTATGAACTCCTTAAATAGATGTGAGGTCACAGTTGAACTCACAAAGTTTGATGGTGACTTGTCGTGGCATCCAATGTTTGTTCAAGTATTTTATTTATTTATTTTGTTAAGTGATTATAAGATAACAGATATAAGTATAAACATAGTTATGAATACATGAAATACATATAAGAAATATATATAAAATACATGTAAGATACAAATAAGAAAAATAAAAAGAAACAATAGGACAGGGATGGTAGGCGCATTAGTGCGCTTATGCACGCCCCCTGTGACCCTAACCTTGATTCTATTGTCTTTTATCTCTCAGTTTTCAAAAGAACAGTTTATTTTCTCCTGCTGAATTGAATTTCATTTTAATTTCTAGCCGAAAGAACTGGAATAATCTGTCCAAAATATAAGACAGCTTTAAAAACTGCAGATAAAGTACATTATTAAAAACGTTTACACATCAGTTAAAGAGTTTGAAAATGAGAACCGCCAATGCTTTAATAATTTATTTTTTTAATTAATTATTTTGACATCTGAATTTCTTACTCAAAAAAAATATATAAAATAGAGAGTTTTTTTTAAAATGGGTATTGAATATAAATGGTTAGATCTGAAAGCATAGTTCAGATTTAAAAAAGGGATTCCTGAAAAAAGCTGCACAAATCTTAGTGCCAAAACCAGGTGTTAGGTAAATCTGAGCAGATGTCTTAAACTTTATGGTCAGACCACTGTCATTAAAATTTATGTATCATTCAAATCACTCACTGTGAAGCATATTAAGCCATATAAAAGCTATTTACACAGGCTTTCCCAAAGCAAAATCAAATTTAAAAAAAGTGCGTTTGCTATAGTCTTTTGAATTCCAAAAAAATGTGCTGGCTATAGTATTTTTAATTATAAATACTTGGAAATCGGAATAATTTTTGCATGCAGAAAAAAATTATTATTGTGATACATTCCCTTGATTATTTATTCTTCAGTTTTTATTTAGATATTAGATACCTAACAGAGCAAAAAATTCTTTGCTGTTTCATGTGTTTTTGAGTGTTCTTAGCCAATTTCTAACTCTTCTGGTTCTCTATTTACAAAATATAGCAACACACTAACAGATTTGGAAGGAAGCTATTGTAATATGTGGTTTGTCTCTTGCACTATTTTGCATCCAAAATAATAATTTTGAAAATACTTACTATAAAGTGCACATTATTGTGTTTTCTGTTGTATTCCTTCTAAGTTCATGAAGCTGAATAGGTTCCCTAAAGAAAGAAATTATGCATAATCTAGAGCTTCCTTTTCAGAGGAGATATTTGGGTCAAAACAGAGAGGCTATGCATCAGTATTTATGGAGTCTATTTGTTATCCAGATAACAGCTGTGGAATGCTCAAAATGGATGAAGTATCCACATCATGGGAGGAAGGATGTCAGATTCTGACCTCTCAGGTTACAATCTCAGTCAAATGTATATCTTCAAACTCTCTGAAACTCTGATCATGAAGCAAGAGGATAAAAATTTTGCTTTACTCGATACAGGAATAAAGCATAATTGTCCCTCTCTTCAAATTTAATTATAAAACAGGCATGTAAAATGTTTTCACATATTTTATATATTTCTCATTTTGGACCTGAGTTCCTTCTGTGCTATTGCCCTGAATATGCTTAGAGAATACAATTCATTTTTGGCACTTGTATGCAAAATTACCTTGGGTGCTTCTTCTTTAATATAGTTTTCCTTATCAATAGAAATAGCAAGTGTTAAATACTTCCTCTGTTAGACTGCTGCATGAGTCTAGTTCAGAGTTTGCTCCACCTTCTCGTCACATGACTGACTCTGCCAATTGTTAATCTTGCCTTGTTGCATTTCAACTCAGTCCACTCATCAACTGGTCATGTTTTTGCTTCCCTCTTGCTGAGAAGTTTAAAAAATTCAAGTTTATTGTTGACAAGCTGATTTTATTTAACAGTAAAGGAGATCGGAAGACATTCCCAGGGATCCGGTGGTGCCGCGAGGGTTGGGGAGGGCTCTCTCCCCCCTCCAGAGTTATTCTAGGGCCAGGAATTTCCCCCCTGGCACTGAGGACACTCAGCGGTGTTTGGAATCGTGAGTTATCGAGGAGAGTGGGCAGGGCGACAAGAGGGGTTATATTGCCTTCTGCAGGGCCAATTACCCTCCATTGAGCCACAGGTTGATTCCTGCACTGTTAACATAGACCCCAGGCTATCTGCACTGAACAGCTGATTGGTGCTAATGGCCTGGCGCAGTAGACCGGTCCCCTCACAGCCTCCAAGGCCTTAAAACTGGGATGAAGTATTCTTTCTTTATCCAAGAGTCAGAACTAGTTCCATTAGAGGGATATCGAAGGGGATTCAAGCCATCAAGTGGCCTTTTTCCTTGAAGGGCAGGTTTCTTCCAAGGAGAGGAAGAAATCTAGAAGACAATCTTCATCACAGGAGGCAGCGATCAGGATCAAAGCCAAGGCCATTGCAACCAAGAAGAAAACCAAGGCTGAAGAGAAGGTTGAAAAGAGGAGACATGAGACCCTGGAAAGGCGTTTGCCAAGGACCTGGAACAGAGAGCGAGGCGGAGCCAACTGTCACCCCATTCAACTGTTGCTAGGGCAGATTCTGAGACAGTCTTCAAATCCCACAGGCTTGGTCCCCTGATAGGTCTAGTGAACTTAACTCCTCCCTCCCCCAGGATTTAAGCAGAACAGGCCCTAGCAATTGGCCTGTTCCTTGGACAGATCCTGTCATTTCTGCCTGCAGTCAAACTTATAGGTGGCAAAGGCCTCCAGTGGAGGCCATGTTCATCCCCACAGCTGCTGGCCTTCACCCTGAGGGTTCCTCAGGGCCTGAGTTTCCTGATTCCATGAGAGAGGTGGTTTCTGCAGCATCAGGCAGGGAATTGCAGATGGGATTCAACATCTCTTAGGCCCCTCTGGGTTAAACCCATCCCAGTTTTCCCTCGTGAGGCAGCTCCTATTGTCAGATCTGATTTGGCTAAACACTCCATGCAGGCCTCTCTGCTGTCCCATAGTGAATGGGTTGGATATTAGAAGACTGCTTCTATTGAACAGTCTGAACGCAATCATTCATTTGATTCTTAAGAGGAAGAAGGGGAAGTGAAGGATTCAAACCTATCTGAGGATGAAGGTGTTTTTCCTGAATTGCCTGTGTTCTTGGGATTATTTAAGCCTACCTTATTTAAATCCCTCTTACATAAGGCTAAAAATATGGCTCAGTTAGCCCCAGATGAGGCTATGGTGCAACTTCCCACGAAGGAGCAGACACAAGGGGATTCTCTTTTCTCACAACCTACTGTCCAAACAGAGGTTTTGCCATCTCTTAAGTTATTTCTGGATGTGGTGCTAAAGCAATGCGCATCTCCACCCCTAACCTTTCCATTAGTGATAAGTTTTACAATGTGGGTCCAGATCTAACCAAGGCCTTGCAGCTGCCTATGGTAGATCTCCCGGTAGTTAGCTCAGCATCTTCCTCAGGGACCCCTACAAAAACAGAGGATGGGGGAGGATAACAGATCTGAACAGACGCTGCAAAGGTCTCACCAGGCTTTGGTCCGTGCCTCAACGGCGGCTTCATTTTTCATTCAGGCTTCGCTCCACTGGTTAAAACAATTGCAGGAGCGTGTGCCTGCTTCAGACACCAGAGTTCATCAAGATCTGAACAAAATTATAGCTGCCACTGAGTTTATAGCAGACACTACTCTCAGCTTGGCTAAATTTGCCACCAAAGCCATGGCATCCTCTGTCACAGCGCAGAGACTGTCGTGGCTTTGTAACTGGCAGGCAGACTCTAGGAGAACGTGGAAGGTGGCTTCAGTTCCTCTCAAAGGAGACAAGTTGTTAGGGGATGCCTTTGAGCCCTACCTGGTGGAGATTACGGACAAGTGGAAGATTCTTTCTTCTACTTTTAAGGGATCAGAGACTAGGCCTGCTCCCTACTTCCGCCCCTCTTCTTTCCATCAAGACTCAGGTTCCAGGTTTGCACATTTCCAGAGGACTTTTCCAGCCCGGCAGGATCAACAACTGGAATGGTCAGGTAGACAGTTTCCTTCTTCACAGAGCAAACTATCCCTTCGAGGAGGAAGAAGTCGTTCTTTCTGACTTTTAAAGTAGCTGAATTTCAAACTCCCCCATCAGAGGTTGTCTGTCTCTCTTTGCTTTTTGATGAGAGAACACAATTTCTGAAGACAGGGCTTTGCAGACTGTGAGGTCAGGGCTTTGTCTTGAATTCCGCTTCTCTCCACCGAGGTTTTTTATTAGCTGTCTCATTTCTAAGGTCAACACTAGAAGGGTCCTCATGGAAACTGCCATTCAACACTTATTGGATAGTCACTCTATACAGGCTGTCCAGAGGATCAGCAAGGATAGTGATTCTATTCCCATTTGTTTATCATTCCCAAGGCCTCAGGGGGGCTGGAGAGCAATCAAACATCTGAATAACCTCAAACGGACCTCAAGTGTCTGAATAACTATGTCCTATACCGACGTTTTAAAATGCAGTCGGTCCAAACCATATTAGAGAGCATTTGGGAGGGAGACTTCCTCACATCAATTGATCTGATGGAGGCATACCTCCATGTGCCAATTTGGTCATTTCATTATAAATTTCTCCATTTCGGTTACCATGGAAGTCACTGTCAGTATCGGGCTTTACTGTTTGAGTTTTTTTGCCCCCCAGGGTGTTCACAAAAATACTAGCTGCCCTTGCAGCCTCTTTATGAGCCCTGCCAATGAGAGTTCAATGTTACTTGGATGATATTTTAATTCAATCATCCTCAGAACTCACTGTCAGGAGGGATCTTCAAATTATCTTGCAGATTCTGCAGTTGCATGGATTTTTGATATATATATATATCAAGAAGAGTAATCTGCATCTGACCAACCAGCTTCTCTGTTTGGGAGAAATTATAGATATGATGTCCTGTGAGGTCTTCCTGTCTCCAGATTGTCAACACAGTTTGCAGTCCTTCGCCAAGCAGATCCAGCAACGTCAAGCAGTGCCCTATCTCTTCTGTCTCAACTCTTGGGCAAGATGGTGTTGCATCATCCCACGGGTGAGATTTCATGTCCAGCCGTTACAATGATTCCTTCTGCCCTATCAAAGGCAGGAGCCACTATGCCATCAAGGTTTTGGTCCCTCAATCGGTTCTCCAATCTTTCTGGTGGTGGCTCTCCCTGACCACAAGCAAAGGTCATCTCTTCAAGGAGCCTAGCGAGTGATTGTCACCACAGATGTCAGCCTTTATGGCAGGAGAGCTTATCTCCAATCAGAAATGGCTCAAGGTCGGTGGTCTTAGCTGGACAGCACTCGACCCATCAATTGGCTGAAGTTCAAGGCTGTTCATCTGGCCCTCAGGAAGTTCCAGGGCAAAGTAGAGGGCGCCCATGTCCTGATTCTGACGGACAGTGTGCAGCAAAGGCGCACATCAGTCATCAAAGGGGAACCAGATCCAGGGCTCTTATTCAGGAGACAGAGAGACTAGGTCTTTGGGCAGAGAGGTATCTACTATCTCTCAGGGCAGAGCACATTTTGGGGGCCAACAACGTACAGGCTGATTGGCTAAACCGAGCCAAGATAGACCACTCGGAATGGCATCTCCATCCAGATCTATTCAGAGAAATTACTGGGATTTTTGGATCCCTGGGCATGGACTTGTTTGCCTCCCCAGGCAACGCCCAGCTTCCCAGCTATTTCACCAGGTTCTCAACACCAGAGGTGGAGGGGATCAATGCCCTTCGGTGCCAGTGGCCCTAGGGTCTTTTGTACGCATTTCCGTCTCTTCCTCTCATTCCAGCTGTAATCAGGAAGATGTTGGCATAGAGGGTGGAGGTTCTCTTCCTGGCCCCACATTGGCTCAGATGTCCCTGGTTCACAGATCTGGTGAACCTAATGTCCATGGAGGATCCCCCCGTCCAAGATTTCCCTCAGCCAGGGGGCACTTTTGCACACAGAGCCTCAAAGGCTTTAGCTAGCCATATGGATATTGAGTGGGGATTGTTAGCCAAAGACAGATTCTCTTCAAGGGTCATAATGATCCAGGCATCTAGGAAAGCACCTACCATTTGCAAATATAATGCTACTTGGAGGATTTTTTTGTGCTAGATGTAGTAAGACTAATCGCTCAGCTATGGATGCTTCTATTAGTGACATTCTGGACTTCCTCCAGGGTTCTCTCACCTAATACTCTCCTCAGTCAGGTAGTGGCTTTGCCTTCTGTTTTATTAATGGGGACTTTGGAATCCATTTCTCATCATTCCCTGTTCCGTAGACTCCTCAGAGGGGATTTTAATCTGTGACCTCCGGAAGTCCACAGGTACCCTACTTGGGACCTGTCTAAAGTCCTGTGGACTCTTACGGAAACTCCCTTTCAGCCTTTGAGATCAATTGGACTGCGATTTTTAACATTAAGGTAGCCTTCTTGGTTTGCCATCACGTTGGCTAGAAGAGTTTTGGAGCTAGCAACACTTTTGGTAAGGGCAGACCTCTGCATTTCCCATCATAACAGGGTGGTCCTGAGACTAGATCCTGAGACGTTTGTTCCGAAAGTTAACTCTTTGTTCCACAGAGCACAGGAACTGGTATTACCGGATTTTTGTCCAAATCCTAACCCACGAACTGGAAAATAAATGGCATGCTCTGGATGTTTGCAGAGCATTAAAGATATATGTAAAGAGGGCATCTTCATTCCATAAAACAGAATAACTTTTTGCTTCCTTTCAACTGGCCACATTAGGGAACAGAGTCTTTCCATCTATGATGGGCAGGTGGATTCGATACTCCATTTCAATGACTTATGAGACTTGTAGTCTTCCTGTACCCAGTGGACGTATGACTCACTCCACAAGGAATGCAGCCACAACAGCAGCTTGGGCTACTCAAGCCTCTATATGCTGGGCTGCCACTTGGTCATCTGCTTCCCCGTTTATCTGTCATTACCGTCCGGATACTTTCACTTCGGCGGATGCAGACTTTGGCAGACAGGTGCTCCATTGAGTGGTATTGGAGCAGACAGATGCGGACCAGATCTAACCCTCCCAGGGACACACTGGTTTTGGTAAATCCCTGAACTGGACTCTTGCAGCAGTCTAACAGAGAAGGGGTGTTGGCTTACCTGAGACGCCCATTCTCATTGAACTGCAAGAGAGTCTAGCCCCACTCTGAGGAGGTCTGGTAGTGGGGAGGAGGAGGATGTCTTAATGTATTTTCAGAATACAACAACATCTGTCAAGATTCCTTCACCAAAAAGCTGGGGTTGCAATGGAGGCAAGATTAACAATTGGCAGACTCAGTCATGTGATGAGAAGGCAGAGCAAACCCTGAACTAGACTCTTGTAGTCCAATGAGAATGGGCGTCTCAGGTAAGCCAACACCCCTTTTCATCCATAGTTTAGTTTTTCTTATGCAAAATTCTCACATCTAGTAATTGAAACATTACAAGATAGAGAACTAATTAAGGCATAAAATAAACCATGACAGTTGTCAGAATAAATTATTTTCAGAATCCTACTAGATCTTCTTTAGGAACATTTCAGATCTCTTTAATTTTTTTTAAAAAAAAGGATCTAACAATGCTAAAATTAGTAAACAGCTGTCTGAAAGGCAGTTGGATTTTTTATTAGAAGTATAATCAGAGCTATGACAAAAGCCTTTTTTGTTATGATCTAGCTACCGTGTCTCCATGTTACTTTTGTTATGTGAGCCCCACAACTGGCTATGAATATTGAAATCGGACTATTCAGGTATTTGCACTGAAAATTTTGTCTTTCAAACACTGAGAAACTGTGTGATTCTGCAAGCCATTAGTCCTTCTAAAGCCCTTGCACATTATAAAGTGCAAATTTAGGCCATGCTGTTGGCATATTTATTCCTTGAGAACTGCTGAATCTTGTATGTTTTTTTATTTTTGTTGTCAGACTTTTTGCTGCTTGTTATTTTTTTTTTCTTTCATACCTAGAAGGCCTCTAGCCTGTTGCTATCTTTGCCCATATTAAAATCTAGGTAACACTTGATACCCTTACGTTATCTTCATTTATCAAAGAACAACCACTTCATAATCTTACAAAATTAGACATAATGCAATACTTAATTGCCAATTATCCGATAAGTGTAACTAGTAAATGGTTTGGACTGTTTGCTGCCAAAGTACCTGTTTTGTTGAATAATGATAACTGCTTGATTGTGATACAAATTCTTAGTATTGAATTGTAGGATTCTTTCTGGGCAGTTCAGAGAAAATCAGACTCCAACACCCTCAGAATTATAGTAATAATATAATTTATTAGTGAAAGAAGCTCAGATTTCAAAGACGAAAATGCATTTCAAGTGAGATTTTCTCACAGGAAGCTGCATATGTTTGAAAGCCAGTCTTTATTTAGATACCAGTATTACATTTGCACTCTTTGTCTTTTAACTATTGGCTGTGCTTTGTATACTGTGGTTGAGCTATTGATGTATTAATTGCTAGATATTTTCAAAGAATGCAGTTGCATTTTTCATCTGTTTAAGGCCTTTCATTGTTGCCTGCTCAGGAGACTGCAGGTAACTACTATATCTGGTGCTTTAGTTGCTTGGCTACTATGAACTATTATCTTGGAGTCACTTGCAGTCTCCAAAATAAGGAAAAATACATCAGGGGTTGCTGTCTGATCATAGGAAACCGATTTTCTATTCTTTTTGACTCAGTTGCTGCACTGGAATATTTCCAAACTGGCTGTAATTATACTTCTAACAAATTGAAGCATTTGAACTGCTATTTTACAACTATGAGTGCAGTTTTTACTGCTAATTATTGCAGCAAATACAGTGTGGTGATCTATTCCAAAGAGTTGTCTTCCTTTTTGGTGACTTTACCATTAAAACAGTTGAAGTTTTGCTTGTACTGCAGTCAATATCCCAAATGTTAATGCCTTTTGTTCAGCAGTGACATTTGTTTGATAATTTATTTGACCATTTAAGGTTGGTCCTTCCCTCCTTCCTTCTACTCACCCACCCACTATATTGGAAAACTGCTCAGCTATGGAATAAAATTAAAGACTGGGGTGTGACAGGAAAACTGGATTTATCTGCTGTGAAAGCTTTAATCCATAATTGGGGAATAATTTCATTGTTCTGAACTGGATTATGCTGTGTTTTCATGTTTTGTAATGGTTTTATCAGCAATTAAAAAGAGTATTGACAGTGCCAATAAATTAATAGTTCTTCTTTCTTTTAAATTTTTGCAGTTATATTTTATGCTCTGTACACTGCTTTAATTCTTCTTTTGTTTAAGGATTATTATTATTTATAAGATGAGATACAGTTTTCTATTTATATCAGCAGTCATCTGTCTGTGAAATATGGACCAACCAGAATGCAGGATATCCTTACTCAGCAGTCCATCAGGTTCATAATGTAAGATATGTCAATAAATGGTTATGTTGTCACTGCATTGCTGTTCATTGTGCTGTTTTGGTGTTGATATAGGTGCGTTGCTTTTTGGAATTCAACAGGCAGTGTGCATTTCTAGTAATTTCCAGGAATCTGTTTGTTATGTATTTGTTTTTCATAATGTGCAATTAACGTGTTTGACAGAGGAGAGTGTAACTGAACACTAGTTTTTAGTGTTGCAGTGTGCAATGTCTGATTTTTTTCAATTCCTTTATCTGTATTTCAGTTTTTGTTTCAGATGGGGCTGTCTTTGTTCATCTTTAAAGACAATTGGTGTAAACTGTATACATTCTGCAGTTGGGCAGTATTATGTGTTTTGAGGGTTTATTACCCAGAATGGTCCCCTTTTTAGTCTGTCAATGACATCTCCAAATGTCAAAAACCACAGTGTACTTCATAGATAGTGACTTCTAGTACATACTGGTACTGGACTCTGTTACCTATCTTAAAATGTCCTGATTTATATGCAAAGTAGGTAGGACTGGATCTCCTGGTCATATTCATAATACATACACTTTTTCCAATGGAAATACCCATATTAGTATAATGAAATAAAACATGGAAATAACGTCTAAACCTATCTTTGCAAAAATAGGAGAAAAATTATCATGTAAATATCTGTCCATTTTTACAGCCACAGTATATTACTTCTCATTTAACACTATCAATTTTGACTGTTCTTCATGTGACATAATAAAAAATTTTTATGTGATATTTATTAATGTGAAAAATTAAAGATAACTTGTTTATTACAAATAATCCTCAACTTACAACAGTTCATTTAGTGACCGTTTGAAGTAACAACAGCACTGAAAAAAGTGACTTAAGACTATTTTTCATACTTACCACTCTTGTAGCATCCCCATGGTCACAGGATAAAAATTCAGACTCTAGCCAACTGATTCATATTTATGACGGTTACAGTGTTCTGGGGTCATGTGATCGCCTTTTGTGAACTACTGATCAGTAAAGTCAGTGGAGAGGCCAGATTCACTTAGCAATTGTGTTACTAACATAATAACAGTAGTGATTCACTTAACAACTTTAGGCATGTGCTCGCCGGAACTCAGAAGAGCAATGGGTGACAGCTGGTGTGCCTGGAGAGATGGCTCTGCGTGCCACTTCCAGCGCACGTGGCATAGGTTCCCCATCACGATCCTGGAATATAATCATTTTTCAAATACCTATCAGGATTTGGAGGAGTTTAGGATTGCTGTTAAATAAATGTAGGTTTAAAATTAATTTGAATTATGATATTTTTGATATCAATACAAAATGGTAACATCCTCCTGCCTGCTCATTCTACTCCCTCCTCCCCATCTTTTAATTATAGTTGATAATTTCTATTTTTATAGTATTTTATACTTATTGTATGAATGTTTTGATATTGTTTTATTTTTTTAACATTGTAAGCTGCCCAGAGTCACCTAGTGGTGAGATGGGTAGCCAACAAATTTAATAAATAAATAAATCTAAAAAATGTAGCATTTTATAAGACACTGTAAACTTTCCATATCCACACTATATACTGTATGTATGACTGGATTTCTTTTATTTTGCTATACTGTCACTTTCTAGGTCTTGAAGTGGAAACAGTATGAATATTTTTCTTACAATATATGAATAATAATGTTCCAGCTTATCTGTAATAAGTTGTGGCTATACAGCTGACTACAAATGAACAAGGAAAAGTTCAATGAAAAATATAATCATTACTTCATAGGTCTCTGGGCTACCTGCCTTGATCTGTGGCTGACTTAGGAAGGACTACAGTAGAGAAATAAATCCTTCCCTTGACTTTTTAAGACTATTTTGTGGATCAAAGCTTTAAAACAAGTGTTACCTTGAATATAGCCTTATACCAGTAAAAGCAAAAACAAAACCTCTGAATGCAGTCATATTTATTTGAGTGACATTAATAAAATTACTTAAGTAAATGGATAGTACAATTGCTTAGTGATGATATTAAATTGTCATGTCTGTAAACAGTTCTAATTACTGAAGTATATAAAAGTATGTGGAAAATTTCCAAACTTAAATAATTCTAACGGGCGGATTAAATTTATTTATTTATTTATTTGATTTGTTTGCCATACACCTCGCCACATATGCTTAATTATAATGTTAAGCATAGTCTGGTTTCTCATAGTCTTTCTCACATGTATAATATGTAATACATCTTCCATATCTTAATTAAGAGTTGGATGTGGTGGCGTTAAGCAGACTTCCAAATCAGATCTTCCAGTCTTCAGAGTCTATCATCAGTGTGTGCTATTGTACTGGCCAATTGGTGAAATAGCAATCATTTTCAAGAAATGTTCTCAATGTATGAGCGGCAGGTAGCATGGCCAATCAAACATTATCTTTATAGGTACATGGCTAACAATATACTGGAGCAGAGACAGTCCCACTTCACTTACTCTCCAATATTTTCCTTTGCCATCCTACTTCAAGGACAGAGTTTAAATTTCAGCTGTCTGTTGTTTATGTAATCTATTCTGATATAATTAAAATGGTCATGGCTTCTGCTGTGTGAATTAGGTAGCCAAACTTGACATAACATTTTTACAGTGTATGCTGATAATGTAAAAGAGACACCTGAGGTAGAGCTAGAGAAGTCAAAGAAGAAAGGAGAACCTTTGTAGCAGAATCGTGTAATGGGGGAATGAGGTTAGGAGATAAGAAATGAAAAATAACAAAAAGGAAAGATAATTGAACACACATTTTAAAGTTGCCAAGTTTGAGAAACAGAGGTAAAGTGGCATAAAACAGCTAAAATAATTAAGATAGCATAGGCTGGCACTCCTGAGAACACTTTTGCCCAACTCCTATAGACCTTTTTTATGGTTTTTATTTTATTATAACACTACATGTGGGAAATGAGTTGTATTAAAATTAAATAAGTTTCAAAATGGATAATTCTAATGACTGGAATCCAGATTTAAGTAAACGAAACAGGTTTTGTAGAAGCAGCTTTACATCTCCTCCTCACAGAAGCCTTTCCAAGACCATAAAATACTACTTAGACATTTTGGTAGTTATGCTGAATAGAAAACCTAGAATGACACAGAACCATACAACTTGAGGAGATTTTCCCTCGAGGAATCAGAGTTCCAGTCATAAATGTTCCCATCTTACTTGGTGAAAGGGAAAGGTAGAGAAAGTTGCTTTTGCAAAATTAGCTGCATGTATTTAACATTTGATTCAATCTTGAATTAATTGACATTATTAATATTGAATAATATTAATATTTGTTAATAAGTGCATTACTGTGCATATATTTGTTATATTGCACAAGAAATGCTGACATTTCCCAGCATTAAGAAGGGCAAAAAAAAAAGATGCATCTGCTCCAAGAATGGAGCAGCTTATTCACTTACAGCTTTATTAATCACTTTTCTTATAAAACAAAAAACAAAAATCTTTCATTTGGAAAAATGCAAATGTGGAAGTAATTATTCAAGATATTTTTAAAGCAATTTTAAGAAAAGATGAATTGCATTACTGTCAGCCTCAAACTTAAAATCTATGTTGGCACAAAGATTGTTTCCGTTTGATTCAGTTTCTGCAGTCTTGTTTTGGTTTCCACCAAACAGAAAATTTTGGTGCCTTCAACTTTATCTTGTGTTTGTTACTGTAGATCTGTATAAACTTCTGTCTTTGTCTTTGATGTGGCTCATAGATGTGAGAGATACATATATGTATGTGTATATATGCATATAATGCTTACTATGTTTGCTTTGTCCTGACTTGAGAAATCAAAGCATACTTTCTTGTGACCAGAATTCTTAATAAAAATTATGTGTTTCTGTTGCTTTTGCTAATGGGCTATGTTTCTGAGTTTAAAAAGATAAATAAAATGTTAACGATTAGTTTAGTTGCCATTTCTGTCCCTCCAAGAACAGTTGAGCAGGAACAAAGAACTTAAAAATGGACTAAGAAATTATTTTTAGCATTTAATTTAATGTGTTGTTTTAGTAAGTGCCTTTTATGTGTAATCATTTTGTGAATTAACAGAAAACCCTACAGATTTGCTTGAAAATTAATTCCATTTAATTTGGTGAGGCTTACTTCTAAGAAAATTATACTAAAATGTTTCTTTTCTTCTGTAAGAATATTAATTTGTAATACTTAGCAATTTGATTTACAATAATTTTTTATCCCATTGGTTTTTATAGAATTTACTTTTAAGTACTTATAGCGTGATGCAATATTATAATTCTAATAGGTTTTCTTAGGAGTAAGTCCCACTGGCCAAAATAGGTTTTTATTTTCTATGAAAAAAGCCTAGTTGTAGTCATATTGGTAATGAACATTGTAGGTGTTTACTTTCAGATACTTTGTTTAATTGAATTTCCCATTTTGAGCCAAGTGTCTGAAACCGTCTTTAGTTTCTCCTGTAAAATATTATGTCAGTAATTCTTCCCACCACCCTTTCCATTCAGTCATGTCCGATTCTCTTTGATTGTCTGGACAAGCCCCTGCAATTTTCTTAGTAAGGTTTTTCAGAGGTGGTTTGCCATTGCCTCTTTCCTAGGGCTGAGAGAAAGTGAATAGCTCAAAGTCTCCCAGCTTTATGACACATACAGTAAATCATATTCAATTTCAGAATCAGTCAATAGAATGATTACAAATGCAGAAAATCATTATTACCAGCTAACCTTCCTATAGCTTACTTTGTTTTGGAAATGTGTCTTATTTTCAGACTGGAGATTGGGGTGAACCATCTATTACATTGAGGCCTCCTAATGAAGCTACAGGATCAACCCCAGTACAATACTGGCAGCATCATCCAGAGAAACTCATTTTCCAGTCATGTGATTACAAAGCATTTGTAAGTTAGTCAAACAGAATGTTTCCATGCAAACAGCTGAAAATTGCTCAACTTAGGGGAGGCAATTGGATTGTTAACAAGTTGACTAATTATTTTCTCTCCCTAATATAAACAGTAGCTAGCATTGACTAGGTAGAGGGTAGTCCTTGCACCACAGCCATTTGTTTGGTAATCATTTGAAGTTTTAGTGGCACTGAAAAAAGTTTGAAGTTTTATTGGCACTGTGATTTTTTCACAGTTAAACCACTGTAGCATCTCTGTGGTCACTTGATTAGAATTTGGATAAATAGTAACTGGCATGTATTTATAATGGTTGCAGTGTCCCAGGGTCATGTGATCACATTTTGCAACTTTCTGACCAGCAAAGACAATGGGGAAGCCAGATTCCACTTCATTACAACTGCAATGATTCACTTTAACAATTATGACAAGAAAGGTCATAAAAGGGGCAAAACTCAACAACTCTCTTGCTTAGCAGTAAAAGATTTGGGCTCAATTGAGGTTATAAGTAAAAGATTACCTGTATTGCTTGTATGATTAAAATGATTTCAACAAGAATTTCCAATGTTATGAATATTTAGAGTTCTAGAATTATAAAATTCTAAAAGTATATGTTTGGGGGAGAGATGGTGGGAAATGTGTATGATTTATTTATTTATTTAGCAAATTTACTTATTCATTCTCACAAAAATATACAACAAAACAGTTAAAAACAAATAAAAAAAATTAAGATTGAGGGAGAATAGACACATTCTAAGCATAATTCAAGCATTCCGCAAGTTCCCTGTTTTCATGATTATTGGGAAAATGTGTTTAAAAGGCCTTACGGAAAGCTGGTAGAGATGGGGCCAACCTCACCTAGGGGTTACTGTCTGCATCAACATGACCGAAAAGGGTATTTTGGGGTTAATTAACTGTCCAAATCAGAGTGAAGGGGTGGCTATGCAAGGAAGGAGAACAAAAATGGGGAACAAAATTAGTTGAAGATGAGGCAAGGGAAAGGGCCGGGGAGAAAAAAGACATCTTG
Organism: Laticauda colubrina; assembly: GCA_015471245.1. Lineage (NCBI taxonomy): Eukaryota > Metazoa > Chordata > Lepidosauria > Squamata > Elapidae > Laticauda > Laticauda colubrina. The sequence continues at coordinate 39,292,268 of BLBF01000022.1, read as the reverse complement.
CTCAAACATTACAAGAAAGTTGAAATTTTACCATTTCAGATCCATTTACCCAGGTAGGCAGTTCTTCAGAATATTTTAAGAACATCATGATTATTCAGTACAAAAAATGGAATAGCAAATTCTGCTTCAAAACATAAATTATTTACACTTTTTGACGAAAGAAAACAAATTATTTGTATATCCTTTAAGTATTTAGGTTCTATGCTGGTAAAAGAATTAAGAGGTACAGAATCTACACAAGATGCCTGTGCAAAGATGAGGGTGAGTAAACCATTACTCTTCAAAATTATTACAGGAGACAAACCATAATTTGAAAAGCTTACAATATTATTATTACCAGATCTATATCCTACCTTTACTTTGTTCAACTCACATTGATGTAAATTATATGATTATTTTACACAAAACAGTAAATAATTGTGGGCATCTTTGGGAGGGCATTAGAGAGGACAGTGCAGAATTGAATGTTTTATTATCTAATTCAACATGCCAGTGGACATGATCTTCTTTTCCCTTTAACAATGCATCAGAGAGGAGTCTGGCCTGCTTAGAAGTCCACCAAATAAAATTTTGTATTCGAAGCATAGTACTGGGTTCTAGACATCTAAGCTTTTCTTCTTGGATAAACTTACTTACTTTTCCAATATCTGATTCACTTCCACAGCCAGTAGCTTTTCTATCAGGGAAAATTGTAAATAGTAATGATGTTCTCCTTCAGCCTTTGCTCACAAATGCTGGTAAGCATGAATGCTTGCATATCATTTAAGAGTTTCAACCAATGATTCAAGAATAAATTAGGAGACAGAGGCGGTTTGAGTTCCTTTGGCGACAGACAGAAATCCGTGATCGTGCACGGTTTTGGTCTGGGCTCGCTGCTGGAGCACCCCAAGCTGGTTGGTTTCGGGGCTAAGCCACCCCATAGAGGTGGTGAAGAGGGGGGAGACTGCCAGCAGGGTTGAGGAGAGCCGCATCTCTCCTCCTCAGCTGGCATTACTCCCTTTCCCGAAGGCGGTTGCAGCGGTGGTCAGAAATGGCCACCACAAAGAAGAACTCGACCGGAAAAGAATGTGCAGGAGGAAGATAAGAAGAGAAAGTTTTGGCTGACTGGGTTAAATTGCAAAATCAACAACTAAGGTACCCTGGAATTTAAATTGAATAACATTGTTCCCAAAGAAGATTTTGAAGCTGCGAAGGAGAGAGAGAAGGGAAAGGATTAGTTTTTTTCCTTCCCTTCCTTATACTGACAGCCAAGAGACTTAAGCAAGAAATTGAAAAAAAATCCACTTTGACATCAACAGGCAATTAAGCTGAAAATAAAATGTCAAAGGGATAATAAAGATTTCTGGACACTAATTTTTTTTTTTATAAGCAGGAAGGGAGCGAAAAAGAATAAAAGGGCAGGATCTGAAAAGAGGGAGGAGACTGCCTGGAATTAAAAAGAATCTACAGTAAAACTTCAACAAGACTTCTGAAAGATACATTTTAACTGAAACTTTGTAACTCAACAGTAGAACCCCAGGAAGAGAAAGTGAAAAAAAAGAGCAAAAAGAAACAGCTTGCATGTATTTGGATTACTTGATGATCTTTGGATTCTTGGTTATTGCATTTGAATGACTAAAATTAATTGGGTGGTTGTTTAAAAATTTATACAATGACACTACTTCTTGATGAACTGAAAATGGAACTTAAAAAGTATAAAGAAGATGCACAAGAAGGGAGGGGTTCTTTTGGCTTCATTTTTCAATTCTTAGAAATGGAGATTTGGAACTATGAGAAACAAGAAGAAAAGTCTGCTAAACAAGAAGACTGGGACAAAGAAGAAGCCATCTTTAATGAACAAGTAATTCTATGTGGGGAAGAAAAAGGAAAAGGGGGAAAGTGAATGGAGAATTTAAGACTTAAAAAAACAATCAAAGAAAAGAAAAATAATTTGAAAAATAAGTATAATACTGGAAAGCAACAGAAGTGGGGAATACAGAAGAGAGAAATAGAGGTAGAGAGACAAGGGGGTAAAGAGAGGAGAGAGAAGAGAGGGAAGAAGGAAAGGAAAAGAACTTACAAAGGACCAGAACAAAATATAGAGAAACAGGACCTATTTAGAGATAATGGGTGAAAATTTAACTGAAAAAGGGTTCTGTAACGGTACATAAGATTGTATTGTTATATTAGTTATAGAAATAACTAAAGAAAATTGGAAACAATGTATGATTAAAATGCGGGATAAAATAGTGTAATTTAGTGAAATGTTTGTTAATAAAATAAGTGAAATAAAATAAATGAGAAAATTGAATTAGGAAGGGATGGGAACATTTTAATCAGTTAATGTTTTATAAAATATAAGTGAAGGGGGGATTAATTATGGAAAGCTTATAATTGTTCCCATAGAAGTATGATATTTAATTGAAACGTAATGTTAAAGAAGATAAGATTTTAATGAATATTAATATGAATGATAGAATTGAATTGAAATGGAATGTGTTGTTTTAATTACATATATTTATAATTTTTTCTTTTTTTAAGAATATAGTGTGTATTTTAAGAATGTACCAAGCAGAATCCGAATGGAAGTTATGTATTTTATATTGAATGTTATAACTTTAGGGTATATATTGAAGCCTAAATAAGAGTTAAATGGATAAACTTAAAAGATATAAAGGCGTCATACTCCAATCAGTAACTATAGGAGAACCTTTGTTTAATGAGAAAAGATAATAGAAAATTGAAACAGGACAGACAAAAAATATAAATATAGTGATTTGAATTGAGATGAGATAATTAAAATAAAACTGAGAAAATTAAAAGAGGGGAGAAGCTATGCAGAAAATGTAAAACAGTAATAAGATATCGAATAGAACATAAAAATGAGCATGAAATTGAATTTGTGTTTGTACGAAGAAATGTAACCCGGGATTATGCTACTTTCAAAAAAGATGTTTTATTTGTATTTTTTTTTGTGAAAACTCAAATAAAGTTAAAAAAAAAAAAGAATAAGTTAGGATCAGCTATGTTAGCTGAGGTTGCTGGAGTTCTGATACAGAAGTATCTGGGATGAGTTAAGTTATTGTGCTTGTATATTAACATCATTTTCTTGACCTGATGAATGATTGTTTACTCATTTTTGGATAGTTATTTTGCAATGCCTTAATTAGGTAAATTATAAATATTTTAAACAATAAACAAAATTCACTTTCTTCTATAGAAATTATTATATAATCTATCTATATAAAACTACCTATAATGATCTTCCTACAGATTTTTGCGATTCTTCATTGTTTTGTATAAAAAGATCAGCAATAGTATTTTATATTTTTTTCAAATGTAAAGAAAGATTCTGGGTGTGTTGTATTCCATTAAATATGTAACCTAGAAAGCTGACCAGGAGTCATTGAATGGTTTAGACCAGTGGTATCAAACTCATGTTGTCACATGATGTATTGCAACTTTTCCTCCTTTTCTAAAAGCTGGGGTGGGTGTGGCCAACATGTGATGCATCTGGCCCATGGACCGCAAGTTTGACAGCCCTGCTTTAGACTAATTTTCTTTCATGAGTGAAGTCCATCCAAAAATAGTGAAGCCTATCCTTGAAAATCATTCCTGAGTGGTGGTGCCATGAAAATTATATTTTTTTACAGTAAAAGTGACACAAAGCATAAATATGAAATGCCCCACTTTTCCTCAAGCATATCATGGTTTTATAATAATAGGAAAAGAGTGATATAAATGACAGTGGAGAACCCTCCCAACACCTGTTAGATTTTATACCAAAAGGCTTCTTTCCTAGAAATTTCACTATCAGGTGCTTATTCTGCTAAAATAAATCTACTTAAAGCATGAATAACAGAGTTGGAAGGGACCTTGGAGGTCTTCTAATTCAACCTCCTGCTCAAGGAGGAAATTCTATACCATTTCAGACAAATGGTTGTCTGAGTCTCTTCTTAAATGCTTTTTATTTATCTTACCTTTAATCATAAATTATTAAATGACAAATAATTGCACTCTGCCAGTTGTCGTAGCAAAAAATAAATCAATTAATTTCAAAATAGTAAACTTTGCAGACCTAGAAATCAAATAGTTCAATGTAAGCACCAAAATAGAATATGTTGATTCAGTTATAACTGTTAGTTTCTTGTTCAAGTATTTCTGCTGTTAACTGTTACAGAATTAGGGCAAATACACTCAGTTCTGTGTTATCTTCTTGCCTGAAAGGAGACCTCCTCCATGCACACTTTAAAATAAATTAAGATAGAGCCCTTTTCCCTCTAGCATCTTGTGGGTATGCTTTGACTATTTTCTTATAGTTACAACAGATAATAGGTGTGCAGTGCTTCAGATGGAAAGAAAGCATGTGTTTTGAATGAACAGAGGTTCAAAAGTAGTACCTGTATGCAGTTCCTGAAAGCAGCCACACCTTTTTTTGGGGGGGAAAATAGTTTGGCTGCCTTTCCTATCTGCCACATAATCACAACAAAAGGCAGATTTGGCTTAGTTTGCCGCAGATAGCTATCCCATACTTGTCTTTTTGTTCTGAAACATTTTTTGTCTTTTGATGAAGCACTGCACAACCATAGTAGGTAATGTATTATTTATTTATTTTGATGAGAAGAAAGGAAAGAACAGAGTTCCCCAATCATGTTTATGTTTGTTTTTAATTTTAGAAGTCTACCGAACAAATGAAGAAAGTTCCTACTATTGTTCTGTCTGTCTCTTACAAAGGAGTAAAATTTATTGATGCAACAAATAAGGTAGGTTTCATTTCTTATTTCATTTTAAGTAGTTGCAAATCACTGCTGTCCATCCCTTTCAACAGCAAATTATTATCATTACATTTTGAAAATGATCAAGTTTTTTCTAGGTGAAGCTATGATAAGCTGAGATGTTTTCATCAGATGCATGAAATCATAGCCTTACAAAGATACTGCTTTATCAATATTAATGAGAGAATGTAGTCTCATAGGCAGTAAATTTTGTATTAAAGGTAGAATAATGTAAGTATTTGTGTCATTCAATATAAAATGAAAATCAAAATGGTCAGGACAAATCCAGAACTACTTGCTGTCACTGACATTTCTTTGCTAGTATATTTTTCAAATCTACCTACAATTGTTGTGCAGGACACTACATGCTATCATAGGTCTTTAGCAGAGAACTTTTTTAAAGAGAAACTATCCAACTTAAACACACACACACACATACACACACACACCCGTCAATACAGCCAAAACTACAGATATCCCTCCACTTTCCCAAAGAATCCCAGTTAACCATGAAATAAGTTGAAATGGACATAAGTAAATGGCATCAGCAATCAAACAGAAATGTTTGTTTCAAACACTTTGCTTTTCATGTATGACTGAACATATTATAAAACAATTGAAAGTGGTCAGTACCAATAATTATGTCAACACCCATTTCATTTGTTTTATTTTTGTTTATATTCCCCTTTGTAATGTAGCTGTCTAATTAAATCACAGGTTAAATTTCTCATTGTTATAAGAATGTCTAAGCAATCAGACATAAGCAAAGATATTCATATTTAGTTAACAAACTATATTGATGATTTTTGTCAAATTTTAACCTAAAACGATAGTGATCTATTCACAAGTTGACTAATGTTGCAGCAGTTTGGCTTAAGGTAAACATCTGGCTTTGTCCATTTTATGTATATTTGATCAGTGAATATTGTTTCATCCAAGTGATAATTTTACTGTCCAATACTATTTCTTTTTTAATACATACTATCCGGGCCAGCTTCAAAATAAGATGCATAAGGTATTGAAATTTCATGAACCTGCTTGTGTCTATGTCTGTTTCCTTGAAATAATCACAATTTTTACATACATTTCCAACTTAAATACAAATGGAGCTTATTGGGGCTCTTTCATTGTTCTTTTACTTTGATAATTGGAATATCTTATATTATATTGAGGAAAAGAAGTTTTTTAAAGGAAGTTTTTTTTCATTGTGATTTCAAAGGAGGTAAATTATCTATTCTTTTAAAATTAATGATATCTCTGGGAATCACCTGAGAAACAGGAAAGAGTTGCATGATTATAGCGGTAGTCCGATAGGTATACAGAAGGAAGGATAAATGGCTAGGTGCATGCCATGGTCCACAGTTCATTGCAGACTGGTGTACTGTATATTTTCTTTTAACGTGGCTTTGATTGCATCAAATGGCTCGTGTGATCTGCTGTCGTTGGGGCGGGGGGTGGGAGTTGGGGGGTGATTTTTAATTTATTTTTTTCCAGATTTTGTTCTATTGTACTTTATTAATTTATTTGATTCTTTTTGATAGTTTTTATTGTTTTTTGTTTTAAATATGGTTTTAAATTCTGTAAGCCGCCTTGAGTCATCATGGGCGAATAGGCAGCAACATAAATTCAATACAAAATAAATAAATATTTCCACTTTATGTTCTTTTATGATTAAACTGTCATAAAAAACTAGCTGTTACATCACAAAGGCCCTCCAAAACACTGGAACTATTGGGAAATGTCAATCCCTAAGAACTCCTATCGATTCATAGGTATAGGCCAGCACCTTAAATTGCATTTGAGACTAACCACGTACATTGCTGTGTTGCAACATTGGACACAACTATGTGGAATTAATGAAAGAGACAATGATTTTGTCTGCTTTTTAGTAAAAGTAGCTTGAATATTTTATTCATTTAATTTGCTTTGCTTATTTTTTTTTTTGAAGATTTTATTGAGGTTTCTTATAATATAAAGTACAGTGAAAATAAAGATTAAACAATAGAAGAAAAAGGAGGGGCAGAATTAAAGAAAAAAGAGACTTCTACTCTTCCCAGTACAGTAAAATGCTTACTATATTTACAGCCTCAACATTTTGTTATTTCAAGCCAATATTTAGCTACGTTTAGTTATACAAGCCATTTCTATACTACATAATTCAATCTTCAAATCTAAGTCTAATTTTTTTCCATTTTGAACATAAAAACCAGAAGCAATTTCCCAAAGTTGTTGAGAATCAAAGTAAGTTGGAAAATTGTCTCTTAGCTTACTTTGGTGCTCAAGAACACTAGGTAGCATACAACGAAAAACAAAAGGAAAAGGAAAAAAAAGGCTACATTTACATCTGTAAATCATAGATTAGTTATATTTTACTTACATTGAATCAGAACTAGATTTATAGGTCCCATGATTTTAAGGGGAACAGAGGGGGGATTTGAATTAAAGGATTCAAATTTTAACAGACCTTTCAGTGAAATAGAACTAAGTTGGAAATGTACATTAAAAATGACAAAGCTTATTAATGCTATTCCAGTTTCTGGTTTTGGCACAATTACTTTTTCTAATTTAATTCCCTTCTGAGAACATTGAAGACTTTTTCCGAACAGCATTGCTAATGGATTAATATCCTAGGGCAACAAATATGGTTTCATTTGGAGAAATATATTCAGTGTAAACATAATAACAGTCCATAGTGTTTTAATCCAACAGTTTTGAAAGAAGCAATAAAAGGAATTTAAAAAACCGAAATACTGTTTTGCCAACAGTAGTAGCACACTATTAAATAATTTTAACCAGAATGTTAATTTAAAGCATTTTAAAAATTAAAGCTTACTAATGTGATTGTGATATTTAGTAGGCAAAATATATGTACTGTAGAATAATAGTTGCTTAGCTTTAATGAAATAAATGACATTTTTAATGAAAAACACTCATAAAATGGATGTAATAAAGATAATTTTGTAATATTAAAGACTGGAGTGGTTATGCAGATCCTTTGATGGCAGATTTAGTTTTATTTATATCAGTTTATATTTTCTAATGCATGTTGCAAACCATCTAGAGTCCTGTTGGATTGAGGTGGTATATAAATTTCATGAATAAAGTAATAAAATAAGTAAATATTTATGTTACAGTAATCTGGATAGTATTACTCAGTTTATATGGTTCAGTAAATCATCTTCATACTTCTGTTAAATATGTATGTATGGCACCATAAATTAACTTCTATAGCATTTTATATATTCCATTTACTGATTCCTAAATTTAAAAAACAAAGTCTAAAGAAAGATTCTGTATCATTTACTCTGACAACAGAATATATTTATGAACTAATAAATTTTGTCTTTTTATCTAATAGAGGAATTAAATATTAATCATTAAACTGTTACATGATTTGCATATTAACAACCAATAACAAATCTGTAATATAATGCTGTTTTTTTCTTATACTATCAGTAATCTAAATTATCTACCACATCCTTTCTGTTCTCAGTGTCATTAGAACAAGTTAAAACCTCATGTTCAGTAATTAGCATGCAAAGAAAACCTTAAAGTTTGTAGATATTTCTACAGTATCTTACTATTTTTGAAGATATTTTAACTTTCAATATCACTTGAGATGGGAATAATGATTTAATGAATTTAGTCATAAAATTAAATGTTTAGAAACACAGAACAACCAAGGAAATAACACATTTTGCTTATTGCTGAAGTTAAATAGAGCTATGCTTGCTTATTATTTTATTTGTATTAGCAACAGTGTAAAATCTAAATATTATAAAACATTAGGAACTAGATTGGATCATTAAATACATACAATTATTTATTTTCTTTACATTTAGAATATTATTGCTGAACATGAGATTCGTAACATTTCCTGTGCTGCACAAGACCCCGAAGACCTCTCAACATTTGCTTATATTACAAAAGACTTGAAGACAAATCACCATTACTGTCATGTGTTCACAGCCTTTGATGTGGTTGGTCTATAATTTTTTTCTATGTGATAGCTAACAAACCATGACATTTCCTGTGTCATTTCAGTTATGAAGAAGGTTGTTTGGAGCAGTTCTGGTACTGATGTGTACATGGTATAGTAATCACTATTTAAAATTTAATATAAATGCTTCATATTATTTTGATGTTACAACTAAGTTCCCTTTTAAAAAGGAATATATTGCAACTATCCCATGAAAGCAAGAGGCTAATGAAAAGTTAGGAAGGATCAGTATAAACACCTACTTTTTCACAATGGCCTTCTAGATGCTCATGGAAAGTTCAAAGTATGAAGTGAGCATAATATTTTCCCAATAATTAATATTGTACAAATAAAGCACACTGCTTCTGATATTAGAAATAATGTTCAATCAACATCTAGTGAGCTATGTGCTCCATTAATCTCCCTTTAAGCAAGTTCAGACATTGCTATATCTTGGGACAGCAGATTCCATAGGAGAATGAGGTATTTTGTCATGAATCATGCAGCAAAATGTATGTCCATCTGCAATTACAGTCCTGTATGTGCACCTAGAAGATCAGACAACAGAGAGAAGGTCTTAAAGCTATTACACTGAGTCCTTGATAATATACGGCACTTATTATTCCTTTGAGGTAGTCCAAAGAAGAAGCTCTACGAGGACTGTAAGCATTACCTTTATTGTAAGGTTACATCATACAAAAACTTCCAAGTCTATAAGTATTTCTCCTTTCGTCTCTTTAATCTCTGGAAAACTAGAAAGGACCCCGTTTGAAATCCTTTTCTGATTTTCCTCCAGTTGCAGACTGAGCTGTCTCTAAACAGATTGTTGCCTAGGCTATGGCTTTTCCTCCTGTTCTCCCAAAGTCATTTCTACATACCACCATCACACTTCAATACTTTGAGTAATGGGTTCAAAAAGTGCCCCTCCAAATGAAGTGCATTGCACTAGTCTGTGTACAGAGTCTCCATCCTCTCAAAGAAAATTGAATATATAAAACTTGAAATTTGAAAACTTGAAAACATGATCGGGGAAACGATGTGCACCATCGGGATGGTGGAAATACCTGAGCTGAATCCAATCTTCTGGCAGTTCAACAGATGATGTTTGCTAATCATCAAATGGATAATTTTTAGATTTTCCCTCCCTTTAAATTGTAATTGTAAGGATGGGGGCAGGAGGCCTTTTGATGGTGAACCATTGAATCATTCTTAATCAAAGATACAGGTTTTTCAGGGTCAAACTTTTTCTGGTAAATTTAGCAGTTTTACAATTATATAATACTTGCTTCACAGGTGTTCATTCTAAAAAAAATCAAAAAGCAACAGCAACAGGGATTTCTGGTTCCAATGATTGGAATAGCTAGAAGTAATCAGCTAGAGAAGCTAAAGAAAAATCAGAGACAAGTATCTCTTGTTCTCCTTTAGCACCCATGTGAGCAAACTATGAACTTCCTGCAGGCAACTTCCTGCATGTGCCCTCTCAATCCTGGCATTTCAATTATTACCCTGGATAATGGGTATTCTTGAAAGGGTCATGTACTGGTAATCCCCATTTTAGGCCTGAATCACACAACAATAAATGTATGGCATTATTATGAAGAAACTATTTCAGGTAAGAAGGAGATTGCCAAGAAGAATATTCCAATAACATTTCAAGGGTGAAGAAGGATTTAGGACAATGAACATACATTATTTTTGTTTCTGAAAAGCTAATAATGGGATGAAGCAAAATCATCTGAAAGAAGCCTACATCAAGAATCCTATGTAAGTACATTGACTGTTTGCTAGGTTATTTTAATTAATATTTGATTTGGCTAAGTAGTGGTCCCAGCACTTATCATGACTTACAAAAATGATTTTAAAAAGCAAGTGAGAATTTAATTTGATTATATAAAGTTAAGTCTTAATCCAAAGTTTTCTTCTGGCTGGAAATAGTATGGATTCCTTTGCTACATTTGACCTTAGACTTGAGCAAAGAAATTATATAAAAGCTTCATACTCTAGATAAGTTATCTGGTGTAGATGTGCAGTATTTTCTTGATGTAAAATGCAAAAATAAAGCTTGTTTACTGCAGCTTTTCTTTTAAAAAATTGTTGTTCCAATGGGGGGAAGAAACTGATAAAAATATTAATCCCGTTGCTTTATTGCAGGAACTTGGTAATTCAAAGATTAATTACCAGATGTACTATCCATTTTAAGTTCATTGTCAAGATGGTCAATTGACCTTTATTGAAAAAATGTTAAAAGAAGATCAAGGAAAAATAGACAAGACATTGGCTAGAATTATATTTGCAGGCAGCGTGCCTCCTGTTGTGACTGGAAATCATTTCTGGAAGGAACATTATGACCTAATTTGCCCAACACTTTTAGTACCATCTCTATTGTTCTATTACTTACTTTACTGCTCAATGTTTGTTTCTAACATTCCAATAAATTTTTTCTCTACTTATTGAAGCTTTTAGTGTATTTCTATGTAAAGGTTAAAAGTTCATAAAATAGACTAAATGCAATATTTTTCAGACCAAATAGCATACTGCAAATGCTAATGCATATTAGAGAAACTGAGACAAATGTGCATAGAAAAAAAAATTATTTTGGGAAAATGCACATCTCTGTTTATCCTTCCTCATATATCTCTAAAAATGACCCAGAATCATGCCAAAATGAATAAAATTAAGCTATGTGGTTTGTTTTGTGTGTGCATGTGTATATATGGAGCTTAAGGACTCCAAAAAATGAACTGTTCCTATTCTCAGGCATTTGGACATCCCAGTAACAAAAGTAAGCCAAAAATGTTAATCATATCTGTTCTAATGTTAATATGCTGTCAATCCTTGTAATGTTATGAACATGAGAAAGTCTTGTTAAAGAAAATTGATACTGTCATAAAACAGATTTCATACAAAGGCTTTTTTGCCTAGTAAATGTGTTAAGACAGCATGCGGTCATTTGTTTTTCCCCTATATTAGTTGTAAGTTGAATCTATCAAGATGCACATCTTGAGAATTCAAATGTATATCTCAACGTTTTAGAAATATATTTTCCATCATGTATAGCCAGTGCTATAAACTGTCAATAATGAGACAAGATGAATGCATTATAAAGTTGCATTAAAATCTTCCTAGATAGTTATGTTGGCCAATTTTAATTATAGGCAGAATATTTGCAGGACAAGTGTGCAAGAACTTCAGGTTTCTCAAAATATGTTTTTTCCCAATAAATATTCAAAAATTAGACAAAAATATTTGCACACCTTTATTATGAGTCCCTGCTTTCCATAATAAAGGAGGGTAAGAATATCTGCTTGCCTGTCTGTCTTATCTGTGAATCTCCTAGAATAAAATCTGAGCATATGAGGAATAATTTTAAAGCTCCAGTTCTACAAAGAATAGTTTATGTAGTTTTTGCCAGCTTAATATTCAGATAAATCCTCTCTCTTTCCTATATGCTGCAGTCATTAACTGAAATTGTAAAAGTAATCAGGCTTTGTCTGAAGCTCTCAGCTCTCATTACTCAGATAAATACAACGAAGAGGCCATTGAGTCTGCCTGGCACACTCATGATACAAGCTATTTTTCTTATGTAGTTCTATGCCACGGTCCCCAACCTGTGGCCCAGCCTGCTGGCTCAGTGCCTGGTTGCAACCCCTTCGGAACTGGGCTGCGGAAGTGGTGGGCAAGTGTGCAAGCTGCATTTGTGAAAGTCCACAGGTGCTCAAAACAGTTCCCTCTCACCCCAGTGCTGCTGGCGCAAAGATTGGGGAATGCTGTTCTATGCAACAAGTCATCCTTTTTAAGAATCACTGGGATTAGAAATCAATATTTATGGGCGCATGTTGAAGAAACTTTTCTGACTACATACAATTCCATACAAGTGAAATAATCCACCTGAGGATTTTTATGCATAGGCAGAATATCTTGAATATTCATGCTTGTACTTGCCTGAATATCCAGTTTATATAATATTTTGAAAATTTTGAAAAATTATATTTTAATGATATGGTTTGAGAAAAACTTACACGAAAAAATAATGTGACACATATAAAGAAAGGGCTGGATTTTATTGGGTTCACTGACATTTAAAAGCACATGGTTTTTTGGGCACAGAATAAGGAAGAAGCTGTCTATAGCTCTTATTCTCTGGTTGAGTTATGGTTAGATTGGGCTCTACAGTGGAAGCAGAACCTGCAACCTCTCAGATCCTCTTATCAAGTATTTTATCCTGTCACTAGGTAGAGGAATTTGCTGCTTCTTCATGACAAAATAACTGGGAGTTAAGACTTATTTTCACATTGCAATGAGTAGCTAGTAACCACCAGTTCTTCATATAGTTCACAGAGCTCCATAAGTTCAGTCTATCCAAGCATATAGTGCTGCATTCTGGGACAAAAAAATGATTTGTTCAAAATTTTAGTGTTGACAAAAAAGGATAAAGCAATATTTTCTGTGAGGTAAGCATTCTAAGCCTTTGTATCTCAGGTTAAAAAGCCAGTGAAATTTGCCATAACTATATTCCTTAAATGCTGATAAAGTGTGAATTTTTATCTTAGCAATAGTGCTGTTTATCACTGGCTATCAAATAATTTGTGAGTTAAAATGCTGGGGGTTTTTTTGTTTTTTGTTTATTCCTATGTTTTGTGAGCAAATGTTCAATGTGCCTAAACCTTGAAAAATGAGTCTGTACTGTTGTCTGACTTTCCAACTGAATTTTCAATAGTTTACTCTTTATTCCCAGACTGCTGTAGAACATTCTAATGAGTATTCAGTTCATAAATATAAATATATCAAAAAATATTTTAAGTAGTATGTTGCCAGAATGGATCAGCATATATCACATGTAATTCCATGGAATAAGTTTCATAATTGGTTAAATAAAAATATTAACAAAATATATACAAACATATACCACCTACATCAATATTTGTAAACCTTGTCTATCACAACTGGCTGAGAATGAAATAAAAAAACTATTTTACAATTTTGTACAATTTTGTAATCACTAGCAAAATAAATATTACAAGACTAGTAGATAAGTTTCCTGTTGCACAGTTTCTTCTTAAAAATCTATGTCAAACATTTCAAAATATAAGCAGTCTGGATGATTAAGGTTCAAGAATCCTGGGGGACAAGAGGCAGGGATGCTCCACATGAGTCTTTTCACATTTAAGATGTGTAACATTATGCGGGAAAGACTTGGGAGACTGGGCAAAGAGATGCTACCAAGGGAACAACCAGATAAGAGACAGCATAGCCTACAACTGGAGAATGGATGGGAGAAGATGCTGAGAAGAGACCCTACTTAATTTCTTGGGCTATAAAGGAGACCAAGGGAAAGTGAATTGTATTTTCAGACTTCAAGATTCTTACAGTGTAGCTTTATAATCAAGTAGAATTTGCTCACCTAGTTGTGATTCCTATCTGGTTTACCTCAGGACAAGAGAAAAGTTACTAATTTAACAGATAAATAAACAAATCTAAATTGTAGTATATAGTTTTAGTAATTAATCTATGGAGTCTGCTTGCTTCATTCCTTGATGTTAATGACTGGATAGTGATAAATGATAAATTTTAAAAACAATTGCTGTCTCCTGTTGCAAGATTAATCCAATGTACAAAAATATATTTAATATCTTTAAAGGTTTCATTTGGAAGTATTACTGCTTACAAATAATGAAAGTTTCAGGAAGGCTGATCTCCCATTTCATGGCCAACGTGATGAGAGCATTTATGAATGGGTTTATGAATATTAATTTTAAGATTGTGGTGAAATAAACTAATGTACAGTTGCTATCTGTGTAAAGAATTGTAAGTTTGCAAAACATTTTTTTAATCATTTTTTTATTGTCTAGATTTCAATGTGGATTATGATTTTTTTTTACGCAATAGCCCATAAAAATGTAGACATGGTGATTTCAATTGACATGACCAAGTAAAAATAGATTGTTTAAGCTCACAGTACTTAAAAGTGATAATAAGTTTAAATAAATAGGAAGATAAGTTTCTCTTCACTTTTTACTGACCAAATAATTAGGAGGGAATTATCTACCATTAACTGGTAATAGAGGATCCTATTGAAAATAAAGAGGTAACTGGGAAGAAGTAATTAAACTGAGAAGAAAGGAGAGAAACTGTGTTTACACTTCAGCTTTTCCCCTCACTTTCTCTCCATCTAGTTTTGTTCTGTTTCCTTTCCTTCTCCCTTCCTGGTGCAATTTCCCCTTCCCCTCCATACTGTTCCTTATCCCTTTGTATTTATAGTTTCTGCTGGAAGAAGGAAGGGGAATGTGTGGTGTATACTTGTGAGTTTCTGATTATGACAGTATTAATTTTATAAATAGGAGAGTTAATTTTAAAGACAATAAATTTGTTGGTTGTGGCCTTATCTATTTTTACAGTTAACTTCTGACAGATACATTATACTCATACATGTATATGCATATGAGTATGACACATAGACAGACACATTCACATTAGGTGGTAAGAGTGTTCTCCAGGATTGCTTTTAGGCAGAATTGTTAATCCTATGTTGAAAAGCTGGTGGAGCTAGATAGTGCACAGAATTGTTAGGTTCTAACCCCCCATGTCCTCTTCATAGGAGAGGGTGCATTTTGAATTTAGGGTCCTTTTTCTTCCAGGTAAATACAATATTGCTTTCAGAATTCCATGTATTCAGTATATCCTACACCCATTATCTTTCTACAGATAGCACGTATGATTGACTGAATAATTTACAATTGAATATTCAATTTATTGTAGCTGATGAAAGAAAATCAAGTATATTGTCTCCCCATAGTTTTCTAATGTGTCAGTAGTAGAAAATAACAAGACAACATTGATACGCAAAAAACATAAAAATGTAGCCTTTTCACAATTGGTCAAAGCTATCCTATATTTAAGATTTTATTTTAAACTTATATTCATATTAATTAGTTTAATCCTGCTGTTTGTTGCTATTCCAGAATTTAGCCTATGAAATAATTCTCACATTGGGACAGGCATTTGAAGTTGCTTATCAACTGGCACTTCAGGCTCGAAAAGGAGGCCATTCTTCAACACTTCCTGAAAGCTTTGATAATAAACCTACCAAGCCAATCCCAAAACCACGTGTTAGCATCCGAAAATCTGTGGTGAGTAAGAAGCATAATCCTTATAGAAGAAATTTAATATCAATGTGTGATAAATGCTCTTGGCCTGAATTGTGTTTGTAAATTTTACTCCAAATATTCTGTAAGATATATGTACATTTACTGTAACTAGCTAAAGTGTAATTTAGTTAAAAGTTTGATATTAAAGACATTCTTGAAGATAATTCTAACCATACTACTTGTAAAGTCTTTAGTAAACAATTGATAATTATATCCAGATTATACCTCAATATATCTGCTGTTGCTTGGCTCAATTTTCAGTAAGTAAAGTAAAAGAAAGGCACTTCAAACTCAATTCCAGATGACTACATGGACACATCCATGTAGTTTCTTAACAACCCTTTTGCCATTGCATTCTTTCAGAATGTTCTTTTGACCTTCTTGCTGTCCAGGTGTTTTAATACAGTAGATCAGTACATGCATCTCTCCAGTTATTATTGAATTCATGATCCCCATAGCCATATTTTTCAGGGTTATTATGACTGAAGTGGTAAAATGAAGAGGAATAAATAACCAAGCTCATAGATTTGTAACAAACCAAAAAATATCCATCATCAACCTGTGGATTGGGGTGGAATACAAAAGAAATGACAAAAAATTAACTTCCCAAATGGTTATTATAAAGATCAAATTGTCAGAAATTAATGTGTAATACTAATTAGTGCCACTTATATCCATTTGTAATCTATTTATTGGATATGATATGCAATAATAGGTGTTATATCAGTTATAAAAAGATAAAAATAAAAATGAAAATCATGGTAACTTATAAATAAAATTTGGAGTAGCAGGGGTTGATACTAGTTGGCAATACTCTGATCAGGTTGGAATCTCCACATGTGAAGGTTAAAACTTTAGGTATGAGTGGAATGGCTTTTCAAGCCTTATTTTCCAACTCTACAGACTTGAAAAACTTCTCCATTCAGGCTGTTGTGGGAATAACCTGAAGGATGATTCCTAGGTTAAACTTGGAGACCTTTACCGGACAAAAAGGCAGGAGGAGAAGGAGAAGGAAGACAGCTATACAAATATTTGATTTAGCAGCCTAGATATCTCTTTTCAGCTCAAAATCCAGGAAGAACCAAAATGTGATATTAAGTTTATTATGTGCTCACTCCAACAAATATTGTACTGCTTTTAGCTACAGGAAAATTTGCCAACACTGAATTTTAAATATTTGTTCGTGAAAACACCTTTATGTTTGGGTACTTTTATGGTTGTTGGAGTTTATTTTATGATTTGAACATATAAAATGTTACACTCTTACATTAGATACATTACAAGCCAGATGAGAAACACTAGTCACATTAATATTTTATATGCACCTCTTCAAATTGCTGAAAATGTATATGCTTGGACCTCCTGGTTGATTGGCTGCTGCTTTTTGTTATATTGACTAAACAGTTGTACTTTGAATATATGCACTTAGAGTAATTTCAAAGTCAAAAGAGAATATGAATCTTGCAATCCAATCTGCTTTTCAAATCTGTAAGGTTCACATGCTGCATCACGGTGCAAGGTTATATGTCAATTTCAGATTTAGTGTAATAGTGTGTTTCATTCCAGCAACACAATTTTGTGGGGACAGTGAAGTGACCTATTGCAGTGGTCGCCAATCAGTGGGGCAGGGACCACTGGTGGTCCATGAGAAAATTTTGGTGGTCCGCAGACAAATGTCACCCCCAAAGCAATTAATCCAGGCTGGCGGGAACACAAGGCTGTGCCGCCCACATGACCTGTGGGAACACAAGGCTTGTGTTGCTTGCATTGCAAAGAACACGAGATAGTGAGGAAAGGAGGGAAAGGGCGGAGGAAATTTGCCCCACTCGCCTCTCACAGCTGGCCTGACCACTAGGCTCTTCTGCTTCTTTCTTCTGCTTTTGGCTGCATGCAAGGAAAGCAGCAAAAGTCTTTCTTTCTCTCCCCCACACTCCACCAGAAACCAGTCTTTGGGGCCCTGCAAGACATCCTGCTCCAAGAGGCTGCGCCAGCGCGACAAGTCTCACAAAGACTAATTTCTGGCAGTTTGGGGGAAAGAAAAAAAGACTTCTGTTGCTTCTGCTGCTTTCCTTGCATGAATCCAAAAGTCTTTCTCTCCTCCTGAGAACAGAGCTGAAGATGGTATCCTGCGATCCCAAATAAAGAATGATCGATTGATAGGAAAACGGAGTGGGGAATTTTCCTGCAGACTTTTTTGGAGATTTTTCCAGGGTCTCTTGTCTACGGGATTTAAAATTATGAGCTTGGTGGTCCCTGAGGTCCAAAAGGTTGGTGACCCCTGTCTTATTGGATCATCAGTAGGTAAAAAAAATAATATATGGTACATCCAGGTAATGTACCATGTTGACAAACTTTAAACATAGTTTTAAATTTCTGTAATTTAAATAGATAAAGCATTCCTGTGTTTATTTGTTTCAAAGCAGATAGATCCCACTGAACAAAAGACTCTTACCAATCTACCATGGATTGTAGAACCAGGACAAGAAGCTAAAAGAGGAATTAATACCAAGTATGAAACCACAATTTTCTGATAATGAACTGTTCATCATTTCTTGTTGTGCCTTGCACTCAAAGCAGTCACAGCACAGCCTTTCCATGATAAGCAACTCTTCAATCTAACAGAGAGGAAGACTGCACTGAGTGGCCTTGAAACTAGCAAAAACATAAATATATATAAATAAATATATATATAAATTATAAAGGCTGCTGGTCATTTCTGGTGATTGTTCTTCCTGAAGCGTTGACAGAAGAATGACATGAGATGAAGACTTTTCAAAGAGCCCACAAGAGGAGTGAGAGATAGTTTTCGTGCACGCAATTTTCTTAGAACTTTGCCACAGTGCTTTCTTTGATTTCATATTTTAATGTTCTACTTTTACAAAGGTCTCTAACATTAATGCTGCTTAGTAATACAATGTTCAGTTATAGTTGGGTTTCTTATTTGGCAAATTGAACATTGAAACAGACCCAGATTATTTAATACAATATTTGAGAAATTATAAAAATCCTATAATTTTTGTTTTAATATGTTTAAAAAATAGCAAGTTGTTAATTTCCTTCATTTATTAGTTGCTGTTTTTTGTAAACTACATGCCATTTAATCTGAAGAAAAGAGGTTCTATATAGCAGTGTGTTAAGATTGATAAATGGTTTTAAGAAGAGGAATTAATAATGCATGAAAATGCACCTTGTATTAAATATTTTTGTGTGACAGAGGAAAAATTATATGAAAAAGTGTGAATATTTATGATAAAGAAAATCATTAATTATGAAGAGAATTTGGATTTAATTTGAAGTTAAACTGCTGCTGTACTGTTTGCAACAGTGGTAACAATGGTGTCATCTTTAAACTGGATGCTTTGTACTTTGGAAGAGTAAAATAAAAGCTACCCAGCAATTGCACTAAGGTACATGCAACTGTACACAGTTTTTCAAGTTATTATAGCCATGCATTTAAGCTTATCAATGTTTCAAAGATGGTTTTAATCCAACTGGAATTTTTATTAAATTTTCTGTCGCAGCTGATTTTAATGAAAAAGTTAAATTCAAGAGATTTTTTTTCTAAATAAAGTTTAAAAAAATCCAAAGTAATACATTGTTTCCACAAAATAACCTGTTGAGCACTGGCTTAACATGGAATTTAATGAAATTTGCTTACAGTTTTGTTTCAAGTATTTTAATTTTTTAATGTCTTCGTGGAGTATTTGTACAATAACATTTATGTATATTTCAGTGGAACTGAATAAATTACAGTAAAAATATTGATCATAGGCGAAAAACAGCATTTTAAATGTATATTCTATCCAGTCAAAATTGTGAGTCATTTTGGACATCATTATAGAAATATTTATGAATAGTGTGGTTGACTTCAATGTTTTTTATTATTCTTTCATATCTAACTGAAAATTCAGTTACACTCAATGGAATTTTTAGCAAAATTGACACTGAAACTCAATTTAAAACTGAAAATTGTATATGGTTTAGTTGATCCTAATCATAGCGCTGGATGACAAAAGAAACCTTTTAATACAATATACTTGAACCAATTAGTTACTTGTATATATTTTGCCTATCATTGTTGATATGTATGTAGTAAGCTGATATTAAACATTGAAAATAGTACCCAAAGGAACATTGTATAGGAACAAGCAAATAGTAGCCTCACTGCAACAAATTCTTCTCTGTAAATATGCTTGGGCTTCCAGTTATAAATTTTGTAATTTTGGTCATTATTTATATCCTTTAAAAGCACACAAAATAAATTGAAGTTGTACAGTCAGCACTGGCTTTTTCACAATTTAGTAAGGATAATATTAAACATCAGGCATTCTGAAATGAAAAGGAGAATGGAAAACATAGTGGTCTAATGGCCAGTGTAATCTGAAATTCATATTGTCTACTTTTAGTGCAATATGATAAAATGGTAAAGAAAGATACGGGAGCTGTAGTATTTAAGTCTGACAATAGCCCTAATAGGGCTCCAGACAGCAACATTTCTCATCCAAATTCCAACAAATGTCATCAACCAGGAGAGCTAATGCTGTTTCAGTGTCATAACCATTCTTTAATCAAGATTGAAAATGAGCCAGATAATCAGTTTCTTCCACAATGTTTTGAAGTTGATTTTCCAGCACCGTCTTACTCTAACAGTAAAGCAGAAAACTGGAAGTTGGCAACAGTCAAAAATAGGAGAGTTTGTAATAACCTATTTCACAAACAGAAGCCAACTATCCTCTAGATTCAGCAAATGTTTTTTCCAAACCATATGAGTTGAAAGATAGGAAGCAAGCCTAGAAGTAGCAGAGATCAGACTTCAAAATATTCTTTTTATTTCACAGGCTAAAAGAAGTCTCAAATATGTCTTATTTCATTGCTCATCACATCAAATCCTGACCCATACAGAGTCAAGACTGATGGATTTGAATTATTATTGGTGAATTGTCATACAAACTAGTGATAGTGGCCTGGCAGAGATCTACGTGCTAAATTGCAACAAAAAGAAAGTTGGCAATGGTAACAGCCCACCAACACAAGGGAGCAGAAGAAATGCTTTCTTGTGCTTGATCTGATTCAGTTTTTGTATTTAAATATTGGCACTCAGGATATGGCTTCTTGCTGTTTCATCCTCCAAAAATGCTTATGAGATGAACTGAGCACCCCAGGAGAAATTATACTCAAGTTGCCCTGAATGAAAGTTTAACCAGACATCAATATAACTGCATCAAAAAACAAGGGACTCAAATCCCAGCCTTATTGATAGCCAGGATCCCTAGTTTGCCTGTATAGGTCAAGTTAACAGGTACTCATACTTGTCACTCCAAACCACTGTCCATTTTCTCCACTAATTTAGCACCACCACCACCCCAGTTACTAATGACTACCAGCTGAATATTCAAATCTTTCACTGCAGGTGAGGACCACTCTTACCGCTTCTTCCACTCAGGAGTCTAAGGTCCAATCCCTGGGTTTCATTTCTTTTATATATAGCACAATGATGGCTCTCCAGAACTATTTCTATTGCCACAGGCCTTTTCTGGCCGTCTTCATGTCAGGGCTTGGGCATCTCAACCTGGTTAAGCTGTACAATAGTTTTATATCTTTTGGGCTCACCTAGATTGAAGAGATGTTTAAATATTTTTCTATTTGGAAGAGTGTTTTATTTTTGGCCAGCCAGTTTCAAAGACCTGATGTTTGCAAATGACTCAATGTCAGATTGGGCATTATATATTAAAACATTGTTAAAATATTATATTGGCCTGATGTCCAAAAGTAGGCATTGTGTTGAGAATCAAGCTGCCAAATTACTTTTGACAAGTTGATGCTCCACATGGTGAAGGAATTGTGCCAATCTGTTCTTCAAGGCATATTTTTGGTAACCTTTAGGTTCTAGTCAGAAAATGAGGTAAAAGGAGATATTAGAAATTTGGCAGGAGTTTCTAATCTGCATATCAGCACAACAGCAATCACAAGTCCTTCCCTCTTCACTTTCTATGTTATTTGTATTTGTGCACATATGCACCACAAGAGAATTATCAATTTTCTACCCTGTGCATACCTAACCAGGGGTAGGTTCTATTAAACTCTCTAAATTAGCATTAAAGGACAATAACATTTGAAAATATGTCATCTAGCAATATCAAACAAGAACATTTTAGTAGGTAAGTTTTATTTAAATATTCATAGACACAGACTAAAAAAAATACATGCTAGAAAAAAAATCAAATATACTTTATTTTTTAAAAGGAAACAAAAATGCAAAATAATCTTAATCATGCATAATCTTTAAAAGTGAAATATTCTTCCCAATACATTTTTAATACAACTAGCTGTAATGACATTTTAGTCTGATTCAAAATGGAATACTTTAAGCCAACTTCCAAACTTTTGTTAGAGAAAATGTATCTTTAGAAAATTGTATTGTGTTTTTTAGTAAAGGACGAGATAAGACTAAAATGTACTCTTATTATCTTTGAAACAGAACACCAGTAGGCACTTTATGCCACTAATATTTTCAATTATTCACATTGTGTATCAAGACAACCTGTCAATCCAAAGGCATTAAGACAAAATTACAACAGTAAAAAAAAAAATCTAAAACAAAAGCTTGGTGTGGCAAATGTGCTTATGATTTAGAAACATTTGCTATTAGATCAATGACTGCATTATCACATATTGCTCTTTTTGGTGATCAAAGTATAGTGTAATTATATTCAGTGCAACTTCCAAGAGCAAAACTTATTAAATTGCATTTTCATTCTGATCATCACATATTTTTTTTTTAAAAAGTGCTGATTTGGGAGAAATTACAAATGTATCACATATAATAAAAAAAAAATCACAGTTTCATGAAAGTTATAATAAAAATAAGAAAGGAATCACCTCTGGCTCAAAATACTATAAATATAAAAGTGATTACAACTTAAATTTATTCCATAATCCGTAGCACATAAAGAATGCCTAGATTATCCAGTGTCACACATGTTTTGAAATCGGGGGACACATACAGTGATTTGAGATTTGTTCCATTTGTGTAGAATGTTTGTAAGGATTGGTGAGTATCCACATTCCACCACTAAAAAGAAAAGAAAAAATATTTGTAATTAAAAAAAATAAAAATCTGACAATAACATATAAATATGCCACAACCAAACTGTGGCATACTCTTCTTGCTGTGCTACATGTTTGAAAAAAGTACAGTATTCATAAGAGTCAAATTTCAAAACACAAGGATTCATATCAACTGTTCAAATGTAGATTACAGTATCTGCCCCAAATCATGATTATTTTCTTGAAATTTGCTTCCTATATTAGAATTACATAGCTCTTGTAACTGAGAACCTTGTGTAAGGTACACAAGCACTTCAAAATCAGGGTTGTGTTTGACCTTGGGGGCCAGGATGGGGTGTGATGGGGTGGCCATGGCCATGGTGGGCATTTGATACAGGCTTAAAATGCATTCCCCCCCTTTGCATTCAAAACAGCTATTCCAGACAAAGGGAGGTTTACTTTTTGGCACAAATAATATCAATTCCATAACTCAGAGATTAAATACAGGTAGAGTCCCCAGCTGCTATGGGGCTTGACTCTTGTATAAGAGCAGAGCATAAATGAACTGACAATTTCTCCAGATGTCTCTAAAAACTGTCTGTTCAACAGTCGATCAATCTGATAGACTGATACAGCCCTAAAGGAGGACTTAATATTAGTAATAATTTACCAAATTGATATACCACTCAATTCTCAATGACCCTGGGTGGCTCGCAACAAAATTTACAATTAAATCAATCACAGGTTAAAGATTAAGATAAAAGATGACAAACTAAGTGATACAAGGGGGCTCACTCTCATCAAAGACCTGGGTGAAGAGCCAGATGTTTTTGGCTCTTCTGAACAACAGCCAGATCTTGGGAGGTACCTAGTTCTAGTTGGCAGATGCTGCTAAAGAGAAAGTGAAGAGGGTGCTGCCTCCTGCAGCATTCTGCCAGCCAAAATGGGATGTGGGGGGGCCTCACATGGCCCCCGTACTCCATATTAGCTGGCAGAGTGGTGCAAGAGGCTATCCAGGCCAAAAATGGGGTGGGGGCACATGTGACCCCCGTGCCCTATTTTGGCTGGCAGAGGCACTGCAGGGTGGTCCTATATTATTTCCAGGCCAGCCCTGTGGGCCAGATTTAAACACCCCCACCCCCCAGGCTAGATCCGGCACGTGGGCCTTAAGCTTAACACCCCTGTTCTAAATTGTCATCTTGTATGGGATGGAATAGGCAAATTGTAGAGTTATTGCATAAACTTCTAAACTAAAAATACATTCACAAGAGATAAGTTTATTTTTCCCTAATTCAATCATATATTTCAAAGAGATGGTTTTTAATGACCCTCAAAAAGGTTGTGCACTCTTAGCTTATATAATAATTCTAGAAATTGCACTTTTTACAAAATTTTATGGAGCTTACCTTGATGTATCCTCCAGAAGAAACAAGCATTTTACCATCAGGAGAAAAATGAAGGCCTGTCACCCAGCCTCCATATGCTGATTCTCCTTCATTTGTTGTGGCAGAAAAATACAAGTGAAGAAGTTTACCTGTTGATATACTCCAAACCTGTAATACAAATGGAATCAAATATTAGATACAGTTATAATTTTTTGTAAGTTATCTTAGAAAATACAACTAAATGGTGGTGTTAAAATAGGAACAAAAAATAAATCCTGCTATAGATGCTTCTGGAATTCATAAGGCACAATATCTTGTAGATTAGATACCTTGTGAAACCTCCATAACTTCCTAAATATATTATTATAATCAAGCTAATTAGACAATTCTTCCTTTTAAATCAATAAGAATACATGGTCTCCCTCTGATCTTAAAATGCAAACAACTTTGAAACCAGAGAGGCAGTTTGGTCTAGTAATTAAGGTGCCAGTCTAAAAACCAGGCAACTGTGAATTCCAGTCCTGCCATATGCATGGAAGCCATTTGGGTGACTTTAGCCCAGTTACTCTGTCAGACCATCTCACCTCATTTATTGTGGGAAAAATAGGAGGAGGAGGGAATATAAAGTTCACTGTCTTTTATTATTTATAAAAATAATAAGGGCGCAATTTAAAAAATATAAAACCAGTAGTGGATAACAGGAACTGAGGTGGATATTGCCTACTGTTTTAACTGGAATAAAAACACAATAAAATTATGTGGCATAAGAGTGCTATAATGAATTTGAAAATGTTATATTTTTTCTTTCAACGTACAGGTAGTTCGTGCTTATGATAACAATTGGGACTGGCATTTTTACTCACTAAGCAATGTGGATGTAAAGTATGACTGCACCACTTAGTAACAGTAATCCCGAAGTCACAGTTGCATGATAAATCAAATCCCACAGTTATTCCTGCCAGTTTCCCACAACCAAGTCAATGAGGATGCAGGCAAAAAACTGCCAGTTTGGCAGGAAAGTAAGTGGCTGCTGCTGTATGGGAGAAGGAAGGAGGGGATTTGCAAAAAGGCAATCGAGGGTGTGGCATCGGTCAGGGAGGATCAGTGGCTGGTGAGGCACAAGGCCCAGAAGGAATGGGGAAAGGTGCGTGTATGTAGGTGACTTACATCAGCAACTTGAAACCTTCCCTATCAGCTTTCCCAATCACTTTCTGGGGAATCCAAAAATGAAGATTGCAAATGGTGATCACATTATCATGGGGTGCTGCAACCAATTGTAAATGGGAAGTAGTTGCCAAGTGCCCATATTGTGACCATGTGACCCTGGGGTGCTGGGACAGTCAGAACTATGAGGACCAGTACTAAATACCATTTGTTCAACACTGCTGCAACTTTGAATAGTGCTCATACCTCAAAAACTATTTGTAGATATGATTATAGAAAGTTCATGTTAATAAATACTGAAATCTTTTTCTTGCTACAGAAAACATGTTGCAAAAAGTCTACTTTTTAATATTAGATGTTATTAAAGAATATTTCACAGAATAAAAATAAAAAAATTAAGAAAAGTATGTAAAATGATAGGAAGAAATAAAATAAAGACACAAAAAGAAAAAGATATGAGGCAGTGTTTGACCTTCTTTACAGCAGTTGTAAATGTAAATTTTGTTCTCTCTTCCTCTCTCTCTGTTATATCATAGTGTCTCTCTTTCCATATTTTATCCTAATCATCAACCTGTATCACAACTTCGAGCACCCTTGAGGGAGGGGATTATATTTGCTGGCTTGAAGGAGGCAAAGCTTTCATCCCTGCTTGAAGATATACTTATTGTTCCAACAGTGATGGAGAACTTTTATTCATTAATTTAAACTTACCTTTTTGAGAACATACTAGAGAAAAAGCTGCAATTACAATTAGTAAAAAACCTTGCATGAAATTGATTATTTTGGAAAAACCTGCATTGGTTATTCCTGTAGATAACCTGAATTAGCAATTGGATTGGTGTGTATATACCTTTCCTTGTCCTATTAGGTTTCATGCAACATTTGGTATTATTGTATAAATTGTGAGATTAGAAGTTGGAAGTATTGTTTTGCAGAACTTCTTTTCATTCCTGAACCAGTGGTTCCAACTGGTAACAAGTTAGATCCTGTCATCCTGTATGGGTGGAACATTGGACTCCATGCTTATTCTTATGTTATTTAATTGTCTATATAAAACCACTGGCAGTGGTCATTTGTCAGTTCAGGATGAGAATTCATCAGTATGCTGATGATACTCAATAATATATTTCATCCTGGCTAGGCAAGGAATAGAGTGGATGATGTAGCTCAATATCTAGACAATAAGAGTAGATGGTAAAAAACAAGTTGAGACTGAATCCCAGCAAGATGGGGATACCGTTCAAAATCTGTTAGGCTTCCCATCATCCCTTACACTTGCTATGAATGGGATCACACTGATCGTGCATGCATCTTGGTGTTGTTATACGACAAAATAAAGTAAAAAGGTCTGTTGTTAATGTCACATGATCTCCCACATGTACATACTTTGAAAAGTGCACACTATAAAACTGACCTGGAAAAAATGTTAATAAGCAATTACACTTGGACAAGACCTTTCTCAGATGGAAGAAATGAAAAGGAGCTGATATGCTAGCAAGATGAAAATTTGTTCATCTTGGAATGAGAATTGTTGAAATTTGAGGAGGAAAAGAACCAAGATGAAAACAAACCAGAGTATCTCAGGAGATGAATACTGAAAATGAGAGGCAGCCAATAGGATATTTTTAATGACTGACTTTGTAGAGGATGTAATGGCAACAAGCCAGGATAAAATTGTACTGCTAATCTTAGAGACAGCTAGTCAAATATAATTAATATTCTTGCTTGTCTCTAAGAACAGAGAAGGGATTTAGAACTAGCTATACATCCACATGCATTCAAGTAGCCATTCTGAATTTAGAAAAGGCTTTAGCTTGCATAGTTAGCTCATGCATGTTTGACCAAACTGGTAATAAATCAGGTCCTTGCTTTTGATGATATGTTCAGAGTAGAAAAATGCATTTTTGCACAGCACAAAACAAAACTGAATTTTTCCTTTATCTGTTGATGGTAAAAGACACGTGAAAGAAATGCAAAGAGAGAAAAAAAATCATGAAGTACTATTTGGGGTACTTGGGGTACATACATTTATATGTTTTATAGAAGCAGCTGTTGGAAGTTTGTTTTAGCTTATCTACTAGCTGCAATAGAAAAACCTACTGACAGTGACTCATGCCATCACTCCCCTAAGACTGCATTATTACAATATAGCTTAACTCAGAGGTGGTGTTCAGCAGGTTCTAATCACTTCTGGAGAACCGGTAGTGGAAATTTTGAGTAGTTTGGAGAACCGTCAAATACCACCTCTGACTGGAGATTTTATAGTATCCTTCCCCTGCCACGCCCACCAAGCCACACCCACAGAACTGGTAGTAAAGTTTTTTACTCCAACCACTGGCTTAACTACTGCTGCTCTTGAAGACCATCTGAAAACCACAGCTGCTTCTGAAGGCAGAGCTGGCGTGCAGAGCTACTTTAATGATACAAACTCTGTCTTACTGAACAAAGACAGGGAAGAATTCTGCAGGTTTATTTCACTGTAGAAAGAAACGGGGGGGGGGGGGGGTGATCTGCTATTGAGAAAGCCTGTTTCTAGTTTCCAACCACTTTCTTAGCTATCTTAGTTTTATATAGGTAAATGCATTCTATATTCCTAATGTTATTTTTTTTAACAGAAAAATATCTGAAATCCCTCTTTACCTCTCTAATATTGTTGCTTTGTAGTGATAGTAAAACCATCCAGAAACTCATGAATATAAAAAACTATCAATCCATAGCAATTATGCCAAATATTAATTAATGAAAAACAAAATACCCTTATTTCTCCATGATCATCTCCTGTGGCCAACAATTCATTTTTAGGAGAGAATGTACAGCATCTCACACAATCTTCGTGGCCAATCAAAGTATGAAGAGCTGATGGATTTCTGAAGCTCCATATCTGAAGATTTAAAATATTAAGATATAATATTAAGCAAAATGTTTAATTTACATAGGAACAAGAACATACAAATAATACATACACCTCATTCACTCAGATACCAAAACCGGTAACTGAACTTCATAGATATTTCAGGGTTCAGTAAAAACTATAATTATAGAAATTATGACATGCATGAATGAGCAGTAACTAGAACAATTTCTAAAAATAGTCTCTGCATATTTAAATTTACTTCAAACATATATATGTTCTCACATGGAGGCTAGGAACATAGAATTTTGTAGAGACCTCAAATTCTCCTTCAACAGTCTGATCCAGGACCTTAACAGGAATGATATTATCATGTTATTCTCCTGATACAGAAGAATAACAGGAACAACTGCATTGTAAACAGACATTTACAATGATCAGTGCTAATTTATAGTATTAGGCAATAGGTACATTTAAGTTCAGATTCATATAAATAAAAGAAAAGCCAATGTGCAACTCTTTCACTGAAATCAGTACAATAAAAAACTACTTTTCATTTCAAGGGAAGAAATGGAACACTCAAAATGGTTATGTTTTCAACTGAAACATAACCATTTTGATGATTGTGGTAGAATGAAGTGCCAGCAGGTGGACTGGGTCTTTGGGATTCCTCTCTGGACACAGAGGGGTTGGGATTGTTCTTAAATATTCCAGCAGCTACTCCTCATGAGAAGACCACAAGACAGCAGTCCCCAGTAGTTTAGAACTCTGGGGGATGAGGAACACCATCTTTGCCCAAATTGCAGTTGGACACAGGGTTTGCACACTTCCTTTCTAATCCCATTTGGAAATTGCTTATTATTGCTTTTTGGAATGACAAGTTTTATATCATTGGGTGAATCTCCTTTGATACTTCCAAAAAGAAGCTTTTAATACAGGTTTAAGGACTTTAAATAATTTTTTTGGGAATAAATAGCAAAAGGATGATTAGAATATTGATTTTGAAAATTTATAAATAGACTAAGGATCCAGAAGGACTTGAAATAAGATTTTAAAATTAATTATAACATTTTTTTTTTTTAAATGACACGATGCAACTTTGGACACTAGAGGAAACCATGAGGAACTAATTTAAGAACAGTTGCATTTGACTGAATGATACAGAATGGAGCAAATTACTTTAACATTGGATTTATTAAGGGATATTTGTGAACAATGGAACCAGAAGTTAATTTTAAGACTTACATCACAGACAGTCTTTAAAGTTGTTATAGAAGAGGAACAGATTTTACCAGACAAAACAGACTGACCTGAAAACGGATTTAAAAATTTCAGCCTACAAGTATGATATGGAAAAAAATGCTAAATTGGATGACACTGCATAGATATTTCAGACATTGGATATATCATTTTACTTTTAAAAAATCAAACTTATGACTCCAGAAGTCTGTTTGGCAGAAAAAATAGAACAATATAGTACTATTTCATGTTATATGCTCATGAATATCATGAGTAAAATATCATGAGTAAAATATCATGTAAAAAGGAAGGAGTATAAAAGATAGAATATTGAAACTACATCAGTTTCTGACAAAAAACCGCCTAACTCCTCCTTACGTGGTTGAGATTCAGACACACCTGAAACAATTTATAAGTCTTGATGTATAAATGAATTAGCAGTGCTTTAATTGTATTAATTAACACATTTATACTGTATTAAACAGTCTTTTCTTTTAATAAGGAACAAACATTCAGTACTGACCTTGGCAGTTTTGTCCGCAGAGGTAGTGGAAAATATAGTGGCATCAGGTGAAACAGCACAAGAAAGAACAGCACCTTCATGGCAAGTAAGATCTTTTTCTAGTTCTCCAGTAAGTATATTCCAGACCTGTAAAATATGGTGAAATATACCAGTGATTAATGCTGGTTGTACGTGATTGGTAAGCAAGACAGACAGTCACTTATACAAAAAAAGAGGACCCTGAATTTAAATTGATTCCTTTCCCAAAATTTAAATGTATGTCTTCATGAATGAATCAATTGAAATGTTCAGCTCCGGATAAAATAAATCCTGAAGATCTCAACTTTCCCTAATAAATATTGGGATATATATATATATTAGCAGCCATCCTGAGGAACCCCAAAGACAAAATTGACCTGGAAAACCAAGGCATATACGAAATTCCCTGTACATCATGCCCGGCCACATACATTGGACAGACCAATAGAAGAGTAAGTACCCGCCTAGATGAACACAAAAACGCAGTAAAAAAGCTGGAACACACCTCCTCACTAGTCCAACACATGAAAACCACAGGTCACAACATCAACTTCAATGGCACTAAAACCCTAGCCACTATAGAAAACCCCAGCCACAGAATCATCAGAGAAGCCATAGAGATTGAAAAAAGACCTGACAGCATGAATAGAAGAGATGATTCCAGCAGACTGTCAATCATTTGGAAGCCTGCACTCTCAAATAGAAAGATCTCCATGCCACAAGCCAGGCAAACACCTGGGCAAAAACAGACTCCCTCTGATAGCTCCAACCCAAACACCCCCCCATCAGGCACCCAGGTGAAACCCAGCTTGCTAATGAAGAGCAGCCGTCCCTTCACACGGAGCCAAGCTGCACTGAAAGCCTCCAACACAAGAACAGAGTGTTGCCAGCCAATCAAAGCCACAAAACAGACAGAAGAAACCAGAAACACCAATCAATCAAACTCCAAGTCCAATGAACACAGATCCTGGCTCCCAGCCGATCAGAATGGACCAGCCTCAAATTTGAAACCAGGAACTAACTCTATACAGAAGCCTGAGGATGGCAGATGAGATTCTGCTGAAATGTTGCTACAACTTTAACAGAACTACAATGACGTGGGATAATATCTGAAGAAAGCTAAACAGCACACATATGTGTGTGTGTGTGTGTGTGTGTGTGTGTGTGTTTACACATATATACACATCCACACCAAAACTTATAAAAACAAACTTTAAGTGTCAGAAATTCCAAAAAAAAGCAGAATCATGGTCTGTAAGTGTAGTGATTAACAATTACCTATAAATCAGATATCCCATTTATTAAAATTAATGGATTAACAAATGCATATACAGGTAGTCCTCAACTTACAACTGTTCATTTAATGATCATTTGAAGTTACAACAGCACTTTAAAATGTTTTTTCATACAACTATTACAGCATCCACATGATCATGTGATTGGAATTCAAATAATAGGCAAATGATTCATATTTATGATGGTTGCAGTGTCCCAGGATCATGTGATCATCTTTTGTGACCTTCTGATAAGCAAAGTCAATGGGAAAGCCTGATTCACTTAACAATTATGTTACTAACTTAACAACTGCAGTGATTCACTTTACAACTGTAGCAAAAAAAACTGTAAAATGGGGCAAAATTCACTTAGCAACAGATTTTTGTTACAGGACTGACCATTTTTTCACATATACGCAAATTAGTCTCATAGATGGAAAAACACATGATCACTTTAACTCTTGTAATTTAGAAAGTTACCAAAAACAACAAAAAACAAAAAACCCAATGACACGATTGAGAGTGGGGAAAAAAATCTGCAGAAAATTCATTCTTAATTTTCTGTTTTTTCATCACTTTATCAGTGGAATTGCAAAGTTAGTGTCTTTTAGATATTTTAGACCAATTCCGTGAGTCCTACTAGCGTGCCAAAGGATAAAAATGTTTTGAGAGCATAGTGTCTATAAGTGCCACAATACATATATGCATTTGTGATCTAGTAAAAACTAAAAGAATAGAAAGGATTTAGAAACAGCGCCATCAAAAAACGAAACAGCTTTTCTTCCTATTTATCCCTCTAT
This sequence comes from Laticauda colubrina, assembly GCA_015471245.1. Classification (NCBI taxonomy): domain Eukaryota; kingdom Metazoa; phylum Chordata; class Lepidosauria; order Squamata; family Elapidae; genus Laticauda; species Laticauda colubrina. Next base: position 39,260,089 of record BLBF01000022.1, on the reverse strand, counting down.
TTTAGCCTGCTGAATGTTGACACTTATCAAGCAAAATGCTTGTTGACATTTATCAAGCAAAATCTGATGACTTTTATTATTTGTAAATCAAATACAATACACATTTTATACAGTACACATTTAATTTACAGGCACTAATCTAAAATAATAAGTAAATTGCTTTTATTTACTTTAACTGTTCCATCAAATGACCATGAAAGGAGTCTTGATTGTTTCAGAAGATGAAAATTCTTGACAGGTTCTTTATGTCCTTTCAGAATAATGTAACTCTCTGACTGCCAATTCCATACCTAAAAAAAATTATAAACATGCATGTAAATAAAGATATCTATTCTAAGAACAGCATTGATTATCTTGAATATAAAATATTGTTTTTACTGGACAAATGTCCTAAGACACTTGTGAAAATTAGTTAATCTACATAGATTGGTCTACTGGTTAAGACACCAGGCTGGAAAGACGGTGACTATGAATTCCAGTTCTGCCTTAGCCATGAAAGCCAGCTAGGTGATCTTGGGCCAGTCACTCTCTCTCAACCCAACTCATCTTACAGGGTTTGCTGTTGTGGGGAAAATAATAGGAAGAAGGTCTATTGGATATGTTTGCTACTTTGAATTATTTGTAAAAATAATAAAAGGAGGATACAAATAAATAAATGAAAACAAAATACGACTTGGGTGGTATCATGGGAATAATTCAACTTTCTTGAGGAATATTTATCATCTGTGAACTATGTATTCGAATATTCCTGACATACTTTACAATGGACAAATTCTTTTACCTTATGAAATACTGCAAAATAGTAAAATGCAATGTTTATTTTATTATGAGTAAATTATTACTAGAATGCTCAAAATGTTTTGGTTAAAAAAAACACATGGATAGGATAACATGGATAATTTCATGACTATCTCCAAAATCAGTTTTCTCTGAATGTTAGTTTTTCAGAAATACGAATTGGAGAGCACTGTTCCATGCATGTTCTGCCTGAAAGGTCCCTAAAAATATTTGATCATACTGCAAATTCTTACTCTTTTTAATCTCCACATAATTGGCAATATAACGATATACAAAGTATATGCACATTAAATAAAACAGATTTAAATTTGTAATTATCTCCCTTAAGACAACACTCCAATTACAACTATAAAAGTTCAGAAACAGTTATAACTTGTAAACTATCTTTTTTCCTATTTTTCCTATTCAACAGCTTTTTACTTTTTAAAATATTGATCATTATGAAATGACGTAAAATTAAAAATGTAGAATGGATAAACTAAATTATATAAATATATATATTTTATAACAAACTGAATTTGAACGACTGCCTGCCAAATTTTGAGCAATAGTGTCACTTCCTAAACAAAACTTGCAGCATTCCTGTACCTGTATAGTTGAATCATCAGAGCTTGAAATAAGAGTTTTTCCATCAAAAGTAAATTGGCAGTGCTGTACAGCTTTCCTGTGTCCAATTCTGGATTTTAAAACACTCCTATCTGATACCTTTAAAACCTATTGAAATGAGATCAGCAAGTTGTGAAAAATTCAATTTGCATGATTTTTTAAAAAGTTCTTTTTATAGATCTTTTTGATACAAAAAATCCTGAAAAACAGAAAATATACATGTAAAGCAAATTTTCTGATCATCTTCACAGAACTTGCCATCATTGGAACTAAGAGATCAGGCCTTGGACTATGACTTTTTCATCAGCCATACGAAATTTTAATAGCTGCATTAAAAGGGAACAATTTAATATTAAATAAATTCTGAATTTATTTCAGATCTGAAGAGTTTCCTGCAAAATAGCTAAAGTGAACTGAATTGAACTGAATTGAAAACACACACAGACACAGAGAGAGAGAGGAAGAGGAAGAGAGAGAGAGAGAGACTCTAAACTCTAAAACACAAAATAGAAATGTACAATATCCTGAGATTATATTTAAAAAAAATCAAAGGAAAAGAAAAAGAATAAAAAACAAGAATAAATAGTGAGTCGTGCCTTGTCTGCTGTGGCACCTGCCTTATGGAACATTCTTCCCCCTGAAATTAGAATAGCTCTATTCTTTCTGTTATTTTGGAAGGAGCTTATGACCTGGTTATTATCGGACCTGGAATTCTTAGGGAATTAGAGACACACTGAGATGATGCCACTGCTGAAGTAAGTATTGTTATCCTCTCTTTGGCACTGCTTCTACATCTTTATAATATTTATTGTTAATGCAGTTTATACTTTTTTGTTTGTTGTTTTTATATTTGTTGCTTTATCCATTTGCACACTGCGCAGTCCCTTTGGATAAGATGGGTGTCTATAGAAATATAATAAATAAAGATAACAAACAGTGGATGGATGGATGTTCAAAGGGTGGTAATGTATCATCAACACCATGTCAATATCTTGCAGGCATATAGATTTTCTATATGGTTTTTTATGTTATTACCAAGGCTTATTATGTTATCATAAAATATAAAAATTTCACTGGGTAATTTTCTATAGAAAGAATGTATCCTCTTAAACTGAAACACCCAATTATTTTGCTCTGACTGGATGTGCAACTGAGACTGAGTCTGGTCTAAAGGGTAATGCACCGGGCTAAAAATCAGGAGACTGTAAGTTTTAGTTCTGCCTTAGGCATGAAAGCTGGCTGGGCGACAAGGTAACAAGCCACTTGATCAATTCCTGTCACAACAAATGGATTGACACTCACTTAATCCAAAACTGAAAAAAAGGAAACCCCAAATCCTGCATTTGTGGAAAAATGCCAAGAAGAAAAACATTGATGGGTAAACCATTTTTTCTACCAAAACAAAAACAAAAAAACAGTTAAATGTGAAATGAACATCAGAAAGATGAGTGTGTTTCTAGCATTAGCTTAAGAAACATGTTCTCATTATTACAAACTTGTAGTCAGTATTAGAAAAATATATTCAATTGTTCTAAAATTATTAAAACAGAATCTTCTCAAATTCATTATCTTACTGATTTTGACTTGTATAATGCTTCCAATAATTGGGGAATGAAATCAAAAGTCACTGATTCAAAAGTTTAATTCTGTTACTTCACCTTTACAATTCCATTTTCATCTCCATATGCAGCAAACTGGAGGTCTTCACTCAAACAACAGCAGCAAATAGAAGACTTCTGTTCTTCAGTCAAATAGATAGCATGGCCTGTAGATCCGTTAATTAGCTATAATGCAACAAATAACTGGAAATTACTGAGCATCATTTAATGTCTGTTTCTTCACTCAGGATTTTTTAAACTATTTTTTCTTTAGAGTTGAAAATAAGAATCATTAACATTATTGTTAACAACAATATATAAAAAGTCATATAGATTTCATATATTAATATGTGGTAAATATGTATGACTAACACATCTTCATTATTTCTCTGGTAGTGATGCCTATACTTATTTTGAAAGTCCCATTTCTCTGACAACTATACAGAAGCACACTACCAAACACAAATTTATGTAACTTTAAAACAGATTTTCCATGTCAAAAGAAGCTTGTAATGATATTTTCAATAAATTCTTTAAGTATTCAATGCTTTGTGAAAAGGAACACCGCCATAGCAGAACTACGCCCTTTTGTTTCTGGCTTTCTGTTTCCATAGCAATATAATATTTAAACTGAAAAAACGAACAGGAAGCAGCATTACATTACCCTTATTTATAAATAATTTTAGAAAAGGATGAACTTTGTAAAGATTTAACCAGGTCCCCAATGCCCCATTTTCTACCCCAATTAAGGGGTACTGAAAAAGTTATTTTTATTTAAAGAAAAGAAATCCTTTATACAAGTTCTCTTGTGATGGAAAAGGGCTGCATATTGAGTCCCATAGCTACTCTATCAAATTCTTAGAATGGAATGTGTCACAATCCACCAGTAGAGGGGGATATAGCACACATATATTTCATATATGAAATGAATTGATAACATCACCATAACACCACAGCCACTACAGTACAATGATACCAGCATCTCTTTCTTTGGATCACCATAACAGGGACAAAAATATAGGTTCCTTCAGAATGCTGCTATAATACTAAAATAGGAAATGATCACCCATCTGATATTGGGAATGCCTCAGAATGATAGCATAACATTTAGAAAGCAAGCAAGCAAGACTATAATCTTATTACAATAAAAGCTAGGGGCCTTATTTATTTATTGTATAAATTTTCACCAGACTTGCTAATAAACCCTATCTCTGTGTAGATAGAGCAGTTTTACATTTATAAGAACCCATATTTAATAAATTAATAAATTATTAAAAAGTTATTACATCATATATACCATTAAATGCTGTATGTTACTTTTTACATAACCAATTAAGAATTCAAAAATGATTTGGAATGTTTTAGATCTTCCATAAGCGTAGCACCTCTTGTTTATTAAAACAGCACAACTATTGTCAGCCATATTACTGTATATACATCATTACATAAGTAAATAAATAAATACATGAAATCAATATAAAAAAATGAAAATACTTTGAGCAAAGCTGGTTACAGATCCTATCAATAGTTTATATGGTGAGATATAGCAAACCAAATTTGAGTTAAGTAATATCTTTCTGAAAATATAAAAAATAATATTTTAACATTTTTACTGTATGTCAAAGATATTGGGAAAATGGTAAAAGATCTGGTTAGATCTTGGCAAACTCTTTAAAGAAAAAATGATGAAAAAATCACTAAAGCTGTGGAGCTTCTCTGAAGATCTATAGTTTTATTTTCTCAAATTTTATTCCAAGCTTTATTTCATAATCCTGAGGATGTATCACGTGAAGTATCAATATTTTTGTTGTTGTTAGCAAACAGCAACAGACAATTAGGAAGTCTTTTGCTATTTAGGTAGTCAAAAACACATGGGCAGGTTTTGCTTAATTTATATAAGAAAACTGAAATTCTATTCTGAATAGAGAGCATCAAGATGGATGCTAAAAAAGCCTTTAACAAAAATTTTTACTATTTATTTCAAAGGCCTACTTTATGCCTTTACTCAAGATTACATGTTATTTCATATTTCTTTAGAAGTAATAAACTAATATTATATGCAAATAGTATTGTATTATGTATGTCTATGCTTAATGCTTTCATTCCAGCTTTGGAAAAACAGCAAGATATTCAATTAACAGGTCCAAATCAGAACTGATGTCAATAGTTAAAAAACCCTTCATTAATTCATTAAGCAGTTATCAATTTTATGTATGAAATGAGCATATTGGAGTATGTAGATTAAGCATATTGGGAGTTCTTACATCTTCTGTTGTATCATAGGTAATTATTTTAAGCATTAATATATAAGGAGATCTCTTCAGATTTTGATAGATTTAAACCATGTTTAAACCCTTTGGGCAAAATTAATACTCTTAAAAATATATCTCCAATATAAGTGATTCTCAAACATTTTAATCTTATAACCCTTTTATGTTATTAAAAAAGACTGAGAAATGCATTAGAAATTACAAATCAGATATTTTAAAATATTTATTTCACATAGATGACTCCCTGAAATGGCCTCAGTGACTTTGAGGGATCCCCAGACCACATTCTGAGAACAAATGTCTTATAACAGGGGTCCTTAATCCCTGGACTGTGTCCCATTACCAGGAGACAATCTACGTGAGCAACAGGCTAATGTGTATGTTGAGCTGTGCATGCATGGACTTGTTCACTGGCTCACCACTCACGGAAACTGAGCTTTGCATGCAGGCCCACCACTCAGCCTGGTCTACTCAGTGAGAAGAGCAAACACCGGACCAGCAAAGCGAAAACATGCCAGCAGTTTGGGGAGTGGTGTCAAGATGGCCACGCCCACCTAATCGATCATGGCTACCTGGCCCACCAGGGTCAATCATAGCCGTGGAGCGGCCCTCAATGAAATTGAGTTTGACACCCCTTGCTTAGATGGTTGGTAATTCTAAAAGGATGTCTTCCTGATCTACAAAATCCATTTGGTCTGCCAAAATTGATTATTACAAAGCAACCATATAGCAATTGTCAGGGGTTTTGCAACCAAGATGTGATAGTGCTAATCATTTATGCTGTGCCAAATCTGCTAACAATTTTCAATGTAAATGAAATATCTAAACAATATTTACCTGCAAATGCTTCAGACTACCTATTGCCAGGATACTGACTTCATTATCTAGAAATGAAACATCTATTTCACGATTTAACACAAAAACAGAGGACTTGCATACTTTATTTGTTTCCCATATCTGTTGAAAAGAAAATTATTATTAGAAGCTATGTCATCTAGTCTGTAGATGTAACTGTAAAATTTAGGGCTGTAATTACTCAATTAAAAATAAACATCAGCTTCTTTTATTTCCATTTATAAAGTGATTTAATGAATAATTTATCTATGTGTCCCAAAGGTGCTTTCTTTCAAAAGGCAACTGGACTTTCTTGTTTTGTTTGAAGATGTTTCGCTTCTCATCCAGGAAGTTTCTTCAGTTCTGATTAAATGGTGGAGAATGGAAGAAATCATATTACAGGGAAAATATAAATCCTTCCATTCTCTACAATTCAGTTAGAACTGAGCAAGCTTCTTGGATGAGAAGTGAAATGTCTTCAAGCAAAACAAGAAAGCTCAGTTGCCTTTGAAAGAAAGCACTTTTGGGACAATCATGACCTGGATGACTGAGAATTTCTATAAAAATTTACCAGAGTACTTCACAAAGAAATTACATATTAATAAAAATGTAGTTCTTTTATTCAATTCAAAGAAGCAGGCTTTGTTCCAAGCCCCATCATTGCCTTAATGGAACAGTTAAAATGACGCCTTCTCCATATTAGCTTCCATACTATGGAGTTTTTCATAAAAAGGTACTCAGTAGATTTTCATTCTAGCAGAGATGTTGCACATCTCCACTTGCTATGATTGTGCAGTATTTTTACTATTACTTTATTTATTTGTTTAGATGTAAAATATAGTTGTCCTATTTTCTAACCTGACTTTAAAACAAGTGGTGTTTTTTTCAAATAATAACTGTCTTAAAGAATTTTTTTATGTCATCCAAACTTTAAATATTAACTTCCTATGCCATCCATTTCCCCCATAAGACTCTGGGAGACTTAAGAGAACTTTAAGAACTATGAATCATGTAAGTAAACAGATAGTTTCAGAAGTATTTTTGCATAGCACTGAATTTAAAAACAATGGAAGATAAAAATAAGGATACAATGCAACTAATTCAAATATGCGAAAAATCCGTACATGTTTTGATAGCTACAAATCCTCATTTGACCCATTATGAAATCGATGCATATATCCTGAACTTCTACTGCTGGAAAATATAACATTAGACAATTATTTGCTCTGTGTTAAAAATATCCAGCAAAGAACCGAGGGGAAAACTTACCCTTATTGTTTGGTCATCAGAAGACGTGACAAAAAAAGAACCATCAAGAGAAAAATTCACAGAATGTATCCAGCTTATATGTCCAAGGCACTCAGCTATTTTCGAAATGGATTCAATGTTCCATATCTAATAGAAATTTTTTTAAAAAATATTTTAATATAAAAACATAACTCTAGTAAATCATATCAAATAGTGATAAATCATTGTCTCCCATTGTATCAGTATGCCCTGTGAGGTTTGCAAAGGGCATAATCAGACCTCCCACACTGTTGTTTCCTGGTAATTTGTACTCTATTTAGAATCAGAGCTTTCATCCATCAATAGGCCAGTATTTGTAGTTTTTTTAAAAAAAACAAACAAATGTTATAATTAAAAATAGCTCACATTCAAACAGCTTCCTTTAAAATGTTAGGTTGTCACCAGCAACTACCAAATTACAAAAAAACAAACAAACGCACAATACAGATGTATAGAATTAAAATGAGTCCTTGTCTAAAAGTAAATGTTATTGAAGATTAGATTTTAATTGCTTAATTCTCTTCTATTTCAAGAACTCTTTGCTATTATCTTAAGGTAGCTGGAACCATCAGACATTAAACAATAGATATGTATTATAAGAATAAGATAGAAAAATAAAAATAAATAAAAATTTAATTACAAACAATTAATTACAAACTGTTAATTAGCTTTTTAAAATTTCCAAGCAAAATGGTTTATCAATGTATCATATGGACCTTAGAGTTTCACTGCTATTTTTCAGTAATAATTGTGACATATTCCCCTGGAATTTTAATTTTGATTTCAACTACCAAATCCAAAATTATAGGTATATAGATTATTGACTTAAACTAACTTGTATAATAATTTTATTTCAAGTTTACTAAAAAAAAGTATTTATTTGCAAGCATAAAAAAAATCATTATTCTGAGTGTTAGTATACTGCCTGGATCTGCTAGCTAGTGAGACTGAACCAACAGGATGATAGTTTATGATAGAAATGCTAGTTAGTATGGAATAGCATAAACACGATTTTCTTTATTTCAATGTAAGTGGTGATTAAAAGTTACAACAAACTCTCATCCTAGATAATATATATATATATTATTTTGGTTTGCCTCAGTTTCTCTTCTGCTTCTGAATTGACAAAATGCTTTTCTTGGTGATTTTGCTCTATTTCTAATTGTTCTTACTGGACATATATTACAGAGTAGATTTGATATTTGCTTAAATATTTGCTTAAAATTTAACAATAATCTCATCTTAGATTCTTGATTTTATTGGAAGTTACTCTTACCTCTTACTTTTAGCCATCAATAAGCTTTTAGCAAAAGTGAAAATTAATTTTCAGCAAAATCTGAATTAATTCAGATTGGTAAAATGACCCTGAATCCATACAAAAGTTCAAATCTTTACAGTTATAAATCCACGAAGCTTCTTCCTATGATCAAATGTATGTTTTTACTAATTGTTTTCAGATATGCTTGGAGTTGCAACTGGATCCTTCTGCTTTGAAAAATTAACCATGCAACCACATATACACAGGAACAGCTTGGAATAGCTTCCAAACGGCTGTGGTGAACCTTGAAAACGATGTGGCTATTTTAATTATATGAAAAAGAGCTGTTCAGTATGCCTTCAAATATGTACTTTGCCCAATTATCCTATTTACACTGAGCAGTGACTCATTCCTATTGTGTACTAATACATTATAGCAACAAGAAACTTGAGGATGGAATAATATATTTACTTACTTCAACAGAACAATGTGATAAAGCAACTGCTACTATTTTACTATTGGGACAGAAGTCACAGTACTGGATTGTGTTGTGGTGGCTCAAAAGAGCTTCTGCCAATAATTCCTTGGTTTCAACATCCACAAACTGTAAACATAATAAATATTTTAAGACATTTATCTCCCATGTTATTTGGAAAGTTATAGTTATATAAAGTTGAAGCTTTGATATTTATGCATGCAAGCATGTGTATGTGTGTTTATATGTAAATATAATAAAAATGATAATTTTCACTTTATAGATGTAATATTTAGCAATGTCTCCCAACAAAACATCCTATCTATCTATCTATCTATCTATCTATCTATCTATCTATCTATCTA
>BLBF01000022.1:39122085-39250588 GCA_015471245.1 Laticauda colubrina | reverse complement strand
CTATCTATCTATCTATCTATCTATCTATCTATCTATCTATCTATCTATCTACCTACCTACCTACCTACCTACCTACCTACCTATCCATCCATCTATCTAGCAATCATGCATGCAGCATTACTGATTTATTAAGGTAAATATCTTACTCATTTCATTTGAAAAAAACACTTCCATGTAACTGACTTCTTGGTGGTTTTCAATATCATTGACTGTGGTATCAAGAACTGGGGATGAGGAGAACAGTTTGTGCTAGTTTATCTCCTTCCTCTGGGACCAGTCCTAATCAATCTTATTAGGAAGTGAAAGGTCCATCCTGCAGTTCCAGCTTTGCAAGGTGCCAAAGGTTTTGGTGCTGTCCCTATTTCTTTTTAAGATCTACATGAAGCCACTAGATAAGGCCATTCATCACCACGGGATGATATCTAGTTTTACATCATCACCCCTTCTTTCAGTGACCCTTCTTTCAGTCACTCATGCCCTGGTTATTCCCTATATGGACTGCAATGCACTCTGCATAGGGCTACCCTTGAACAGTATCTAGAAGCTGCAATTGTGCTGAATGGTGCAAAACTGCATGAGCAGTTTGAGCATTCCCAGAATTGCATATGTAACACATCTGCCATGTCAGCAAATCTCCAGTACCTACTCTGCCCCAGGCCTAATAACATAACCAGGTCTTGAGGACTTTAGGAATATCAGAAGGGATGTACTTAATCCAATTTCAGGGGGGGAGGGGTGTTCCATGAGGCAGGAGCCTTAGTAGAGAAAGAACATCTCCTGTGACCCACCAAATGTAGGCCCCTAGCCAATGGAACTCACAACATGCTCACTCTGCCATATCTGATGGGGCGGGCTAATACAACCTTGTCACTCAAAAATCCCAGTCTCATAAAAACCAGCACCTTGAATTGGACCCAGAAGCAAACTGGCAGCCAATGCAGCTTAAAAAACAGACATGTAATATGTATTATTCAAGGAGAGCACATAACTGTCTGCTGCTGCATTCTGTATTAAGTAAAGTTTCAGGGGCAGAGGATTAAGGATTCAAATATAAAATCTTCCAAATGCTTTTATTTATTTAACAAAATCATAAATATCTTTAAGGTCCAGGAAATGTATTTCTACCCCATCTGGACAAATGTTAATGTAATATGTAATGTGTTTATCTTCTAAAAGAGGGGGGAAAGGAAAATATTCCTACAGCCAATGCTATAAAATACGACAGATCTGATTATAATACCAAAATATGGTTTCTGAGCATGGATGGAGGCCTAGAGTATGAGCTATACTATGCATTATTTTGTGTTATTTTAGATGAAATAAGTGTTTAGGGTCACAAAAAAGGTAGAGAATTGTCCGGATTCAATTTGGTGTCACATATACTCACAAAAAGAAGCTGCTGCTGCCCTAAAAATCTAGAGGGAACTGAAACCTTGGTCTCTCAGGGTATGTCCTATATGCTGATACTGTTGTTGAAGTTATCTTGGCTATTTATTTAAGGAAACAGGAGAAGCTTTAAAGAAGTTATCCCCAGATTCTGAGATTGATCAATAGATGCTGACCCTCAGGTTGGAAAATAGAAGGAGGGCTTCAAGGATTCCCTTTTCAACAAGCTAATTTTGGACTTTGCTTCACTGTATTTATGTATTAAGTTTACCAAGAGGTGACTTTAGGCAACATTCTTGAATGAACATGCAGTATAATATTCTTTCACTTTTTCTACCATATAATTTAAAACAAGTAATACTGATTGATAAAGTTGTAAAAAAATTCTACCTCAAAAAAATTAATTTGTGAATACTGGTATCTCAAAACAAGTTTAAAAATAAAATGAAAATACATTACCAATATATTATTAAATACTTACAAAAAGTTTATTTTTAGCTGCTACTACTATTGCTGTACTATTAGATGACCAGGAACAACACTTCACCAATACTTCCACTTCATCATGGTAGCCATCCCCATTTTTGAAGAAGTCTCCTATGTTAATAGTTTTCAGTTCATTTGCTGACTGCACATTCCAAAGCTTTAAAGAAAAGTTTTCTGATTAGAATTTCTGTTTGTTAGAAAATAGCAACATATTCAAATCAAGCAGCTAAGTTGATAAAAATTTCTTATTCATTCAGACTGATTTATTCCTAATATTGTTAAGTAAGAACTATTTCAAAAACACCTTTTGCTGGACAAGACTGTTGTGTGTGTACATGAATAATTTTATATTTAACCAGTATCGGAAATATATTTATTTTATAGTCCACTTATCTAGTATATTATCCAATATATACTTATGTTTTCTCATATAATAGTTTTAAAAAACACTATTTGTTTTACTTCATTTTTCATCTAGTCATTAAAATTATTTATATAATGGATGTATTCTGTTTAGACTCTTTGATGGAAAAATCAATTCATATTGATCTGCATAAATTAAACATTTTCCATTTTGCTTCTCTAATGATTTTAATATACATGTTATTCTGTTCATAAAGTCCAAACTCTGATTGTATCAATATTAACATTTCATAAACTTCTAAAAACTATAACTTATATTGTTACTGTAATTAAAAATGAATGTTTTTAATTAACTGTATATACTACATTTAAATATATTTCAGAATTCAAGTTGCTGGATTTGGTTGATATATTATTTTGTTACAAAATCTATCTCTATAAAAGACTTCTGATCCAAACTCAAATTATATGCCTATTAGAAATGGAGGATTGTTTCTTTTTTTCTTGTACAAAAGCAAACAACTGTGTACAAAAGCAAACAACTGTGTACAAAATGCAGTTGGATCAATCCTACTTATTGATAAGTTATATTTCCCACTTCCCAGAGTTACAAAAGCTCTGAAAGGTTGGTTACAGTCTGTTAAACACATCTGGATGTCCTAAAATTAAAATGTCGAACTGCCCCCCCAGCAGTCATTTCATCATGATTTGATCTGGGTGATCATGATTTGGGTGGCTAGCAACCTGTTTGCACTTACAACTGGTTGCCAAGCAGCCTGTGATCATGTGATCACCATAATCTTCACTTGTCAGTTTTCCCAGAAAGTCAATGGAAAGCTGGCAGGAGAGTTTGCAAGTTGTAAGAATTTGTATAGAAGGATTTGTACATGGGCGGTAGAAGTGGTGGGAAATTCTTTATTAAGTTGCAGAAATGAAGCTCAGATCTTTAGTATCTGAGCTTCATTTCTCCACCCAAGCATACAAGTTTCTTCCAAACACAGAAGGGAGCTTCCTGCCCATCTTTAGCAGGTAACTCTTTTGCTCTGTCCATTTAATTGTCAACAACTGAGATTTTGTTGTTAAAAGTTGAGAACTACCTGTATTTTTGCTGATAATGAAAAGGCTTTTATCATACAGATCATAATATCATACAGATGATTAAAAATCATCTTTTTTTCTTCATTTTAGTCCAATGTTAGGGTTCCCATGCTTATCCTTTTTTATTGTCTATATGTGTAGTTCTTAGTTAGCAACTGTAATTGGGACTGGAATTTCCACTGATAAGCAAATGCAATCATAAATTGCAATGGCAAGTAACCATGTCGCCTAGCAATGGCATTACCCATTGCCATTATTAAGCAAGAATGGTGGGACTCAAGCAGTCTGGCAGACAGTAAGGCATGGTATGAGTGCAGTGGGGATGGGAGTGGTTAGGGGAGCATGTGTGACTGGCCCAAGAGGTATGGAGGGACTGGCTGTAACCAGGTATGGTGCGGTGCACAAGGAACCAACAAGTCATGATGCAGCTACTGGTAATAGTGGCTTCTGACAGACTTAGAAGGTTGCATGAGTGGCCAAAGAGGCACAGAACAAGTACAGCGGGTCCAGGGCTAACTACTGCCAGTCAGAAAAGGATATGAGTGACTTATCAGAGTGATTTATGACCTTCTCTTCTGGCTTCTCCACTGACTTTACTTTGGGAAGCCAGCAGAGGGTTGCAAATGGCAATCATGTGACTATGGGACACTGCAACTATAGTTAAGTGCAAGATGATTATAAAGGTCTTGGATTGCAATCATGTAATCCCAGGGATGCTCTGACAACCAGAATTTTGAGAACTGGTAATAAATCTCCTCTTTAAGCACCATCATAACTGAACAATAACTGAACAAATGGTTGGTTAGCGAGAACTAGCTATAGTCTAAACTTCTGCTACTGTAGAGTTGTTGTTAATCACAAAGTCGTGTACGACCCATCGTGACCCCATGGACAACGTTCCTCCAGGCCTTTCTGTCCTCTACCATCCCCCAGTCCATTTAAGCTCATGCTGACTGCTTCAGTGACTCCATCCATCCACCTTATTCTCTGCTGTTCCCTCCTTCTTTTGCCCTCAATTGTTCCCAGCATTAGGCTCTTCTCCAGTGAGTTCTTCCTTCTTATTAGGTGGCCAAAGTATTTTGAGTTTCATCTTCAGGATCTGACCTTCAAAAGAGCAGCCAGAGTTGATCTCCTCTAGGACTGACCGGTTTGATCACCTTGCAGTCTAAGGGATTTTTTAAAATATTTTATATTTATTTTATATTATTTAATTTAAATATTATTTAAATATTATATTAATTAAATAAAATTAATTTAAATATTATTTAAAGATTTATTATATTTTATATTTATATTTTATATTTATTATTTATTAGTATATTTTTTTAAAGCAAATAATTCAAAGCAGTGAACATATCCAACGCACCTTCTGCCTTCTATTTTACCCACAGCAATCCAGAAAGAGATTGACTGGCCCAAAGTCAATCAGCTGGCTTTCATGTCTAAGGTGCGAATTGATCACAGTCTCCTGCTTTCTAGTCTGGTGCCTTAACCACTGGAACATATGGTCAAATATACATACACAGATCGTATTCTGTGGAGTTCAAACCCTCTAGAGCAGGGTGCCAAATACGATCCTGTTGCAGGCTGGATCATGATGTATCACAATGTTTTTTACCTTTGCAGAGCCAGAATGTGCATGGTCTCCATGGGACGTATCTGGCTGGTGGGCTGCGAGTTTGACAGCCTGCTCTAAAGGTAGTTCTTAAATTACAAGAAATTAGTTCAACAACTATTCAACATTACAAGTTGCTGAAAAAAAAACAGACTTACGACAAGTGTTTGATGTTATGGCTGTAGTACTGCCTCCACTGTCATATGATCAATATTTAGGTGATTGGCAACCTAAGCTTACAACTGCAGGGACACTGTAACATCCCCCATCCATCTTCTCCAATCTGTATTTTGGGCTACCCTGCACAGCAGCACTTGGCAGCAGTACCAAGGCTGAGGCTGAAGTAGATGCTATTTGAAGAACATTTACTAGTTAAAGAAAGAATTACCAAATTGAAGAAAAAGATCTTCCAAAACACCACAAGAATGGGGCTCCTGCTGTTCTTTAAATGCTTTGCCTATTCTCATGAGACATGTGGAAAACTAGGTTTCTTAAGAATTGAAAGAATGGCATGCACAACTTAAGAGAAGGAATGGGACGTGCAACTTGGAGAATGGCACATGGTGGGGAAGGTCAGTACTGGACTACAAGGCAGTAGGGACAAATCTGGCTTTATACATTGGTGCTGGCATGACTGTCTGCACTGTGCAATTGAGGTCATTTCTCAATGGCAATGGTGCTGGTGCTGGCACTGAACTAGAGGCTTGGGAGTGATAGCAACATGCTGTGACTGCTGAAGACTTTGGGCTTCTACGTCAGCCCAACACTGGCAATGCCATCAATGAGTGCCATTGGGCAGTCAAAAGGGCATAAATTAGCAGAGGGTAGGTGGGTGGGAGGAATTGCAGCATCTCTGCCATCAAAAGTGCTGCTGGGCTGAGATTTCTGGGGGCAGTTGAAGCTTTGCACCACACTCCACCATTCTCCCCAACTCACATGCAGCCTGCACCAAGTATCCCCAAGCCTTCTGCAGTTTCTTACAGCACTCCATGCTCTTTACCTGGACACCTTTTGCTTACCGACTCACAATTCTGTTAATAGCAGCAGCAGGGAATGCAGGAATTCCAGTCATCTGATATCTTGCTTTCTGACATGACTTAGTGACTGAAATTCCAGTCTCAATTGTGGTCGTAAGTCAAGGACTACCTCTACAGCAATTTGAACTCATGGATTCTTGTACCTTATATACAGTGCATTTAGAAACTATCCAGAGAGTTGAAGGAAAAAGTATATATGATCTATCATGTTGGAGAATATATGTTTTGTTTGAAAAATGAAATGAAATCCAACTGTTGCATTTTATAGATATAGACAACAATACAATAGCCAAATAATAATTCCAATTTCTAAAACAATAGGTTTTAATAAATTATGTTGAAATTTTGCTTCTTGTTCACATCCAGGTATACTGGAATTTCATCTAAGCAATTTACATACATACACATTAAAATGTAAAGGTAACATTCATTATACACGAGCAATAATTTAGAAGAAAACACATATGAGAATATTTCAAATTAAGGAACTGGCAATAAGGAAAGTACAGAATGCATTTCCCAGATATTTCCTACTTCAATCTGGGTGTAATATTAATTCAATACATGGCAAAGCCAAAGCAACAAAGCAAGTCATTTGATTAGTTGTACAGATTTTCTGGATCAAATGTCCCTTATTCCCCCAAAATAGCTTTGCTAACCAATTAGCCAATTTAAGAAAGAAAGAAAGAAAGAAAGAAAGAAAGAAAGAAAGAAAGAAAGAAAGAAAGAAAGAAAGAAAGAAAGAAAGAAAGAAAGAAAGGAAAAGAAAAGAAAAGAAAAGAAAAGAAAAGAAAAGAAAAGAAATAAATTTACAGCTAGCTGTCAGACATTTTGTGACAATTTAATTTTCACTCGGTACTTGCATATTTTAGAAAGGAATATATAAAGCCTCACTTCAGTGAACTGTACTTAATATTTTTTTTTTTAATTTGCAGCAATACAGTGGAGAAGAAAGGAAGGAAGGGTTGTAATACAATTATTGTTTCCAAGGTATAAAATACTGAATCAAAAAGTGCTATCTACAATAATTCAGTCTCAAGACATACCTTTAAAGTTCCATCAGCGGAACAACTAGCCAAGTATTTATCATCTGGTGAAAATCTGCAATGAGTCACAGATCCTTCATGACCAAACAATGTATTGCGACAATACTTATTATTCAAGTCCCAGAGCTGCATTTAGGATAGGAAAAAGAAATCAAGAAGAAATGAATGAATGTATTAAAATTAGTTCAGAAATATTTCACAATATTCATATATTTTGTGTAGCAATGAAAACAAATTTGCAGCTTACAGTTTTTATTAGGAACCCCCAGACTGTTGGTGTCAAACTTTATTTATTATATCCTATAAACAGCTATAGAAACACAAGTATTTAGGAAAATGGAAGGTATAACTATGCTATTAGTGTGCTTCAAGGGACAATTCTAACCCATTTTTACAATTCAGCACTACCTAAATGGCCTGCAATGGCTAAAAGTGGAAACAAAGTAACAAATCCTAAATTAATGCATTTCAGGAGGTTTTCAAAAATTCTCTATGAGGAAATACCCAGAACCATTATTATAACTGTAGCTACATCAAAATATCAATATGACTTCATTTACTACTTACTTTAATATAAGTATCATTTGAACACGTTGCTAATAAATGATTACTAAAATGGCAGAAGTTGACCTGCTCTGTATGTTCTTCGAATTCACACACAAGTTCACCTGTTCTTGAGTTCCAGACCTAAAACATTACATACAATTCAAACATTTAAAAAGATGTTTATCAACTATGTATCCATTTCTAATCTAAATACTAGGCAAAACTGAAATATGTTCAATTTCTATGTACATAAATATTCCTTAAATTTTAGCAAGTAGTAATTGCTAAGTAATTCAGGGCCTAGCACATTCTTTACTGTATGACGCCTGCCCAATGGAGTAATATGACTCCCTACCTGCAGATGTTCCAGAATTAGTTAAAAACACAGCTCAGTTCCCAGGCCTGAGATTAGGGTCAATGCGAAACATTTGTTCATTTTTGCTACTTTTGGATATATTTAGTTGTTTTGTTCTTCAAAACAAATGTATTTTTATGATTCTTTTCTTTGTATTGTACATTGCTCAGAATACTTTGTGAACTTGGTCATCTCCAAATTGAATAAAAATATAAGATAAAAAATGAATCTGACATGCAAGAATGAGAAAGCATTCATTCTTAAAATTTAATCACCTTTGGCAATATAGATGATACATAGGTTTAATAAGTTAATAAATACAGTGGAACCTGAGGTTGCAAGAGTAATCTGTTCCAGGACTACAGTTGCAACCCAATTTGGTCATGACCGGAAACATGACTGACTGCACATATAGGACAAAAATTGCATATAATGCGCATGCGCAGAAGGGGAAATTGGTGCAGAAAGGGAATCTGTCTCAGCTGGATTTGTTTGCCACCCAATTCTTGAATTGTGACCTGATTCAAAAATCGGGTAGATTTTTTGGTTGGAACCAGATTTGGTCACGAACAGAAGTGTTCGTGACCCAAGGTTCCACTGTAATCATAATACAACAACAAATCCTGAAGAGACAGCTTCTGTGGTCCATGGAACATTGTAGTTACATTATTAAAGAGGACAAGACTGAAATATTAGAGCTTTGGTATTTATGTTTAAGACCAAATGTTTTAGAACTTGTTTTAATGAAAATATATATATATATGGTTCAAATGTAATAATTTGACACTTAATGTTGTTAGTATGATTCTAGAGAACTCTAGGGGCTGCAAAAAAGTGGACATTCTTTTAATGTATTATTGAAATTAATTATTTTCCTATTGGCTTCAATTAAAAATATCAGGTGCTCCTCACTTAATTACTCTAACTGGAACCAACAAATCTATCACTAAGCAGTTAAGAGAAACACCATGATCTGACAGTCCTAGCTGCTGTCATTAAATAAACTTGAGCTCATTATGCAACCCATCACATGACTGTAATTTGCAAGCTCCCACTGACTTTCCCATTGATTTTACTTGTCAGAAACCAGATGGGATGCTGTGACCATTGTAAATACACAACAGTTGCCAAGCACCTGAATAATAATCACAATAATTTAAGGGATGCTGCGACAGTTATAAATATGAACACCAGTCCTAAGTAATTCTTTTTAGCACTGTCATAACTTTGAGCAGTCACTAAATGAACAATCACTTAACGAGACCTGCCTACCTGTATTATTAATTCAACTGGTATTAATTAAAGTTCAATAGGATGACTGATTTTTTATAATATGCTTACTTTTACTTTTTTATCAATTGAACAAGTGGCTAGAAATCTGTCATCCATTGAAAAAGCACAGCAGATCACTTCATCATCATGAGCTTTTACTTCTAGGAGCTTTTCTCCACTTTCAGTTTTGAAAACCTGCAAATAGAACAACAACAAAAAAGAAGTAGAAGTGATATATGATTGTTATATCTGTATACAAAACTAACTCTCTGTGTGTGTATTACAAACATACATTACTAGTTACATAGTCATGATTCTATTTTATTAATTATCTTGTCTATATAATTGAATTTTTGTTAGTTCAAAAGGAAAAAAATGGAGGGAGAGATTATTAACATTCAAGCCACCTCAGCAATACTAAGTAAGAACTACAGTAATACAGGATAATATTTTTAGATCAAGATTGAAATGAGGAGTCCTTGGTGCTCTCTGAGCTTGTTTCTTGCCGACATTTCATTCGCCAAACTATGTAATATCATCAGTGCTAGTAAGGAGCGGGGTTTGCTCTCAGTTTATATTCCTGGTGGCTTGCCTTGTCACTGTTGCTGGGGTGGTTTTAGAAGTTCTGTGTTAGTTTTCATTCTATTTATTGTTGGCTTGTTTGGCAGTTCCTTGATTGGTTTTTTTTTTTGCTTGATTGTTAATCTTTGAGTTAATTTATGTTCATTTGTGTGGCTGATTGGTGGTGGGAAGGTGTTCTGGGATTTTTGTGAACTTTTTGGCTATTTATTGTCTCTTTTGTCTGTTGTCTGTTGACAAAAGATTGATGATTTCAGAAAAACCACTATCCTCAATCGTGAATTAAAGCGATTAAAGGTTGACATAGCCGCACTGCAGGAGACACGACTCCCTGGTGTTGGCAGTATAAAGGAAAGAGATTACACCTTCTTTTGGCATGGGCAGGAACCACATGAGCACAGGCTCTACGGAGTCGGATTTGCTGTCTGGAACTCTCTCATAGAAGCTATAGAAGCACCATCCTCAGGCACACCACGAATCCTGTCACTCCGCCTCAACACCTCATCCGGACCGACAAACATCCTCAGCGTCTATGCCCCAATGCTCTGTTCTGCAGTAGAGGCAAAGGACCTGTTCTACAGGGAACTTGAGACGACGATACGGCAGATCCCTGTAGAGGAGCACCTGTTTCTACTGGGTGACTTCAACGCCCGGGTGGGAGCGGACCACACCTCCTGGCCCCTTTCTTTGGGCCACTTCGGTGTCGGCAAGTTGAATGACAACGGCCAGCGTCTACTCGAGCTCTGCTCTTATAACGACCTCTGTGTCACCAACACCTTCTTCCCGACTAAGCCCCACCATAGGGTGTCATGGAGACATCCCAGGTCTCGCGATTGGCATCAACTAGACCACATCATCACTCAAAGATCGCTTCTGAATCAAGTGCTTGTTACGCACAGCTTCCACAGTGCCGACTGTGACACAGACCATTCTCTGGTCGCCAGCAAGATACGCCTCCTCCCCAAACGTGTTTACCGATTGAAGCAGAAGCCTCGGCCTCGCATCAATACAGTCGGAACCGCTATACCTGAGCTACGTGAACGCTTTGCCAGAACCATCAACGACGCCCTGGAAGACTGTCCAACAGATAGTGCCACGTTGAGGTGGAACCACATCCGTGAGGCTATGTTCCAGACTGCTCTCGATACTTTTGGCAGAAAACAAAGGAAACAAGAAGACTGGTTTGAGGCAGGAGCCACTGTGATCGAACCCGTCATAGCTGTGAAGCGTGATGCCCTCCTTGCCTACAAGAGAGACCCATCTACTAAGACACTCGCAGCACTCCGTGCTGCTCGTAGCGATGCACAAAGGGTTGCTAGGCGCTGTGCAAATGATTACTGGCTTGATCTCTGCCAGAACATCCAGCTTTC
Organism: Laticauda colubrina; assembly: GCA_015471245.1. Classification (NCBI taxonomy): domain Eukaryota; kingdom Metazoa; phylum Chordata; class Lepidosauria; order Squamata; family Elapidae; genus Laticauda; species Laticauda colubrina. Next base: position 39,239,435 of record BLBF01000022.1, on the reverse strand, counting down.
TGCCGATCTGGGAAATGTGCGTGGAATGTATGAAGGAATGAAAAAGGCTTACGGTCCAAGTGCAATCAAGATCGCCCCACTCAAGTCAGCGGAAGGCCTAGTCATCACTGACCGCAGCAAACAGATGGAAAGGTGGGCTGAGCACTACCAGGAACTTTACTCGAGAAAGACCACTGTCACCGACTCAGCACTTGAGAAAACCCGAGTACTTCCCAGAATGGACGAGCTGGACGCCCCACCCACAATGGAAGAGCTTAGTAAAGCCATCGATTCCCTAGCCAACGGCAAGGCCGCAGGCAGTGACAACATCCCACCTGAAGTAGTGAAGATGGCAAAAGATAGCTCTCTCCTGGAACACCTACATGAACTCTTGCTACAATGCTGGGAGGAAGGAGCTGTACCCAAAGACATGCGTGACGCCAAGATTATCACACTGTACAAAAACAAAGGAGAAAGAAGTGACTGTAACAACTACCGTGGTATATCGCTGCTAAGCACTGTCGGTAAAGCCTATGCACGTGTTCTTCTCAACAGACTGCAAATTCTCGCTAATCATGTCTACCCAGAGGCACAGTGCAGCTTTAGAGCCGCCAGATCGACCATCGACATGGTTTTCTCCGTAAGACAACACCAGGAGAAATGCCGTGAGCAGAGACAGCCGCTTTATCTCGCTTTCATAGACCTAACCAAGGCCTTCGACTTGGTCAGTCGAGATGGACTGTTTGCCCTCCTCCAGCGCATTGGATGCCCCCCCAAGCTTCTGAGAATGATCGTGTCTTTTCATGATGACATGAATGGGACTGTCCAATTCGGTGGGTCGTGCTCTGAACCCTTCCCAATCAAAAACGGTGTCAAACAGGGATGCGTTCTTGCCCCTACACTCTTTGGAATATTCTTCTCCTTACTCCTCTCATATGCATTTGACGAGTCTGATGACGGCGTATTCATACGCACCAGGAGCAACGGTGGATTATTCAACATCGCGCGTCTGCGAGCCAAAACGAAAGTTACGAAAGTCCTCATCAGAGAATTACTCTTTGCAGATGATGCCACCCTTGCTGCGCACTCAGAGGAGGCCCTGCAGCGACTTATTGACCGCTTTGCAGCTGCATTCAACAAGTTTGGACTAACCATCAGTCTGAAGAAAACAGAGGTTATGTGCCAGGATGTCAGTGGTGCTCCAAGCATCTCCATTGGCGAACACACCCTCATGATGGTCGACAAATTCACCTATCTCGGTTCTACACTTGCGAACAACCTCTCTCTTGACTCTGATTTGAACGCTAGGATTGGCAAGGCAGCAGCAGCAATGGCCCGCCTGAAAAAAAGAGTGTGGGACAATGTTATGCTGACTACCAACACAAAGATGCAAGTCTATCGGGCAGTTGTTTTGAGTACCCTCCTCTATGGCAGTGAAGCATGGACACTCTACTCTCATCAGGAGCGCAGGCTGAACGCCTTTCACCTTCGTTGCCTCCGCAGACTCCTTTGTATCACCTGGCAAGATCATATAACCAACAAGGACGTCCTGGCCAAGGCAGGGTTGCCAAGTATGTATGCCTTGCTGACAGCAAGAGGCCTGCGTTGGTTGGGCCATGTCATCCGCATGGACGACGACCGTATACCTAAAAGCATGCTTTTTGGAGAGCTTGCCACCGGCACAAGGCGTACTGGACGCCCAGCTCTCCGCTACAAGGACGTCTGCAAGCGAGATCTTAAAGCTGGCGGATTCAACCCCTCTCAGCTCGAGACCATGGCTTCAAATCGCCAAGGTTGGCGAACAGCCACCAGGAACATCATCAAGGCAGCTGAGGAAAGAAGAAACATTTGATGGCGAGAAAAACGGTCACACAGAATGCAAAGGACGAGAGCGGTTCCACCACAGACTCAGCACATTTCATGTCCATTTCCATGATGTGAATTTTCCATGATCTCCCGAGATCGACGGAGCCAACAACAATGTCTGCTGAGATTCTCAGTCATACAAGTCATAGTTGTCCCAAGGTGCTTTTTCAAAAGGCAACCGGACTTTGTTTTCTTTGAAGACATTTTGCTTGTCAAACCAAGAAGCATCTTGGATGAGAAGTGAAACTTCTTCAAGGAAAACAAAGTCCACTTCCCCTTGGAAAAAGCAGCATACTCTTTTGTATGTAGATTTTGTTTATATCTATGTGCCTATTGGTGGCTAATTTGTTGGAATGCCAGGTTTCTAGACAATAAGGGTTTTGGGGCTTGACTTGGTTTAGAATGGTCATAAACCAAAAAGGGAACAATAAGACCAAAACAGTCCCTATCAGCAGTCAGCACCCAGATGAACATAAGATGAACTCCAAGTTTAACATCAGACCAACAACCAAATAAACAATACTCCAACCAAGGAACTGCCAATCAAACCAACAGTAAGCAGCCCAAACAAAGAACCTCTAAGACCAGCCCCACCAACACAAGGCTAGAATATAAACTGAGAGTAAATCCCACTCCCTACTATCACTGATGATGTTACGTAGTTTGGGTAATGAAATGTCTGCAAAAAAACAACTAAACTCTAAGAGCACCATAGACCCCTCATAAATGAGAACTGGTATTTTTCGTAACAAATAAATATATACATGTTAATCAATCAGTAATTTAGAAAGTTTTGGAAAAAACAGAGCATCTAATATCTACACAAAAAAATTGACTAAAGGTAGATCGCAACTTATAACAGTTGATTTAGTGAGTTTTCAAAGTACTGAAAAAAGTGACTTATGACGATCTTTCACACCTTTGAAACATCCCCATAATCATGTGATCCAAATTCAGATGCCTGGCAACTGATTCATACTTATGACCATTGCTGTGCCCCAAGGTCATTTGATCACCTTTTGCAACCTTTTAACAAGCAAAATGAATGGGAAAGCCAGATTCACTTAACAACTGTGTTAGTAATTTAACAATTGCAGTGATTCCTGTAGCAACTGTGGTAAGAAAGGTATTAAAATATAGCAAAACTCACTTAACAAATACCTCGCTTAAAAACATAAATTTTGGACTCAATTATGGTCGTAAGTTGAGGACTACCTGTTAATCACAGAATAGGTAACATTTCAAAAACAAGGAATATATGGAAACCTAACCTGGACAACTGTAACCAACCTGCAAACTTTAGTTACATGTGAGGACTTGCTGTTGAGCACACAAGATAAAAAAACACAAGGGGAGTTAAACATATGATATATATTGTTTCTCTAGGTGTCTTTAGAGCGAAAAATTAATACTACTTTTATTTCAAGCATCTTGAATATGTACCAATGTATTTTATGCAGTTTCAGTTAGTAGAAAGTGGGTAACAGTGTAGTATATCTCTGGAACCAGATGGTGTTCTAAACCATAAAAACACATAATGGTATACATTTCATTAAAATAATCCAAATGGAGGGCTCCTTATGTTACCAATTAATCCATCTTTCCTTCCTTAATGTTGAGAATAATTGATAACAAAAGCAACCAGAATCACTCATGAATAACAAAGTCAGCAACTTTATCACCTATGTTACAATAATCTCACCAGACTGTCTTTCCCTGGAATTACCAGATAAGGTGTCATGGATCTTGGGAGAGGTCAAGCTTCTGCCACTTGCAGCTGGGCAAGGACTCCAAGCTATGCCCTCACTTGGCCTTTCTTTCTAGCTCATCCAGCAGTTTCCCAACAAGATCAATTTGAAAATATGATTTCTAAAATATTATGAGTATATTCAATTGATACATAATATATATGATTGTTATCTTGTTGTGCTGATATGACAAACCTTTACCTGCAAAGTTTTATCAGCTCCACATGTAGCTATTCTTTGATGGTCTTGGGAAAAACAAGCATGGTAAACAGCATCTGTATGTGGATGCACAACCAAACGGTACATGTTCTTCACTGATGTTTTATTGCTAGATTATAGAAAAATAAGATACTATTTTACTATCTTTTTAAGATTAGATATACATTAATATCTCCAATTTATCAAACCATAGCAAGCCGTGTAACACATGTGTAAACATACTTATGTTCTATAAATAACTATTTCTTAATTTCTTGAAGGATTGGAGTCCCTAAAATAATTTATTTTCAAGGACTCAAGGGCTGTTTTAAAAATGTTACTCTTTTTTAATTGACTTGAACATTTAACATTATCAGCAGTTTTTATATTTCTTGGCTATATATAATTTTATTTCCATGTAAAATTGTACATACATATCTCAATAGAGAAAAAACAAATAGAACAGTAAAACAGATGTACAATTGGTTACCATGTATGACAATCTATTTGTAGTCTGAGAAATCTGTCTTCCTTCCTGTCTATAATAGAAATACTATGCATACATATCTGTGTGAACTGGCTGCATTCCTGGCTGCGGAATTCTGGGAGTTGAAGTTCACACAGCTTAAAGTTGCCAATGTTTTAGCAACGGAATCCTACCCTCCTTAGTGCAGGAATCCATCCCACCATTTCTTTAGATAACAGGTTCCACTTTCAAATTCCCTTTTCAAACATGAATTGGAATCTAATTTCCTCTAATTTAATTCCATTATTCCATGTCTTGCAGCTTCCTCATTTGGGTTAATCCATAGTTCTGAAGAACTGCTTAAAATATTCTCCCTATTTAAACCTAGACAATATTCAAATGAATCAGTCAATGTAAACCATCTGTACTAAAAGCAGGCATTTTCTATTTTTTCCTTAACCAGAAATTCAGTGTCCTACATTAAAAAGTTGGTACTGAAATATTCTGAGAAACAAAAAAAGAGTTTTATCAGCCAGTTTCTATAAAGCCTGAATAGAATATGTTGTATTAAAATACAGAATATAACTTTTAATTGCATGCCTCTAAAGTTTGTTATTGACTTGGGATCAAATATTTCAATATCTGTTTAGCAGACTTGGAAAGACATGAAAAAAAGATATGTTTACATCCATTCCACATAAAGAGATCCTTTACTAAGTTCTTGTTGAGCTCGCAGTTTTGCTTGTCGATACACTTCTGAATTTTCTGGCTGACAGAGTCCCAGCTGTACAATGTCTAGAAATGGAAGATGTCCAAGGAGATGCCCATTCAAGGACAAAAATTCCTGGAAGTTTTCACGTGCATTAGCATCCTGTGAATAAAAAATATTTTTGTATTAAAATGGTAGTGGATAATGTCCTGGTTTAGCAAGGAAAATTGAATTAGATGGAATCTTTTAATGATTGCATCAAAGCATTTACCCTTTCTTTCCTTTCCTCACATTGTTGTTTTTTCTAATTGTTGATGTATAATTACAAATGCACGAGAAAGAGACAAATGTTTATTTTCTTTACAAAAAAATCCAGAGATTCATCTATACACAAAGTACTGTAAGAATCATTTACAAAATATCCTTAGGAGTTTTGTGTTCATGCATCAAGTGACATAAATTGTATTCAATAAAACGTAAAATAATTTTAACTATAAAAGTTATGTTGAATTTGATTAGTAACTTATCAAATTTGAACAAACAATTATTACAATTTATTTTACATATTATACCTTCTGATCCAGTATTTTACTGTATTCAACATATTCATGAATCAAATGAGCAGGCCCTACTAGTTCTGTTTTTATTTTAATCCAATCTAAGGAGAACATGAGAGCACATAGCTCCTATAAAGAAAAAAATGGAGAGAAAATATGTTATATTCAACAAAATTGTAACCTGTTACATAACTGAATTTTTTAGGGAAAAGAATGAATGTATAATCCCAATATTACTTCATGAAGTACAAGCAGGCTTAAAAATACTACTGAACTTTATATTCATATATGCCAAATGACTAATTAGACTTTACTATATATCTACATTTCATCAGACCTAATATCTTAAAATCATTTGGCTAATGTGTGGCCTTAGAAACTAGATTAATAATTTAGTAAATAAATAATATACAATGTAGCCCTTGATTTACAACCACAGTTCAGAATTTTGGTTGTGAGTCATTGTGGTTGTCAAATAAAATGCCACATTACACTTTGCTCAACTATGGCCATCCTGGCATTCACAGTTGTAGCTGTTAAGCAATTGTAAGTTTATTAAGCGGAGCATGGGTGTGCCAGGGAGACCCATGAGAGGCTCAATGCAAAGCTATGCATGAGTTGGTGTTGTTGCTGCAGTCAGTGCAAAGCAGCAGCTGTCCCAGCCTGGCCCTGTAGTATGGTACTCGCTGACAGAAGCACTGCACCTAGGCCTGAAGCAGAGGTATGTGGCCTTCAGCAATCTTAGAGAACTGCTACCACTTCAGGCCTTGATTTCAGCTGTGATGCCTCTAAGGAATCCCCCCCCCCCCCATCTACCTATCTATCCTCTACCTAGACTGTCTCCATTGGCTAACATTCCTGAGGATCTATCACCCCATAGTGATTGTTGAATTAAGATGTTCTAAAATCATGCTAGAATTGGCTCTGAGGCAGCTTCGGAAAAAAAAGTGTGTTGAAGAGGCCACAAAGATCTCTCAAAGGCAGGAATAAAATGCCTGGACATAGGCATTGGAAAACAGCACAAGGGTAACATTTCTGAATAGCAGTAGTGGCATTAGTGTTTACATTGAGGCCTGGGATGATGACAGCCAGCTAAGATTGTCCAAGACCCCAGTCCAAGGCCAGGGTCAGGCATGGGGCTATGGTTGAATGCAGGGTAGCCTAGATGTGTGTGGTTTTTTTTTTTTGGGGGGGGGAGAGATAGGTAGGAAGAGTTGGAGCATTTCCATAGTTCTATTAGCAGGCATGTTACCAAGTACCTGAATTTTTATTTTGTAACTCTGAGACCACTGCAACATTTGTAATTTTGAGCATGGGCTGTCATTCGCTTTGTTCAGCATTGTTGTACATTTGAATGGGTTGGTAAGGACTACCAATACATGTTACTTTCTATTTATTATATCAGTAAGCAATATAGTTGTAAAACTGAAACCAGAGTTTTCAGATTGTTATTCAATCTACAGATTGCTTTTCTATATTCTTTGATCTATGACCATAATTAAGTCTGGAATTGCAATAAGTTATGCAGTTCATTACACCCAATGTTCACACCCAATGTTATGACCTTTTTAGCTAAGTGAAAACCACAGTTATTACTGGCATCACAGTTGTTAGGCAAACACATTATAACCCAATGGCCGATTTCTGCTGGAAACAAGAAGGCTGGTTTCCAGTGGAAAATTTTGTAAATTGTGGTCATGTGTCTGTGGGATACTACAAAGGGCCGTACATGTGGGTGGCTGCCAAGTGCCCAAAATGCAATCATGTGGCTGGGGCTAGAATGGCCATCAGAACTTTGGAACCATGTCATAAGTTAACTCAGGGGGAATCCATATTAACTTTGAACAACTAATAAACAACTATTTCAATTTTCATAGAACCTATTATATTCAAATTCATGAAATTAGTTGAAATACTCAAACCTTTTGATACCTCACTGATTCAAAGGACAAAATATTTTATTTTAAGAAATGCATATGAGAATACATAGAAATGCAAATATAGAAAAACATATTTTTGTTTCTTGCAGGGATAGAAACAAAAACATATTTCATTTAAGCCATAAAACATTTCACAAATTTTCACAAGAAAAATTTCTTTTTTTATATAAAAGGTTATAGAAATAAAATTCAGTGCAACTTACATCATGCATATTGGCACCTGCCATATGGTAAGCCAGAAAATTATACCAATACATGCAGTCCTCCTTGGATGAAATAGGTATGTAACACTTATAATATTTCTTGAACTGATGAACTACTTTTTTATGTAAATCCTATAGAAATCAAATATCTTTTAATACAATAACAGCATTCAAATTAAAATCTCACTACTTTGCAACACTATATTATATTAAAATATCCCCAAGATACACTGTTATAAAAATAAACAAAGTTCAGTAAATTTTTGGCTTTGTTCACAAACTGAGTATATTATGCTCTGGTAAAACTATAACTGCATGGAAGTAAAAGCAAAACCAACTGATATCTAGTCTTTTTAACTCTAACTTGAATGCTTGCTTGCATGCAAATATGCACAGTATTCCAAGCTTGTAGTGCTAGCAGGTTAAATTCATATATTCAACCATTAGGAATATGGACCATTGAACAAAAGGCAACATATATACATGGAGCTTAACAGATAATCAGAGTTAGAAGGGACCTTGTAGGTCATCTAGTCCAACCCCCTGCCCAAGCAGGAGACCCTACATCATTTCTGACAGATGGAAGCCCAATCTCTTTTTGAAAGTTTCAAGTGATGGCACTCCCACAACTTAAGAGGGCAAGCTGTTCCATTGGTTGATTTTCTCACTGTCAGAACAATAAGGGAATCCCTTAAGTAAAAATTTAGCTCTAAATTTCACATGTGTCTTTTTTTGCTAATTGAATGCTAACTGAATAATGTTAACTCACTTCTCTATAGCTCAAGACCCATAATTCATTAAAATGCATATCAGAGTTAAAGTATTTTCTCTCTTTTTGACTATACTGACACATGGCTAGCCCATGTCACAAGGATTTATTAATAGATTTCCCATATGAACAAAACATATTTATATACAATTCCAAAACTATCTGAAAAGATTAATTAATATCAAATTAAAAATAAAGTCTTCTTTGAGCTATTGATTATGTTTGTTTGTTTGTGTGGGTATGTGGATGTATTTTACCATATATAATGGCAACACTATGAAAGTGGTTTGCCTTCTTCCGAGTACCTAGCTATACAATCTAGCTATACAGTAGTTATAGTGTCTGGTGATATCCCATCTAAATGTGGACCAGGTTTGTCCCTCCTTAATTTTTTGAAATCTGCTAAAAACAGCTAGATACTGCCAATAATAAGTGTAAAATAGGAAGTGCAGTGAATTCTAATATATTATGAATGAATTTTGTACTATTATTATACATGGCTTCTTAAATAAATCATTTTTCAAAATAAAACATACTTGAAGCTCACTGCGATTCTTCTCCATAAGAAAATCAAGCTGGAGAGCATGCAAATAATAACAGAATGATTTTTCATTTTGATCACAAAATAGTAGAGATTTGTTGACAAATTTCTGCAGTATGTCTTCAACTTCTTCAATCTCCATATCCCAAAGAATACAGAATACCTAACATGCAAACAAAAAAACATAAATGCAATGAATAAGCAGATTAGTTGTTTTCCCTTCATTAGGTAAAAATAATCTGAGAAATACAATAGAACATAATGATATCTCATTTGAAAATTGTGAAAAGACAAGTTGTTAGTATGGAAACATTCTACAGACAATATAAATCCTGAGTAAGACTATTTTCAATTTCCTAAAATTGTTGCTATGCTTTTTATTTTATTAAATATAGATTGAAATTAAACATTTTAAAGAATATTTAATATTTAGTGATTGTCCTTTTAAAATAAAATAAAAAATCTCAAAATTAAATTTGCAATTCTGATTTCAGAAATGAAATGAGCTAGCACATTGAGTTGCTAATTATTCACAATTTTCCTTAAATATTTAAATAATATACAGGGAAGCAGGAATGTTTGTGGTATGATTATCAATATTGCAAATTTTAATATTCACTGGTAAAATTTATACCATGATAGAGTTATATACTTTTTGCTCCACAAAAATGTATAATCCTGAAGAATTTTAATTAAATTACCTTAAAGTGTTTAAACTATTTAATAAGAAAGATATCTAGATATTTATACAGCAAGCATAATAAAGTTAAATATTGTTAAGGCTGTAACCGTATTCATTCTAAGGTTGAAGTATGTACCAATAAATACAACAGAAATCCTACTGAATTCAGTGAAAGAATGAATACAAACTAATTTTGCATATGTCAATTTTCCAGATAGTAAATATTATTCTGTAACTACACCAATTGGTTAGATTTGCTTATATAAACCCTATTTTAAAAGATATCTATCTGTTATCATCTTAACTGCCAACCAGACCCGCACAACTAGCTCTGTCTCATCTAGGTCGTGGTTGTCCCCAAAGTGCTTTTTCAAGAGTTAACTGGACTTACTCATGAAAGTCTTGTTGCCTCTTGAAAAAGCACCTTTGGGATAGCTCTATGAAGGGACATAATGACTTCTTGGTCAGATCTGAAAGACATACTTCTAGTTTTGCACTGAAGGAAAAGAGATTAAAACCACAAATTAGTAATAAGTGCTGTGGTTATAACACAGTTGAAATATTTATTTATTGAATTTACATTGCCGCCTATTCTCCCATGGCGACTCAAGGTGGCTTACAGAATGTAAAACCGTATTTAAACTAAAAAACCCAATAAAAACTAACAAAAGGAATCAAATAAATTAATAAACTACAATAGAACAAAATCTGGACAAAATTAAATAAAAAATCACCCCCACCCCACCTGTAGATTACACGAGCCATTTGATGGGCTCCATCCTGCTCTGGCTTCCCCAGGCCTGCTGGCAGAAGCAGGTCTTCAGTGTCTTCCCGAAGAGTATTAGACAGGGGGCCTTTCTAATCTCTGGGGGAAATGATGTTCCAGAGAGAGGGAGCCATCATGGAGAAGGCCCTTCTTCTGGGTCCCACCAGTTGTATCTCCCTCAGGGATGGAACCTGCATCATTCCCTGCCCTCCTCACTCTAATGGGTCGCGTAGATGTAACTGGCAAGAAACATTTCTTCAGATAACCTGGTCCCAAGCCATGAAGGACTTTAAAGGTGACAACCAGCATCTTGAATTGCACCCAGAAGCAAAACAGCAACTAACGCAGCTCCTGCAGGAGAGGTGACATATGTGCATACCGGGATCTGCACAAAACCATGAGGGCTGCTGCATTTTGCACCAACTGGAGCTTTCAGATGTTCTTCAAGGGCAGCCACATTTCGAGCATGTTGCAATAATCAAGACGGGAAGTGATTAGGGCATGAGTGACTGTGAGTAGGGACCGTTGGTTCAGGAAAAAACCCACAGTTGTGCAAAGACCCTGCTGGCCACGACTGCCACCTACTCTTTCAGCAGGAGTCATGAGTCCAGGAAAACCCCTAGATAATGCACAAGGTCTGTTTGGGGTAGTGCCACCCCATCAAAAGTGGCAATTCTCCATGAGCCAACGAACCACAAACCAAGAGCCACTTGGTCTTGCAAGGGTTTAGTTTTAACTTGTTGCTCCCCAAATATGCTCATGAATGGGTATCATTACAGAAACAGGTTTCTTTAAAATGCTTTTCAAAATGACGTTCAAACATCTTTAGCACCTTAAATCATGCTTTACCTTCAAAATACTGCTTTAAAATGTATTTTACCTTTGAAGGCACTTTAACATCCTTTTGAAGAACAGAAAGATCTCTGTAATAAACTTTAAAATTTTCTGGCAACATATCAACACTTATAGACATTGCTTCATCAAGTGCTTCATAATCATAAGATGAGGATTTTCGTATTCTTTTAAACTGTTTGTTTTGAAGTTGTCTAAGGTAGTATTCCCAACGATTGGGAAAGTCTCGTAATAATGCTCCTATTAATGATACCACGAGAGGAGAACCTACAATAGAAGACTTGGTCACAATAAAACTGATCAAAAAGAAATCAATTTACTTTTTGAAGGTGTCATTGGGGGAAAATATAAAAAAAACAAAGAAGTTAAAAATTCTCTAACTATTCCCGAAAATATTGGACTAAAATTCACATGTGGTTGGAAAAAATGACAAAGAAACACATAGACTTGAAACCAGAGATCTTTTTATTGGGAATTTTACCTGATATATATAATAAAGACTTGAAATATTTGATTGTAAATGTATTAACAGCGGCTAGGATTGTATTTGCTAAAAACTGGAAGAATGAGAAAATGCCATTGCAGGAAGAAATTATTGAGAAAATATTGGAATGTGCTGAGATGAGTAGATTGACATTTGAAATTAGAGAACAAGAAGATAAACAATTTTATGCAATTTGGGGTTTTTTTTATCAATGGTTAGATGATAAAATACAATAATAGAGCATTAATATTATATATATGAAGAGTTTTTTAGGATTGATTTGTTATGATTATACGACAAATTATAGAATAATTTGTTTGAAGTATTGTTATCTCGCAAAGCATGAATGATTAAAAGTATAGTCAGAAAAAGATTTTTTTATTTTTATTTTTTTTTAGTAATATTAGAATATGGATTGACAATATGAGTGGTTATGCAATATAATTGTAATTGACACTATAAAATGAATGCACAAAACTGATGAACCAACCGATACACCGGAAGTATATATGAGAATAGATGTTTTTAATGTTTTGTATGTTTGTCTGCTTGTAGAAAATTAATAAAAAAACTTTAAAAAAAAAAAATTCTCTAACTATTCCCCATCATATCAAATGACCCTTTTCATCTCTGTATTCAAAAATACACTGAAGAACAATTGACCGAATTAGCAGATATGACAAAATTAACTACTCTGGTAAGAGACAATGGACTAGACTGGTTTATAAGAGACTGGAAGCCGTTTGTGAATGGTTAACAAAGGGATTTGAAGATGACGGGATGTTTGCGCTAACCTTGACTTTTTTAAAAAAAAATTATGCATATGTATGTGTGTTTGCGTGTGAAGTTGGTTCTATTTGATTATCAGATAAAGACTCCATCACCTGGAATATTTGTTTATTTAATACAATGTTCTTGTTAAATAGGGATGGGAAAACTTATACCTATATATAGACCTATTATGTAAAGGGAAGAAGAATTTATCAGGGTTTTTTTTTCAGCATCCAGCCAGGATGGATTCTATATTTTTAATGTTACATCTGTTTGATATTTGGGTCATTTTTTTCTTGTACATGTCTTGTACAAGTTTTCTTTGTCATTGTTAATGTTGAATATATGTTTTTATGTTTTGCATTTTATTATTGTTGATAAAACAAAATAAACATTGTACACTGCTCGAAAAAATAAAGGGAACACAAAAATAAGACATCCTAGATCTGAATGAATGAAATATTCTTATTACTTTGTTCATTACATAGTTGAATATGCTGACAACAAAATCACACAAAAATTATCAATGGAAATCAAATTTAGCAACCCATGGAGGTCTGGATTTTGAGTTATACTCAAAATTAAAGTGGAAAAAAACACCACAAGCTGATCCAACTTTGATATAATGTCCTTAAAACAAGTCAATATGAGGTTCAGTAGTGTGTGTGGCCTCCATGTGCCTGTATGACCTCCCTACAAGGCCTGGGCATGCTCCTGATGAGGTGGAGAATGGTCTCCTGAGGGATCTCCTCCCACACCTGGACTAAAGCATCCCCCAACTCCTGGACAGTATGTGGTGCAACGTAGCGGTGGATGGAGCGAGACATGATGTCCCAGATGTGCTTAATTGGATTCAGGTCTGGGGAACTGGCGGGCCAGTCCAAAGCATCAATGCCTTCGTCTTGCAGGAACTGCTGACACACTCCAGCCACATGAGGTCTCGTATTGTCTTCCATTAGGACGAACCCAGGGCCAACTGCACCATCATATGGTCTCACAAGGGGTCTGAGGATCTCATCTCGGTACCTAATGGCAGTCAGACTACCTCTGGCGAGCACATGGAGGGCTGTGCGGCCCCCTAAAAAAATGCCACCCCACACCATTACTGACCCACTGCCAAACTGGTCATGCTGGGGAATGTTGCAGGCAGCAGAACGTTCTCCACGGCATCTCCAGACCCTGTCATGTCTGTCACATGTGCTCAGTGTGAACCTGCTTTCATCTGTGAGGAGCACAGGCGCCAGTGGTGAATTTGCCAATCTTGGTGTTCTCTGGTAAATGCCAAATGTCCTGCATGGTGTTGGGCTGTAAACACAACCCCCACCTGTGGATGTCGGGCCCTCATACCACCTTCATGGAGTCTGTTTCTGACCATTTGAGCAGCCACATGCACATTTGTGGCCCGCTGGAGGTCATTTTGCAGGACTTTGGCAGTGCTCCTCCTGTCCCTCCTTGTACAAAGGCAGAGGTAGCGGTCCTGATGTTGGGTTGTTGCCCTCCTATGGTGTCCTCCATGTCTCCTGATGTACTGGCCTGGTTCCTGGTAGTGCCTCCATGCTCTGGACACTATGCTGACAAACACAGCAAACCTTCTTGCCACAGCTCCCATTGATGTGCCATCCTGGATGAGCTCCACTACTTGAGCCACTTGTGTGGGTTGTAGACTCCGTCTCATACTACCACTAGAGTGAAAGCACCGCCAGCATTCAAAAGTGACCAAACCATCAGCCAAAAGCATAGAAACTGAGAAGTGGTCTGTGGTCATCACCTGCAGAACCACTCCTTTATTGGGGATGTCTTGCTAATTGCCTATGCTTTCCACCTGTTGTCTATTCCATTTGCAAAACAGCATGTGAAATTGATTGTCAATCAGTGTTGTTACCTAAGTGGACAGTTTGATTTCACAGAAGTGTGACTGATTTGGAGTTACACTGTGTTTTTAAGTGTTCCCTTATTTTTTTGAGCAGTGTATGTATAAATACACGTGAAAACAATTCATATTCATTCCAAAATAATTATTATTTCTTCTGTCCTTTAAAAAATATAGATATATAAATATATTTATAAATAAATATATTTTAACATTCTCAGGGTTTATTTGCAGCCTCCTCCTTTCTGACTTTGAGTGTTTGAAGCTAGATGCAAGAAGAAAAGCAAAGGGAGTTTAAACAAGTCTTCAAGAATAATGCAAGCACAAAGTTTATGAAGACCTGAAATATTTTCCAGAAAAAGAATTTTTGCATATAGTAAAAGAAGTGGAAAAACAAAATAAACCATTTTTTTTGTATTTTCTACCTATTATAATAGAAATTGAAATTCTGGAAAAGCAAATCATATTGGTTAAAATAGAAAACAAAGTTCAAGTTGCTTTGTCTTTTAAAATTTAAAAACACTAAGCTGATCAATGACTACATTTCAATTTTAAATTTGCATATATGTAGTTACAAATATGTTGAAAATCTATTATTTTTTTGATGCATAGGCCTATTAACATAAAATGAAAAAGTTTACCTTTGCATTCTCTAACAATATGATCAGCTGTTTCCGGCAGCTCTGTTACTTTCATATTAACGAACAGGGATAATATTTCAAGTGCTTTTTCATGTTCCAATCCACTTTCTACAGAAACTTCATATTTATTGCCTGAATACAGGAACAGAAATAAATATTTTATTTAAAGCATAAATGAGTTTCTCCACAACTGAATTAAAGTGCTATTCACCCAACTTTGAATCTTTGTATTGCCATGAGGTTTGTTGCTCCATTGCCAATTCTTGTCTTGCCTTAGTTTTCATTTACTTTGAATCGTTCTGTTCCATGAATGCACGTGCAATCATGATAAGCAAAGCAACTGGTTTATCTCATTGGCTTTGCTTTGTTTTGTCTTCTGCAAGATATTAACTGGCAGTTTGAAAAATCATCTGCCAATCATCATATTGGTAAAGGAATTGAACAGTCTGGTTAATTTCAATAGTTTTTGATGTTTAAGGAAAATTCTACATTTTAGGATACATTTGTTTTTATTTTCTTATATAACTGTTTTATTTTATCAATTTATACAGAATTAAGAAGAGGTAATATTCATTATTCAGTTGCACTGTGTATTTATAAGATTACATGATATATTGTTTATATTATTCCTAAAAGAGCTTGGAATTGTTTTATACTGAAGCTGAACATGTTATTCTAAGTTTCCAGAATTCTTTACATTTCCATTTATACTTTACTTACAGAATATATTTTGTTTGGAATATTTAAAAGCACACTTTTTGACTAATTTTCCCCACAAATCTCAAATACGTAGGTTACATTATTCAGATTATTTTCTTTAATTTAAACATAATGGCAACAAGATAATTTTTGCAATCTCTCTGTTACTACTACTAGTATATCTCCAAGGTGACATTATTTTTGGTTTAATATAATGGATATATCACTGTATGCAATTATTAATAATGGAATAACAGCAACAAAACTCTTACCACTATGAGACATACATAAAGTAAATTAAATAAAAATAATTATTTATGCAGTGGAGGAATAAAGGAAAACAACCCTTACCAGTTACAGAATCCGCTATACTCCTGTCTCGACTGGTGATAAGAATCTGACACTGATTATTAAAAGCTTTTAAAACCCAGGATTCCCAAATATCATCAAGTACCAAAAGAGATCTGTTACAAAAAAGGATGATAAACAGCACATCTACTTTAAGAAGGTTTTTCATATGTAACAAAACATTTCCTTTTTTAAAGTATCCTATCTAAACAGGAGCCCAATGTAATTCCAGAAAATAGCAATGTTTTGCAATGTACAAACATATGATATATATACATTCCTACATACTTTGAAGCCCTTTTTGAAATCAAGTCCACAGCATAGTGTAACATTTTAATTGCATCCTTCACAGTATTTGAATTTAACTATTTTAAACTTTGGTTTCTTTTTTTATCAAAAAGAGCCTTACAGATCAGTGCTTTTCTTGAAGATAAATTTGGCATTTTGGTTTAATTTATGATAAAAAAGGAGGGGAAAAGGAGACAAAAAATTAAAAATAAAAACTAAATATTAGTCTGAATATTTAGAAACCATGTATGCACATTCACAATTATATTTCTCAGTATTGTTATGATATTCTTTTTCTGGAAATTTTAAATCATTTTTTCAAAATTGAAAATCTTCAACAAAACACATCAACAAAGAAAGAATGATACATCTTTTATGCATAAATCACAGCAAACAAAACCAATTATTTTGACTGATCTTTCAAATCAATCATGATTTATTTATTTTTAAATGTACATAATATTCTCTCCACAAACAACATTCTGATATTATTTGAGCTGAGAGAGTGAAACTGGCCCAGTGGGTGTTTGTGCCTAATAGACAACTAGAACTCATGGCCTGCTGATTTCTAATCAGCAATTTAACCACTACATTAAACTTCTGGTATATAGCTTAAAAGTCTGAAAAAGAGAGTCAATGCACTTCAGAAAATGAGCAATTATTATTTAAGATGATAGATACTAATAAGTTTGAAATTTACTTATGCAGAAAAATAACACACTATGGATTTTAATTCAGAATCCCTGATAATTAAGTTTTACACTTTCATTATTCAATGAAAGAATACATGTAAATAAATAATTATACAAATAAAACATCCGAATGACAACAATTAGCTTTATATGGAACCAGTTCACTAATATGTTGTTATAAACTGTGTTTGCTAGAATTTTAAGTAACATAGAATATTCACTGGAAACCTCCATAAATGTAAGAATTTAAACAAATAATTTTAGTCAAATTGATTTAAAATTAAAGATAGCAAATACAACTTGGTTCTACTGACGTTACCTTGGTCTCATGCGCAACAGCAACAAACGGAGGCGATCTTTTGCTTCCTCAATATTAAATGGTGGCCTTTGTGAATATGTGAAGTCCTGGTCTAATCTCAGGCAAAGATTTTGGAGTTTCATTAACAGACCTGCTTTATCTTGTTTCCCAATAGAAACCCAATGCACTCCTCCTGGAAAGCAATCTAAGAAAAAAATGCATGTGAAAATTAAAACATATTAGTGAACATTAATGAGTCTTAAGAGAACTCCCCCAAAAAGTTGACTGAACAATGACAGTCATTACTTTCCTCTGTCTTTTTGTCTTCCCTAGTTATTACTTTTTCCTTTGTAAGACTAAACATTGAGAACATTGTCTTCTTTATAAGAGCATATACAAAAGTCAAATTATCTTCAGAAGGAACAATAGCATGAATCTCCTAAATATTAGATGGCTCCATGCTACATGTATCTAACTATGTAATTCTATTCTTATTGTTTTTACAGTTCTCTTTGATTCTCCTGGCTAATTCTGTAAATGTAAGCAAATTTGAGATAAATTAGCACTCAAACAGGAAACACAAAAGCCTGAAATAGGAAAAATAAACTGACAGTAACAAACTACTTCCATTCTGTTCCCAAGCTATGGTCCTACTGAGCAGTAAAACAGCTCAGTTTAGAAGGCAACATCATTTTTTGTTATTCTTCATAAAATATAGTTTTTAGAGAAAATGATTTCATGATCAGAAAGAGTTTATTGTTATATTTCTGTATATACTTGCAGATAATTAGGTGGCAAAAGAGACCCAATGAATGTGAATTAGGATGCTAGATTAATAGAAAATATATAAATACCTTTTAAAAGATCGTGGTTACGTAGAGTTTCTGCTGCTAAAACAGACTTTCCACAGCCCGCCATGCCATAAACAATCACCAATCCTGGATCATTTCCTAACCTGTATAGGTTCTTCTGTATTTTTTTTAGTAATTCTGGACGAGTAACAAATACTCCTGGCCTCTGTGGAACGTCACCTTCACAAAGGGTAGTCTTAACTTAAATTCAGAAAGGAAAGATAAACAAACAAAAATAATCACAGCCAGTATCATAAGATGGTACAGAATAAAGAACAGCAAAATAATTTTGACTTTAATACTATCTTCCCCTCCAGTACGGACTCCTATTTAGTGCCAATTTGCAATCCCTGGAGATGGTCCAGCAAAGTATCATGGTCAGTGGTATTGAAAACTGCTGAGAAATCCAGAAGACTCAAGATGGGCACACTACAGCTCTCCAAAGATTATTCACAAGTCTGACCAAGACAAAATTTAATTACCATGTTTTCATGCTTTTTTTTGGTCTGGAACTGTAATCACTTTAAGATGAAAAGGCTATTATATGAGGAACTTTGTGAATACTATTAACAATTATACCAGCTAAGGAATTGGAATAATCCATTGTTTTGTTAGCTTTTCTTATTCATGTATAAGAACACAATTTTATGTATCAATAAACATAAAATACAGTTTTTAGTAGCTTAAATTCCTATACGTTACTCACAAAATTATTACAATCCATAATAAAAAATGTATATCCAGCAAATATTAAATCATTTAGAAATTAAAATTCATTTAGAAATGGAGATTATGTTGTAATTCAGTGTTTCCTGAAATTGTAATTTATTTTGTTATAATTCAATCAAATTTAACTTAAAAGTAGGACTGAGTCAGTGAGAAACACTTTTAGGTAAATATTACAAACCTATCACTTTTAGTAATTATTTCTGTGAAAAAGTACACCCACACCACAACACAGGAAGTTAATGAATTTCTGTTGACTGGAGCAACATATAATCTCTAGTAAATTAAAAAAAAACATAACGAACCATATGAAGTTATACCATCCTCAGAATTATTTTTATTTGAGGGTGAAATAATAGGGAGGCCATCTTGAAGGAGAGCAGCCAGATCTTTGTATCCTTCCTGTTGTAAAGCATTATAAAAAGATATATATGCATAATTGTCTTTGGCAATAATTAATTTTAGAAGCATAGCTGCCTGTTCTTTTCGAGTAGTCTAGTAAAGAAAAGAATAAAATGTAGATTTAGTACAATCCATTTACCATTCAGCTCTAAAATTCTACAATTTTAATATGCACTAGAAAGTGATGTTACTAAAATGGTTTATACTTGTTGTGAAGACGTAAGTCATTTCTGTATTTTTCATTTTCTATAGTACATTCTTAATTTTCCTTTCCTTTCTTTTCTATTTTTATCTTTTTTGCTTTCTTTTCTTTTTATTCTTTTCTTTAATTAGTGTTAATTTTTATTGTTGTGTGCCAAAGAAACCCTTTCAGTATGCACTTGATATTTTTTTCTGAATTGATGCATCAGACTGACTCAAGAAAAGATGACAAATCCTACACTATTTAGATTTTAGAAAACATTCTTGGCTAAGTTACGCTTTTGCAATCAAATGGCAAAATCATATCTAGTCTAAGATTCACTGAATTCATTGAAATGTACTTCCAGGTTAATGTCCACAGATCTGTATAGGATTATTGAAATGTTCTCAGTATAATAATTAAGCAGATAATATATATTAATATATTATCATCACCTGAACATACAAGCGTTCATATATGGGCAACTGTTTATAAAGTCTTAAAAGAAATTAGTTCCCCAAAAATTGTATGTCAAAAATACTCAAACAAGTACTCTCTTTAAAGAATTGCAATCCTCAAAGTGGGAAAATTGAAAGAATAACAATATATAGCATTTTATTTGATAAATGTATAAGGTACTCCTTTTGAAGAGCTGAATGCAGTTTAATTTTGCCCTCACAGAGCAAATATGAAGTAAATTGAGCTGAAAGAGACTAACTGATCAAAAGACACCACCCTATGAGCATCATGATTAAGGGTAGGCATGAACTCAGATCTCCATAATCCTAGTCTAGCATTTTGATCACTACATTATAATGTCTGATTCAAACAGAACATGTTTATTTTGTTTATATACTTAAACCTAATTTGATTACTGTAAGAATTATTATAAAGTTACAACAAAGTACTTAGATTCAAAGCGAGGCTGCTAGTCTACATTTACTAATTCAACCTTTGAATTCTGCTGCAGAGGGGAGATATTGTAGGAGACTGACTATTAGTGATTCCTGGGACATTTTGATAGATAGTTCTTATATCTATTTGTTTTTAATTCTATTACTGCATCGGGTATGAATGTTATTTACTGTCAATTTAAGATTGGAGCAGTATACCAAATCAATAAGAAAATAATAGTGAGCTCAATGACCTTTTTTATTTAATTAGAATTATAGACCAGTTACATCTCTTGAGAAGACATACATAGATCTACTCCAAAAAGATTAGTTTTCCTACTGAAAAGTAAAAATATAAATGCCCACATAATTCTCATTGAAATGTGCAACTAATTTCATATGTATCCCACTTAATGTTGTTATGAAACTTCTTTATTTTTAATACTGGTATTTTTTTTGTCAAAAAATATCCAAAAGCACTCTGACACTCAGTTTCAACAAGCTGTTATATTAGCACAAATGTAAGCTAAAACAACTTTAAGAAATGTAATTGTAATTATTTGCTATTTCACTTTTGCCATATTTATTATGTCTAACCCCAATTTTGCTAATTGTTGTTACGTTAACAGACTAATAATTACTAGTACTTTTCTGCTCTTGTATCATCTGAGTCCCTTGTATACAGCAATAATTATTCTAGAGTTGCATACAACCTTGAGTGAAAGGGGTTACACATTATCCCTGGGGTCCATACCAAAAATCTGGGTGCAGCCACATGAGGTCTCAAGTATGACATCATGCCTCTCTGTTCTAAAACTGTACATATTAACAATATTTCTATTCTAACATAAACAAAAGGACAAAAAACCTTTAATAACCTGAGCTTTTACTTTCTCCTCTTCCATCACTGTCAAGGTATCATCAGCAACCATATGATCCATTAGATAAGATGTCTTGATATCCCTTTCCAAAGCTTGGCGGTTCATTAGCAAATAACTTCTAGCTCTCTGGTCCATGTTTACTGTTCCTTTTAGCTGAGTAATCCTATGAGCTAACCAAGACAGAAAATTTCACAATTATAATGTATGAGTATCATTTATATGCTACTTTAAAAATGATAATACAGAACCTTGAATTACTAACATTAATATTGCAACTTACAATAAATTACTGAACAGTTGTCATCTACCTTTGGACTTCAATACTGATACCTAGTTACCAGTGAAAAATTGTAGCAGATGACTACTTAATGTGAACTCTAGAATGAACCTTAGAATTGTTCAATTTAATTTTCCTGAAATATATTTTTCAATATATATTTATATATTATAAAATGGTACAGATACCATATAACTGCAAGCTCTTCAACTGCACTTATACATAGTATAAAGAATGAGGAATAAGAAAAATAAATCCAAAATTATGTGTACTAGGGACATTGATATATTACTTAATTACAACCATTCGTTTAGTGACCTTTCAAAATTACAACACTATTGAAAAAAGTGACTTATGACCATTTTTAACCATTCCTCATGGTCATATGATCAAAATTCAGATGCTTGGTAACTGGCATTTACTTATGAGGGTTGCAATGTCCTGGGGTCATGTGATCACTTTTTGTGATCTTCGGACAAGTGAAGTCAGTGGGGCAGCCAGATTAACTGTTACCAACTCAACAGAAATTACAACAGATTTTTTGTCTCCAGAACAGAAATTTTGTCCTCCATTGTGGTCATTAATTAAGGGCTACCTATATACAAATTATTCAGTTGTTCAGATATTTTTTAAGATGCATTACCCAATATTTTATTTAGATGCAGTTCTTACCGAAGTATTTTAGCATTTATTTAATGAATTGCATAAAAGTTAACTTCAACTATAAATTTTCTTTAAACAGTCAATCTCTAAATGATATACTTGCCTTTCTAGAACATCACATATATGCAATTTACAACTGAAAAATAAAAATAATTATTTCTGTATTAAATTTGTTTGCCACCCATTTTACAAGGGACTTATGTTAAAGGAATAAAATTATACAAAAACATGTATATAATAAGAATAAAATACAAAGTATATAACCATAAGAAGCAAGGTTCAGAAATAAATGCAATCTGAAAGTTAATGTTTAACAGAAAATACTAATTAGCCTAAGAAACAGATTTACAGAAACAATATAGATTAATAAAAAAGTTCAAATTTGATATAACTGCAAAATGTAAGATAAAGCAATATGCAGTAACATTTTAAAATTTAAGCACAAAGTATTGGAATCTAACTGAATGTACATTAATGTACATTATCAAACACCAGACCTACAAAAATACTTTAGTAAATTACATATACCCTGAATACAAAATATTGCATACTGTTACATTGCTTGCAATATGACTATTTAGCTGAAAAATGTATGCAACATAAAAAATTATTTCTTCAACAATACCGTAACTTAAACCTGTTCTAGGTCAATAAAAAGAGAGAAAGTGACATCTGGAGGATAGAGTTGTAAGTTTTCAGGATTGTGTAGGTTTAATTTGCCTCTATCAGAGACATATCAACCAATTAGAATAATTTGATGCAACAAAACACTAACTTGGAGATTATCTACTTGAAGTTCATTAGGACTGTCTTGTACAAATGTGTTTACTGCTGTACGTGACTACATTCAGAAAGCTAAATAGTCGACGGACGAATAATCTGGTGAAAAATTCTTGCCTCTACTTCAAATATGCACTTACACTATTTCATGCTACTTAAAATATTCAATATACAAGACACCACTTGCCTTCTAAAAATACGGGAGTAGATTTTTTTCAACATAGAACACGTTTCTTTATGTAGAATTGCTCTAACTAAAATAACAAAGGGCGACTTTTCCGATCTGCCTATTTAAAGAAAGGTGACGTCCTGCTGCAAATTCTCTACTGCCCGCTCCCCTCCTAAAGTTGACCCGCACTCTTTTTGACCTCGACGGCCCCTGCCCTCTCGCAATCTCCAACCCATCTTCAACGCGCTTTTGTTCATTTTCTCCCTCCTTCTCTCTCACTGTCTGGTCTCCCGTCTCCACGCCCTCAGGCTTGCTGCACGGTTACCTGAGGCGTAAGCAGTGTTCGTGGAAACGAAAGGGGGCTGCCTCGATGAAGCCCTTGCAGCCTCTCAGTCTTGAATTCACCCCATCTCAGTTGTCCCCTCAGTTGGGAACTAGCAGCCACTTCCTCCTTCGCGAGGCGAATCGAGGAGGCAAAGGGCGAGAGGGTGGGGCGGGGTAAAGTTCCTCAGGGAAGGGTAGCTCGGTCGAAGCGGAACAGGCCGCCACCCGGCAGCCACGAGGCTCCAGGAAACAAAGCCGACGTCTCGTGCGCGAGCCACTCGCTCACCGTCCTGGCTCAGCACGCGCCTGGAAAAAGCAAAGAGTGACCACTGTGACAGCCTGCGAGCGCGCGCCTCCCGGCTGCTCGCGCCGCGTTCAACTCGTCACTCCCCCTCCCCCGCCCGCCGTCATTGACTAGCAAGGCCCCCGCGAAGAGAAGCGATGGCGGAAGGGGAGGGGGCGCGCATCGCCGAGCATGCGTTGGACGTGGCGGTCCATCTCGCATCGGCGGCAGCGAAGAATCTTCTTGTAAAGCTTCGAGTTGGCCGCTGGGCTGGAGGACGATTGGGAAGGTTAGCAGTTCAAGTGTTTTTCACTTCCTATCGTGGAGGTACTGAAGTGTGTGTGTGTGTGTGTTGTGTGAAGGGGAAAACTGGGGAGCGGTGGAAAGGGAAAACATTATTATATACAGAGAACGCTGCGGTTTTAACCCTCAGCAGTACAGAAGCAAGTTTCAAGAATACAGTTGGAATATTGTTTTGGCGTGGGAAGTAAATGGATTTGAACTAAATGGGATTTACTTCGAGATGAAAGTTCACGGTGTGGAGAATGTAGATAGCTTCCTTTGGAGGAAAAACGATCAGGAGATTAACACACTTCCTCAATTCAGTGCATGAATCCTGCATCAAGACATGTCCGAAGTCAAGCGGAGAAAGGCAAACATATCCAAGCCAAACGAAGATGAACAAAAGAAACAAGTTTTCAAGAGTGCCAAATCCACGAGGATGGATCTGCAAACAGTTTCAAGTTTGTTGTCTCTTGTTGCCATTCTAGGGCTATCGTGGTAAGCAAAATTAGAGAAAATCTGGTAATGTACAGTTCTGGTGAAATACTGTGAAATAGGCATTGATCACTAAGAATCAACTCCTCTTGACTGCAGTAATGAGTCAATGGGAAAAGACAACAAAAATTTTACTTTTTGATTTTGGCTTTTTTGATTTTGGTCAGCTTTTAGAAACACGAAACGGATGGCAGAAAAATGCCTAGAGGGTCTACTGATCTGCCCTTTGAGTTTTTGTGTTTTCTTTATTCTTTTTAAAATTTTTGTCATATAATGGGTGTGTTTATCCCAAGAGTGTTTAAACTCAGTTACTGATGATTGGAACCGCTACCTCTGCTGGAGTTTAGTTCCAAGCTTCCACTGCTCTTTCTGTGAAATAACTTTTTTACATTACTTTTGAACTTCCGTCCTGTCAAATTGAGGTTATGCCCTGTGTTCCTGATTTTTGCTTCGTATTGAAAATGCTGCCTCTAAGAACCTTATTCATTCTTAATATATTTAAAAGTTTCAATCATGCCCCGTTTCCTTTTCCCTCTGTCCTTCAGGCTGTACATACTCAGTTCCTTCAATTTTTCCTGATATGTTTTGTCCCTCATACCTTGCACCATTTTTGTTGCCAATCTCTGGACTCGCTCAATCTTATATCTTTTTTTAAGTGAGGTCTTCAGAACTGGACACAGTATTCCAAATGTGAACTGACTAAACCCCTGTATCGTGGGGAAAAGACCTTCTTTTTCCTGCTAGTGATCCTTCTAGTGATGTATCCCAGAATTTTGTTTGCCTTCACAGCTGCCTGGCCATACAGTTTGCTCATTTTGCAGTCAACTACTGTGAGTACACCTAAATCCTTTTCTTCTGTTGTTCTGCCTAACACTTTTTCCCCAATACAATACAATCCTCTGCAGAGGATTCTTTTTCCCCAGCTCATGATTTTACATTTAGAAACACTGAAATACAGTCTTACATTTTTGATCAATTTTCTTGTGATGCCAAATAGTTTTTCATGTTATGAGTACCCCCAGGAATGTCAACTCTATTTCACACCTTTCTATCATCATAGCTACAAGAAACATTAGATTTAAATAACCTTTTCATAAATGTTACATTTATAATTCAATTATGAAGTCTCGATGAAATGGCCTTTCTTTAACTGCTTGGAGGTAAAAATCTAGTGATATATGTACACAGGTAGGCTGGCTAAAGAGTTCCTTGTGTCAGTTTATCTGGTTATGTCAAATTTCATAGCTGATCACTATTCTTGAAAATAAGATTTAAATGTTAATTGACAGCAAAGAAGGTGTTCATAAAAATATTTATACTTTATATGTATCTAAATAATGACTGGATTAGCTTGCTTGCTGACATTTGATCAGACTTTCCTACAATTCTCTTTCTCTAGGCACCTCTGAAAACCTGCTCTTGTAGATTAATGCATGCATCTGTAGCAAAATTAGCAAATTATTAATTAGCAGATTATTTTATAATCAGCAAAAGCATTTCTGATTGTGTAAAACCATCATAATTCCATTGAATTATATATTTTTGTTGGATATTAGGGTATAAACAATTCCTTATATAGCCTTTTGTGCGGATGTGTTAAATTGTTATTGCAATTTATTTTAAAATCGGGGAAGCAACATTTAACTTTTAAATGTTTTGTTGCTAAACATTTAATTATTCTAAATTTCTCAGGTTTCTTTTTCAACAATCTGTTCAGCTGGCTGCTGTAGAAAAGAAATATCACATATTAAAGGAGGAAGCTGTAAAGTTTCAAGATATGGAAAATAAAATTAACACAATCTCTGAAAAGGTAATAATTCAAATACCATATATATTACTATAAAACTTGGTATCTTATGATCTGAAATCTGCAAGATACTTTGCATCAGACTTTTACAGTCTTAATAAAAATCTATCAAACCATTAAATATTCACATCTAGGTTGAAAATTAAGTTTAATATTCAAATCAGTCGTTTGGTTGAAATCTAAATAGTGAAATATACGAAAGACTGTAGTACTATTTATACCTACTTGGAAGGAAATGCCATTGGATTTAGTGGTTCTTTTTCAAAGTAAATGTACATAAAAAAATAGATTTACCTGCAATTCTGTTCTCATTTAGAAATAACTTCCATTGAATTTAGCTATCGTCAGTTTGAATCAATATATTATTCGTTAACTCTATAACTTGCCTTTCACTAAAGTGACTGTACATAGCACTCACTTTTCCAATTCTTTCTACTAAGAGCACTGTGAACAGTTTACAATAATTTAAATCTGAGTTAATAGCACATTTAGAATGATCTAATTCTAACATCTGAAATTTTCAGTATAGTTTTCAGAATATTTTTTGGAAAACCATTGTCAACTGATTAGGACCATGAATGCTTCCAAACACAGCTGAATTCCGCTCATCAGTTTTGTCTTTTGAAATAATGTTTATTTCAGGGAGTAACTGCCATAATCAAATGATATAAAATAAAAACACTATCTTTTATTTTTCTTTCTTCACACTATTAATTCTCTTCTTTGTAGCTCTATTTGTTCTATTACTGCATCTGCCTTTCTGTATTTAGCACTAGCTTGTTATTTCATTATTTATTTTAAAATAATAATTTTTGCTTCATATTGTCATGTTTCCATGTTTTTAAATTATTTTGATTCTCTTCTGTCTTTTTGAAGTTTGCTTTTGGCATGCCATTCAAAGGTTCATAGTCAGATAAAATTTAAATACACTGTAAATACCTTACAAACAGTAAGTGAAGGTGGACATTGTTTTGTGTTAAAAATGCAGTTTGCATCTTCGAGTGTCCTGCAGGAGGTTGCTTCATATGTTTCTATGATAACCAGTTTTGAGCAAGAATTTTCTACCCTTCATAACTTCATAGAGTATATTGAAAATAGTCAACAGATATGTTCTAAAAAGTTTCAGACTATTAGCAAAACTTTTCAAAAGGTGGAAGACTCCTGGAAGATGAGCACATCTGAGATGGATACAAATACCAGCAACATAAGATTGGATACCAAGGTTTTACATAGTGAAATAATTTCTCAGATCAATACAATGGATCAGGGACTGAAAAAACTTTCTGAAAGACTGAAAGATCTAGAAGACAGTACAATAGTGAATCTTAAAACATTAAATAGGCAAGAGGAAAATGAACTGCTAAGGATTGAACAGCAGCTACAGTTGGATAAAAACACAGCTGAATTATTAAAAGAAGAGCACAACAGTATTTTGGCCAGAAGTAATGATCTGTACCAGAAACTTGTATTTTCTGAACACGAACTGCAGGAATGCAAAACTTATTTACCAATAATAGAAAATGCTATTTATTCCATTCTTAGACTATCAAGTGAGCTTGTTGCCGCAGAGATAAAAAAAGAAGACATGATCACAAAGGTAATCAGGATAGAAAATGAAATAATGAAAGCTACTACTGAAATAATGAACATACAGAACACTCTTCAAGACATGCAATCTGAAGGTAACTGAATAAAAAATGAAGAAGCATCTTAATACCAACGAATCAACCATTAATATTACAAACAAAGCTTAAAGATTCTGTAGAAGTAGAACAAGCCTACCATAGTGTGAACAGTATTGATATCAGCAGCTGTATAATTTTAACATTTCTTTGGCCGTCATTTTTTTTGGAAACATATACAAAGAAAATAAACATTAGAAGATTCATTAAAATTGTTAAAATTCATACTGGAAACATATATTTATTTATAAACACATTGCAAATACTCTGGTGATTATTAAGTTCATTATTTTGGTTATATGTTTGAGTCAGTTTTGATCACAAATATCTTCAGGATGATTTGCTGTGAACCTGATTCTTCAAGACTTCCAATTCCCACTGTAATCAAACTCTTGCTGCAGGTTGGCCTTCCTCCTATCTCAATGTTACAGGTTTCTTAAGAGATATAGATCATTGCATAAAGTATCTAATAGCTGATAATTTCAGTATGGTTATTTGTGCCTCAAGTGAGAGCTCTCTATTGTAGAGATTTTGTGTATGATCCATTTGTTTTCCTCATTATCCATTGCATTCTCAGGAGTCTAATGACATCGAAATTCAAAAGCATCAGTCCTGATTCTAAACACTTCAAATCCAACTTTTGTTTCCCTAGAACAGGGGAAAAAATTACCTGCATGATACAACCTGGCATTTGAGTATCTTTCCTTGGCCTTCATTGCTGCCTTATCAAATACAATAGTGTATGTGTGTGTAAATAAAAATTCTGGTTTATTGTTGATATAAAATGCAGAAACTGTCTACTATCTCAAAAGTTTTGTTACATTCTAAATGTCATTTATTTTTATTCTTTATAAATTAGTCATTTTTTCACTGTTCCTTTTATTAGAATCAGATTACTTGCAGGTCATCCATATTTCAGCTATCAGAAGTCACATTCTAAATATCATTTATTTTGATTTCTTTATAAATTGGTCATTTTTTCACTGTTCCTTTTATTAGTAGAAAAAACCGGATTACTTGCAGAATATCCATATTTTCAGTGATCAGAATAGTGTTAGCAGCTGTGTGCAGGTTATTGGTGTTTCACAAGCCCATCCATATGGTGGCTTCTTGTGCTATGTACAAATTACACATAAGGATTGGGATGATTCTCCTTTCTCTATGAATCAGAAGTCTAATTTGATGAAAGAATGAAAAATGACACTGATCGTAAAGTATTTACTGATCAGTAAAGTATTTAAAATTTCACCATTCTCTAATATGCTTGAATTTAATATAGCATCGGTTGAAAAAATGAGAATGAGATTTGAGGGAGGGAAGACTAGGAAAGGGAAGGGGGAATCCTACAAGGCAGATTACAAATCTCTTTTGTCTGTTGCCAAAGAAAAGTGTAGGTAGTCCTCAAGTTACAATGGCAGTTGGGACCAGAATTTGTTTTTAAATGCTGCAGTGGTAAAGTGTGACATCCCATTAGTCGTTAGCCAAGCTATTCCAGGCTTGGTTCCTCTCGATCCAAGCCTAGATAATATAAGGAACTGCCTTGTCTTGAATTTCCCCTACCTGCTTATTTCCCTAAATCTTTTCCCCTTTTGGCTGTCAGCCAAGTTACCAGCTTCTCCTGCCACCCACTGCTACCTGCCAATCTGTGTCCCATCACTGTACCAGCTGGGCCATTTTTCACATTGCCTTTTGCACCACTGCCACCAGGTCTCCTCTTGCTCCCTACCTGGGCTGCCATTCATACCTCACTCAGTACCTCCATTTGTGCACCAACTAGGGCCTTTTTTCAGAAAGTAGCCATCTAGAAGGCTCCTTTCATGCTGGTATACCTGGGACTTCCATTCACAAGTCTCTCAAAAAAGGCAGAGATGTGAAAGGAGGATCATTCTACCTAGATTTTCTTTTTTTTTGCAAAAGGCCTGGGTATGTGAACTGACATCTAGAGCAGGTGCAGATGCTGGGCAAGAGAAACCCCAACAAGCACTGGTGTGAAAAACAGCATGAGAAAAGACGCCAGCTGGCATAGTAATACTGCACTGTGTAGTGGGTGCACTGGCGGGCAGATGAGTGGTGGTGGCAGTTGGCAACAGCAAATATGTGGTCAAAATGCAGTTATAAATGCCATTGGGCCTGTATTTCGTTCATGTGACTGAAGGTACAATGCAGCAATCAGAACTTCAGTAATGTTGTAAGTCTTTTTGTTCATTTCTATCATAATTCCAAATGGTTGCTGAATGGACTTTCTCAAAGGACTACCAGTACATGGAAGTATCTGTGTGCTAGAAGTCAAGCTTGATTCTATGATACAGACAGTGATGCATGCGTATAAGTAACCAGTCTGGTGTAATAGATAAGGAATTATTGTGACTAGGAAAACCAAGATTGAGGTTCTCTTTCAGCATAGTAGTTCACAGGATGACCTGGGCCCAATAATTTTCTCTTGCCCCAAAATACATCACAGGGTGGGAAAAATAGCTGGAAGAAATGCTAAATATATTATTTTAAGCTTTTTATGTGTTTTAATTTTATGATTTTTAAAAATTAAACACTTACCTCACTCTCAATCCAGTCAAAAAGAAGCCAATATTGCTTTTATGGTCTATGACAGTGATACTGGCTGGAAATCACGTGAAGAATGTTTATCAACTGTCAATGCAGGCTTCTTCATAATTTGTACAGAAACCACTAGATCCAATTTCTATGTCAGCATAAAAGGCTCACAAACCTTATCCTTTATTCAGTAAGCTAATGAAAGCATTTAAGAATATTCTCCTTTTCCTTTATGACAGTTTACTGATAAAACTCAAGAATTTTAAATTACCTTTTATTGCAGGAAAACTGAACATTTTGAATTTCAATATAATGTTATCAGACTTTTTACTTTTTAGTGTGAAATGGTACCAAGTTTAACAAAACAACTGGAAGATCTTAATAGAATTCCTCAGATGAAGTATCTGCAAAAGGAGATTAGCATCATGCAACTAAGATCCAGCCGGTTAATTCAAGAAGAGGAGGAGCTCCAGCTAAATTTAACATCTCTCTTTGATGCAGTTGCTAAACATGAGGAAAAAACTAAGGGCATCTCCATAAAAATTGCAGATGTAAAGACTGACATTAGACGCATTTCAGGTCTTCAAACAGATATATCCTTATTAATAGAGAATCTTGAAATTCTAGAAGACAAAGTAAATAAAATTGAAAAGGCCATAATACAGAATATAGGGGATCTTCTCACTAGTAGCATTGACAGGACTACAAAGCTACAAAATATTGCATCTGAAAATACCAGAGAAGTAAAGCACATTAAGGCAAAATCACTTGAGTTGAAAGCCGACTCTACCAAGCAATTCAATAAACTTTTAGAATTGGAAAGTGATAGAGCTAAAGTTCTGACAACAGTAGCCTTTGCAAATGAGTTAAAACCTAAAGTCCACAATTTAAAGAATGATTTGGCCCATTTGCTACTTGTATTAGATGAATTAACATTACGAATAGGAAGACTACTTGGAGATCTATTGGAAAGCCAGAAGGAACTTGCTCTCCTAAATAAAAAGCTATCTAATTTATCTTCAATTCAGACTCAAACTGAGTGATAACTATTTCAAAGAGGAACACATCTAAGAACATTTTAATTCTAACAAATCAGAGTACTTTGTTCTAACCAAGTTAAATCATAAACATTTTATCATTAACATTTTATGTTAAATCATAAAACTTTAAAAAATAATCTGTATATAGCAAATTTAATTTTTAAAAAGGCAATTTTGTTTCAGTGTCTGAATTAGACATTCAAGTTCTTCTTCTCTCATGTCGCTACACTTTTCCCAGCCACTGTAGAACACAGGCTCTGGCACATGGGGTGTAATCGTGGAGATCATGTGATGTACAGGGTTGTGGTAGCAGGGTGCAGTTTAATAGGTGTTCCATTGTCTGGGGAGCCTCCCCGCAGTCGCATTCTGTGGATCCATCATGGTTGTATCTCCATTTCTGCATCAGGGCTTTGCACCTCCCAACTCCAGTTCCAAGGCGATTCAGGCAGCGCCAATTTTGCCATGGCTCACTGGCACCTGTTGGGAGGGATTCCTTTGGCTCAAAAAAGAGGTTATGGGGTTTCTCCTGTAGATGTTTTGACCAGGCTTCTATCCTGCAGCTCTGGGGATTGCCATCCAGGGGTTGTACTGAGTGTAGAAAACTCTTCCTGGATTTTAGCCTTTTTGGTGGAGGAACATGCTGGAAAAGTGGATAGAAGGAGCGTTCACGTCGCGGCCCCTGTCAGGTATCTGTTTACCTGCGAATCCTTCTACCACACTACACCAACCTACCAATCCTATCACCAGACATTCAAGTGAAATCACAAGTTTTAAATTATCAGTGAAAATGCAACATCTTTAACATTGGTGATGTTAAATCTTATAAAATTTAGGTTTGCATCATGTGTTTCTGCAAAACATTCCCAGCATTTTTGTAAAAAACCAAAACAATATTGGAAATTTTCTGAAGCAAGAGGTTCAGGTTTTAGTAGTTAGACAAAATCATTTTAAATCATTTCCATATTAAAATATTTTCCTGTACCTGTTGTAAAATTAACATGAGATGAGTATAATTTATTTCTTATGGTAAGGTGCTTTCTAAGCATCCTCAACAAGAAATGTTCAAGACTTAAGATGGGTCCCCAGCCCCCAGACTGCAGCCTACTACCAAGTCTTGGCCCATTTGGAACCAGGCCATGTGAGCATAGCTTTGCTTACGTGAGCATGGGGTGCTCACACTTGCGTGCAAAGCCCCATTTCTGCAAGTGGCATGCATGTCTGCCACTCATACAGAACCATCTCCTCCCCCCCACCCCAGCCACCAAGCCAGAAAGATTGAGGATTGCTGACAAGAAATTTTATATTTATGGTTTCCAAAATTTTATCTATGGACTTCTGAAAACTTAATAACCTTTCTCTTTAATTGTGAACTTCAGACCAATTTTAAATATTCTAATTTCAAATATTTTGATAGATGACTGTGCATAGATTTATACATATAATTCAAACTGAATGCTTGAGGTAGGTCTAACCTGGAAGCAGATATATTTATAACATACAGTTGCAAATTTTATTCTTACTCTATTAAATTTGCTGGTGACAACCTTAATGATATAGGATATTTTCCTGCCTAATGTAGCCTTTTTAGTTAGCAATTTCTCTGGTTAAAATATTTTGTTGTATTGCACCATTGATTTAGATCACTTTAGAAAACCATTTAATTCATATTATAACAAATTATTAAATATAAATGTAAAATTAAAATATGTGCACTTTTCCTTTCTTCAGATTTAGGAAGGGTAAAGGTAGAACTTAGTAAATAAAAGACTGTTTTCATAAATTTGTTGTTTCTCTTTATTAAGATGACAGTATTTAATCCTGTCAGACTTAAAATTATGAAACAAAGTCTTTCTAGTTATTCTTTATTTTGACCACCAATGACCACCCGAGCCAAGCATGTTTCAATGTCCTATACTGCCATGAGAATAAAGTTTCACAATGTTTCATTGGCAACCATTCAGTCCATAATTCATCTACTCAGTAAGACCAAGCTTTTTCTTCAAGGATTCTGGCATCTCAGGTGGAGGTGGACGAGGAAGTTTGAAATAAACTTTCACAGAGTCATAAATAAACCACTGTAGTGCTGTCAGAGTACCAATCATAATGATACGGGCAAACAGACCCTTCCATACTCCTGATGAAAAAGAAACCAGAGTTAGTCACCAAAAGCATTCATTGATTCTCTTTAAAATATATATATATATTGATACTTACCTGTGAATCCCAGCCTCTTCAGGACTGCCAGAGCTGAACTGCCTTTTTCTTTGTTCAGCACAGATACCACAGAATCAGCAGGATGTGAGACAATGGCACAGAAGACACCAGCTGAAAATAATTTTAAATTTGTTAGTGCATTATGATTACAGGTAATTAGTTATGACAGCAATTGAGATTGGAATTGCTGTTGCTATAGGTCATAAAGTGCAATGTCATGTGACTGCACTGCTTAGTACTGGCAACCTCAAATGCTGTTACTACCACATGACTACACAGGTCATTACCCAAGAGGATGCAGGAATATACTACCACCATCACATTTTTTTTAACGTTGAGAAATGTTCCTTACCAATATAACCTGCTACAAAGGTAACAACCAGCTGTTCTGCTTTTGAACATTCACTTCTTGGTTTGGGAACAACGTATTTGTAAAGAGCTTCCACAGTTCTTTCAAAACAAGCAAACTTCATCATCGTGTATGGAATCTGCCTCATCCACAGTGGAGCAACTCCTTTGTAGAAACTGCAGAATAATCAGAAATTAGGAATTTTCTTGAGCTTTTATGAAAAGGAATCTCAAAATAAACTGTACATTTCTATTATCCTATTAAACTCTTAAGAGGTGTAAATTTAGATATGAGTACATTTGCAATCAGAATTAAGAAGGAATATACAGCAACCAGCAATCAACTCAAAACCTAGTGAACAAAATCATACCAAATGTGGTAAAATTCTAGTCTTGCAGGTCAAATACCATTCAGAAGCTCCATAAAATTAACTGATGTCAACTTTTAGAAAGATAGAAAAAATATAGATGTCTTTCCTGGCTTTAATTGCAAAAACAATTTTAGCTGCCTTTTATAAATGTCCACATTCCAGCCAAATTCTGATAGGAGAAAATGACATACAGTACAGCCATTTCTATCAGAATATAAGTGACTAGCATGAAGGTATATTTTTCTTACATGCCAATGACTCAAGCATCTTTGACTGTGCAACAGTAAAGTTGCTGATCCCTCTTAGCTGGAGCTACTCATGATAAAATCTATAAGCAGAACTCAGCAAAGAGACATCAAACAAAGATGGATCTAAGGAAGCATGTTGGCTCATGCTGTTTTTTAAGAACTGTTACAATCTGAACATGTTAATTTGGCTCTGTGAGAGATTTAATAATATCTATAAAATGAGCCTGTGCAGGAAATTGCAAATACTTACGCCCAAATACCTTCTTCTGCAAACATTTTGGGGACTGCTTGCCTCAATGTATTAGCATATCCAGGCTGTGTCTGAATGCGAACCTTAGCAGCTTCCATTGGAGACAAAGCAATATCAGCAAAGAACTCTGCGCTGGCAGATGCAGCTAAATACAATGATGTACGCCACAAATATGAGTTTTCCTAAAACATAGCAAATCACAAATAGTCATAAAACTTCTACTGAACAAATCAGAAGAAAATGAAGCTAAGCTAAGAAGTGCAAGAGCTTACCTCTCCCAACATGTTGCCATACAGGATTTTGAAAACTTCATAAAAACCAAATTTGCAAAGTCCTTGCATGGAATAGCCAATAAAAGTTGGAGCCCATCCTTTTCCCAAGCCACGAACACCATCTTCTTTGAGAGTGACTGAAAATCCACTGAAGATACTTTTATATTTTTGAGGATCCACCTAAACAGGTTTTTAAGTTAAAATAAGCAATATTACAAATGATTGCTTGTTGAATGACCATTTCTTTATCAACTGGAGTTAATATCAATACCGAATGAGGCATACTTACAACAGGTCCTTTTAGTTGTGGTCATTGCAATGTTCCTGAGTCACATGACTGCCATCTGTGACCTTCACTACTGGCTTTTGAAAAGCAAAGTCAACTGAGAAGCTAGCAGGAGGTTGCAAATGGTTGTCGTATGAGTGCAGGATGCTGTAACTGCAAGATTTGCTTAAAGACAGTAACTGGAGTGCCAAAACTTGGTGCAGTAACTTGTCACTTTACAATCACATTGTTTAGTGACAAGAGTTGCTGTTTTCAATTATCAATGTTAAGAGATATAGTTTATATGGTTTAAATGTATACATATATACATACCACATAAATGATAGAAGCCTCATTTAAGAGTGGTTAGAATCTGTATTCAAGTGGCTAACAGACTAGAATGAAGGAGAAAATCAAGCAGTAATGTTTAGTTGCAAGATAAATTTAAGAGTCATTAGAAAAGTAAAGGCTGTTGAAATAGAGAATAAAAAGGAAAAGGCTATGTGGAAAGTATTAGCAGTAGTAGTTTCCATGTGAAGCATATTAGCAGAAAGTAGAGTTTCCAAGTTTTGATACTGCTAAAATATATGAAATGTAAAATTTAAATAAGCGATTTTAACTTGTGTCCTAATTGTTTTATCAGCATGCTGCAATACCTTCTAGTTGTTCAGATAGTGGGCAAGAGAGTATTGGTTTGCAAAGTGATTTCCAGATATGAGATCCTTGTATATACTGGCCAAAATTGACTGGTATTCTTAGTATGAGCAGAGAATGATGAATGTCATGAAGGTAACTATGTTAACTAAAAAACAGAGTAGTAATAGTGTTGAAATAGAAAAATAGATATGGATAGAGTAGGAATACCAAGAGAAAAATATCATTCCTGATATTTAGGAAAACTGTGTATAAACTCTTAAATGCCATGAAACAATGAAAATTTCTTAGGAGTTATTCATGATATACTTAAATATGCTAAAAATTAATTGTTCAATAATTCTAAATATTTTATTAACAAAACATAGTATTGTTTAGATATTCAGTCTCTCTGTTCCTACCTTCCTACCTCATGCCGCCCTCTACTGACTTGTTCCATTTCACTTTCCTCTTACTTTCTGGCTTTTCTGATTTCAGTGTAAACAGGATTACATTTTCTGCAATATGTGTTTGGATCACATAGTAAAAAAGATTCCTCAAGGTATTTAACTGCTTTAGAAAAATATAACAGTTGAATTAGTTCTGTGAAATTAAATTATAAGATTTCTAAGCAGCTGAAGTTATTATTTAATGTAATATTATATAACCACATCATTAGAAATAGATATTAAGCCATAATTTTAAGAACTAAAACTAATCCTAATTTCAGCATTGGCATGATTATAGAATTCATCTTTCTTGCTATCTCCAAACCGAATGGATGCAAGATTTATTCAAATTTTGATGCCTCCTTCCCCCATTCCAACCAACCCTGGACAGCTCAGAAATGTTTTGACAAGGATGATTATCCTTTAAACTGCATTTCAGTTACAGCTGCAGTGTTTAACTTGGAAGCATATATCCAAATTCATAAAGGTTTCAACTATTTATGAACCTAACAGGAACATATAGGAAATATTACTATTTTGTCTTTTTTAAAAATCACATATTGCAAATTTGATTCAGTTCAGTATGAGAAATATTTTAACGTACAGTATGTTTAAAATGACTTAGGTAATTATATTACTTTATATCCTAGTATGGCCTAATTATATTAATCAGAGTTAAAAGAAATGGAAGTCTCCTAATAGAATTCAGTGTCTTATTCCAGAAGAAAGTTAATATTCTAAAATTTGGCAATATACAAACCTGAATGCGACATTTCACTAAATCCAAAGGTACGAGTGCTGTATGTGTCAGACCACAACTTAATATTCCACCAAAGCCACAGAGAGCATAAAACTTGAGTGATCCATATTCACAACTATATTCTGCTGTAGTAAAGAAAAGACACACCATGCTGTTAAGGAAATCACATGCAAGGCTGAAGCTTCAATGAAATATACATTTTCATTAGATTAGTAAAATCTCACACTTTAGCATGCTATATAATTCATTTCATCTGACATGCAAATCCAACCTGAATTCGGCATTTAACAAGATCTAAGGGAACCAAAGCTGTATGTGTAGTACCACAACTAATAATTCCACCAAGGCCACAAAGAATGAAGAATCTGCCAGAGCCATATGCACAACTATATTCTTCTGCTTAAAAAGAGAAATAAAAAGTTTTCAAGGAAAATGATCAAATAAATTCAATCATAACTTAAAATACAGTCTTAACTATCATTCATGAAAAAATAAGCATCCATTTATTTTAATGCAGTACTTTTCTGTTGTATTCCCTACACCAGAAAATACTAAGATTAGGACAATATCCAATTAAACATAAAAGTGAGGTATTTGTTTCATATTTAAAAGTCTTGCAGATCTTGAAATCAGATTCTGTTCTTAGATCTTAGCAAGTTTTTTTTTAAAGTATACCTTAAATATGTACATATTCACAGGCATCAAATGAACAACTCTTATCTCTGCAATTATTTGACTATAGTCTGATTATTCAATAGTATAGAAAGCTCTGAGTTACATGTAATAGTGACCCAATGGACATGAAGATCTATGAGTATAATATAGGCTATCTGATTATGGTCAATAGCCATATCCCTCTGTAATATTCCCTACATCCTGAAGGGGAATAGTATAATAGGTATGTATGAAAGGTTATGCAGAAGCAGCAACAGGTTGTTATACTGATAAAAATTCTACACTGATGCTGAAGAGATCCAAGTTCAAGCCTGCTCTCAGCCACAGAAATTTACTTATGATTTTGGGCCTTTCATTTTCTCCCATCCCAGCCAACCTATCTACAAAGTCATTGTGGGGAGAAATGGGAAAAGGCACCATGTATATAATGTGAATTCTTGAACAAAAAACAAGATACAAATCAATCTGTTTCAAAATAAAAAAGTTATAATAGTATTATAAAATACAAAGCACAGAATGAATAAGATGCAGTTTTCCCTTTTTTCTTTCCTGCTTCTTAAAACATGTTATAGGAAGCAGGGCTGCAGAGAAAAGAATAACGGAAGTGGGGATATAACTGAGTGCAACTAATAGACCCACAGGACAATCTGAAAAACAATCATTTTAAAAACAATCTTTTAACATCTGTTTCTCTTTGAATATTTTTAATTTCAAAGGATGAATCTTATTCTCAAATGGCATATAATTCATGGATATGTAAACCAAGAGAGCACTGTACATGGTGGTATTGATTGTTAAAGTTCTATAAACCAACATAGTTAAAATCCAAACCAGCATTGCTATAAACATTCACCATGACAAGCCACCAGTGAGATTATTTTTCATTACTTTTTATGCAGCATATATATTTTTAAAAAGTACAAATGCCAACTGAAATGAATGTCTCATGCATCTGACAACAATCCTATTAAGTCTTTAAAAGTCACAGGATTCTACAGTCTACAAGATTCAACAGTTTTGTCTTAAGAAATTTGATAATCTAATACTGTCATTGATATTTGATAATCTAATACTGTAATTGTAAGTGAAACTTGGCATTTGCTAAAATAAGCATTTTAAATTATTTTAGTGCTTTAAAGTACTAAAATTGTATTGGCTATCATTAAATACATTGTTAAAAAATGTAGCACTTTTTTCAATCCCTCCTTACAATATTTTTTATCATTACCATTATCAATTTTCATTATGACCTTCAAAATCACATTCTTAGCATTAGGAAGCCTATGCTAATTAGTAGAAACAAATTATTTTCTTTCGCCCTCGGATTTCTACCCTCTCCCCAGTAGCATCCTTTGAAATTATGAAACCTCATCATTTCCTGAATTAAAATAGTCACTCTCAAGGTCGCAGATCAACAGTTCTGCACTAGGGTCGGGATCCTAAAAGATCCACCCAGGCCTTCAGCGTCAGAAAAGCAAAACAACTGGATTTAGATTAGGTTTCATAAATTGATCAAGGACCCGGTGACCTTACTTGTCCCCAAGGAGACTGCACATGGATTCCTCTACTAACACCGTGCCACCTGAAAAATCAGGCTCACGAAGGAGAGGGTGAGACCCTTCCAAGGAAGGAATTGCCCTTCCCCCGACCACCCACACCTCACCTTCTGCGGAAGCGGCTGCCAGGCTCCGACGACTGCAGGAGACCTCTTCCGATTCAGCCAGGCGCTTCCTCGGGCCGCAGCTGTTCTGGTGCAACTCAAGCTGAGGAGTGTGGAATGGATTAAGCCGCACAAGCGGCGCAATAGTCGAAAACATGGCGGCAGGAAAACTTCAAATGAAAAAAAATATATATAAAGTCGTTAGCAGCAAATCTTCTCCTGTAAGACATTCACCCTGGTTCTCCCATGGACAAACTCTCACTCGCTAAAGTGGGTTGAAAAATGAAAAATATTAGTCTCTCTGAAAGTCCCTTTACCTCCTAAAATGGCGGAACACCCGTAACAGCCCGGCCTTCTCCCTAACGGGCGACTCTTCTAAAAGGCCGAAAATCAACCTTCCTCAATGACTTTGTCCCTCTCTGACGCAACGGGCGGGGCAAACGCCCGAAAACTCGCGCTTGCGATTGGGCAACAAGGCCCTGGAATGTACGTCATTTCCCTGTTTTAAGAATTCCTCCGCCCATTTTGCTTCCGCCTTGAGTACATCGAGATTAAGATTATTGGTAAAGTTGCATTCGACGTCATTTAGAATTTGACCCAAGTTTACAAAAGGTCGGCTGGCCGCCAACTCGGGAGAAGGAGGTTGAGAAATCCTATCACAAAGTCACTTCCTCCACCGCTCCGCCAATACCAATCACCTCCGTCAGGGACAAAGCCACTGGGAGGGTGGGGAAGATGGGAAAACTCTTCCCTCCCAGGGGTGACGAATTCCGTTCCTTCGCACCGGAAGATGTGCCTGAAGAAAGTGGAACCAAAATTGAGGCGGAGCGGAGAAGGTGATGCAAAATTTCCAGGACAACGCAACTTGCGTCGGAGGAATCCCTGACTGCTTCGGTGCGGAGAAGGATGCAGATAACCGCGACTGTCAGCATCCGAATGGCTGAAAACTTTGTAGGATCGAGCAAGCTGATTTTGCACAGCATATTTATAAGAGCCATACATCGGTTAAAACAAAAAGATGGATACAACGAATTAAGCTTATGGACTGTTAGTCACTACAGTAACCTTAATCAGACACAGTATTTTCATTTATGACCATAGAACATCGTGTCAGCCTTTATCTCACATATAAGACAAATAAAGACATACACGCACACACAAACACACACACACACACACATGTATAATCTTTGGTTATTCGAGTTTTCTCCTGCAAAAAATTGGAAGTATCTAGGCGACATTTCGATGAAGTTTCATTCATCTTCAGGCTTGTTTCTTAGGCTCTGCTTCTCAGAGTAATGTGAGCTTGCAGCTGCTGCTTCCTTTTAACTGCTAGTGGGGATGTGACTTGATTGAGTGGGGGGTTGGCTGTATTCTGATTGGGTGGGGGTTGTGTCCTCATTGGTTGGGGGGTTGGCTGTGTTCTGATTGGCTGGGGGTGTGTACTGTTCAGGTGCGGGCTTGGTTGTGCTCAGGTTAGTCTTAGTTGCTGGGGGATTTGAGCTAGTGAGCTGTGATCCTGTTGTTTGGCTTTGCGTTCGTGGTCGTGCCACATCTTCATGGTGGGCGTCAGTTCGCTTCATGTATGGGTCAGAGGGATTTGAAGCGGGTAGTGATGCAGCTGCAGTACGGCTTCTGGTCCATGGTCGTGTCTCATCTTCTGTGTGGGTGTGAGTCTTTTTTCCATGTGGAAGTGTGGTGGTAGCATCTTGTGTGGCCCTTGTGGGTGTGGGTCTGTCATTCTTCATGTTAGGTACTCGTTTATTAATGAGGGCAGGTTTCCAAATGGCTGGTAGTCAATTTCATGTCCTGTGGCTTTGAGGTGTTGGACCAGGGAAGAAGTTGGTTCTTTTTTGATTGAGTTCTTGTGTCTTCAATGCGTGCACTTATTCTTCTGTTAGTTTGTCTGATGTATGTGGTGGGACAGGCGGTGCAGGGGATTTTGTATACTCCTTGGTTTTCTAACTTGATTTTGTCCTTAGGGTATCTTAGGATGCTGGATATTTTTCTGTTTGTGCAGAATGCTGTTTTAATGTTGTGTTTTTGGAGGATCTTGCTGATTTTGTCTGTAGTGCCTTTTATATATGGGAGGAGGGCTTTGCCGTTCTCTTCTTCTCTGTCTTAAAAGTATTAAAGAATCCCTATCGACAAAAACCAAAGTAATTAAGAAAACTAGACAAAATACAGGACATACCAAATAAGCAAAACAAACAGACAAAAGACACAAAATATAAATTACAAAAGGGACAGACAGGAGATTGCCACACAACAAATATGAAAAACTATCTTAAAGCTAAAAGAGATTACAGAAAACCAAAAGTACAATCTGGCCACCTCATGGAGTTTGTCTTCCGCACCCTGCAGAGTTTGCCCTCAGCAGAAATAAAGACAAACTCAAAAAGGATTTGAAAAATTAGGCACAAATACAAACACTCACACAAAATCAACTTACAAAGGGAGAAAAGGGTATAAAAAACCAGGGACTTACCATAAGAAGCTAGCTAGCCCAGGAACGCAAACTTCTCGCTGTTCTCCACCTTCCTGAAAAATAAAAAGATCCAGCTTTCAAGCAGTTGTCCTTGCGCCGGAGCTCTCCCAGCAGGAAAATTGAATCCTCGAAAGAAAGGCATTTTGACACCTTTCAACTGCGTTATGTACACACCAACTTTAGAATTTGTGCGTGTGTGTTTTGCGCTCATGGTGGCATGGATACAATTGTGTGCTTTCCTTCCAAGTACAGTACCTTGAAAATAAGATAAACTTAAGTCATGAAATTTGTTATGTGACTAAAATTCACTTTTTGAGTTCAAACTTTGCACTCCAACCTCTTCAAATTTTGCAAAGTGTGCCTTTTTTTTCAAATTGCTTTGAACACTCAGACAATTCTTTAAGTGGGTTGTACAATAAAATCATTTTGTTTGATCATTATTCATGCAAAGTTATTTTGTTTTTCTTTTGCTGTTTAGAAAAAGTATAAAGTGAAAGGGCTTGAATGAATTGGAAGGTTGGTCGCAAATGTGATAAGATATGTGATGAAAATAAATGGAATGTGTTGTGAATTATTACATATATTTTCATATGCAGGCAATTGTCACATTGAAAACTCATAAATTC
Source organism: Laticauda colubrina (assembly GCA_015471245.1). Lineage (NCBI taxonomy): Eukaryota > Metazoa > Chordata > Lepidosauria > Squamata > Elapidae > Laticauda > Laticauda colubrina. The sequence continues at coordinate 39,196,523 of BLBF01000022.1, read as the reverse complement.
TAGTGACTATTACAGGTGAAACTTGAAAAATTAGAATATCGTGCAAAAGTTCATTTATAGGTGAACCTAATATATGACTATTATATATTACTAATATATGAGTAATATGTGCATTACATGCAAAGCAAGATAGTTCAAGCCGTGATGTGTCATAATTGAGATGATTATGGCTTACAGCTCAAGAAACCCCCCAAATCCACAACCTCAGAAAATTAGAATATCGTGAAAAGGTTCAATATTCTCAGCTCAAAATGTCCCACTCTAATCAGTTAATTAAGCCATAACACTTGCAAAGGGTTCATGAGCCTTTAAATGGTCTCTCTGTCTGTTTCAGTAGGAATCACAATCATGGGAAAGACTGCTGACCTGACATCATTGTAAGAAAACCATCATTGATACCCTCCATAAGGAGGGAAAGCCTTAAAAGTTGATTACAAAAGAAGTTGGATGTTCCCAAAGTGCTATATCAAAGCATATTATTAATAGAAAATTATGTGAAAGGAAAAAGTGTGAAAGAAAAAGGTGCACAAGCAGCAGGAATGACCGCGACCTGGAGAGAATTGTCAGGAAAAGGCCATTCAAAAGTGTTGGGGACTTTCACAAGGAGTGGACTGAGGCTGGAGTCAGTGCATCAAGAGCCACTACACACAGACAGATCCAGGACATGGGCTTCAAATGTCGTATTCCTCTTGTCAAGCCGCTCCTGAACAGCCAACAGTGTCAGAAGCGTCTTACCTGGGCTAAAGAAAAAAAAGAACTGGTCTCTTGCTCAGTGGTCCAAAGTCCTCTTTGGTGATGAGAGCAACTTTTGCATCTCATTTGGAAACCAAGGACCCAGAGTCTGGAGGAAGAATGGAGAGGCACACACTGCAAGATGCTTGAAATCCAGTGTGAAGTTTCAACAGTCTGTGTTGATTTGGGGAGCCATGTCATCTGCTGGTGTTGGTCCACTGTGCTTCATTAAGTCCAGGGTCAACGCAGCCATCTACCAGGAGATTTTGGAGCACTTCATGCTTCCTTCCGCAGACGAGCTTTATGGGGATGCTGACTTCATTTTCCAGCAGGACTTGGCACCTGCCCACACTGCCAAAAGCACCAAAACCTGGTTCAATGACCGTGGGATTACTGTGCTTGATTGGCCAGCAAACTCGCCTGACCTGAACCCCATAGATTCTCTATGGGGTCAAAAGAAAGATGAGAGACATGAAACCAAACAATGCAGAAGACCCGAAGACCGCTATTGAAGCACCCTGCTCTTCCATAACTCAAGCAGTGCCGTAGTCTGATAGCTTCCATGCCATGCCTCATTGAGGCAATAATTGCTGCAAAAGGGGCCCAAACCAAGTACTGAGTACATATGCATGCTTGTACTTTTCAGAGGTCCGATACTGTTCGATATACAATCCTTATTTTACTGATTACATGTAATATTCTAATTTTCTGAGATTGTGGATTTTGGGTTTTCGTGAGCTGGAAAAAAATGTATGTGTATGTGTGTTTCTGTCTACTTTGTTAAATCAAAGTAACAAGTGTGTCAAGAGTTACTGGGAATTGGGCAGCATATTAATATTCAAAAATATATTCAAAAATATATGTGACTCTTCTTAGCAGCTGCATTGTTCTTAATAAGGGATCTAATTTCAGGTTCTTGTCATCTGACGTGGTCTATTTTCACATAACTTTCTTGATTAGGGATTTAGCAATAGTTTGAAATATTTTAGATGTATTAGATTCAGTACTTAAAGACTGAAAAATATGATTTATATGTGTAATATTAATTCTTAAGAAAGTGTATATATAGAGATTGAAAAAAGACCTGACAGCATGAATAAAAGATATGATTCCACCAGACTGTCAATCATTTGGAAGCCTGAACTCTCAAATAGAAAGATCTCCATGCCACAAGCCAGGCAAACACCTGGGCAAAAACAGACTCCCTCTGATAGCTCCAACCTAACCCCCCCACCAGGCACCCAGGTGAAACCCAGCTTGCTAATGAATAGCAGCTTGCTAATGAAGAGCAGCCGTCCCTTCACACGGAGCCAAGCTGCACTAAAAGCCTCCAACACAAGAACAGAGTGTTGCCAGCCAATCAAAGCCACAAAACAGACAGAAGAAACCAGGAACACCAATCAATCAAACTCCAAGTCCAATGAACACAGGTCCAGGCTCCCAACCAATCAGAATGGACCAGCCTCAAATTTAAAACCAGGAGCTGTAAGACCCATATCCATACAGAAGCCTGATGATGGCAGATGAGATTCTGCTGAAACGTTGCTACAACTTTAACAGAACTACAATGACGTGGGATAATACCCGAAGGAAGCTAAACAGCACACACACACACACACACACATATATATATATATATATATGGACTGCACACTGCACTTTGTTTATTTATCCAAGGCTCTTATTACGACTCTCTTCTCCAGCAGCTTCAAAGCCAAGCCTCAAGTGTTGAAACATTGATAAGAGTCCAGGAAAACACCTGTAATAATATTTTTCTGTATATATTTTTATGTATATATATATATATGTATATATGTATATACACAATATATGAATATATGTACAATACTGAAGAGAACTACTGAAGAGAGAAGATCTGTGCTGGCTTTGATTGTGTCCCTGATCTCCAAGAGGACAGTGTGGCTCTGTCCCTCCGGTCTGCCTCTCTGCCTGGGCTGGCAGGAGTAGGCACAGGCTTCCTCTTCTTCCCCATGGTGTTCTCTCAAGATGTCTCTGGCAGCAGGTCTTTCCTCTGAATGCTGACTGCTTGCGAGCTGCATCCTTTTATATCCACGGAGCTCATGCAATTCATCCTTCCCGCATGCGCAGTGAACACTTTGCATCCGCTATGCATCCGCTACGCATCTGCTATGCATCCTATAGGCGTCCGTGATGCATCCGCATCATCCGCTCTGTATCCACTCCTTCCGCTATGCGTTCACTTCACAATTCTCCCCCGGAAGCCCTTCAGATGTGTCATCTGCTTCCATCCGCTAGGCTTCCTACGAACATCCGCTTTACACCCCCGCTATATCCTCCCCATGTCTGTTCTTTTCCGTTGTTTTCCTTTCTGTTCATGCAAATTTGGGGCACATTTGAGAGCGGATAACAATGGATGGAGCCACCCCTGAAATTTTGCTCGTCTGCTGTGTCCTTTTTGCATACGTTTTGCATCCGTTGGCCAGTGTGACCTAGCCTTTAGACTTGATGCACCAGTGACAGAAGACCTTCCATGTAGCTTCATAAATGCGGTTGGCTGATGGTCTCCTAGCCGCTAATATGGTATGGATGGCTCATTCTGATATATTTTGTCTCCTCAGAGCGCTCTGCTCAACCGCCATGCAGTCAGTTGGAACCACTGAGGCTCTGGGTGAGTTATTTCCCCTTGATGTAACACCACCTTGCGAGGCGGGATTCTCCATGGCTGAGCTGTGGAGAGATTCACCAGATCCGCAAACCAGGGGCATCTGGGCTAGTAAGGAGCCAAAAGTATGACCTCCCCCTCTCCCTCCAGTATCTTTTTGACAAGCACTGGCAGCAGTGGAAGAAGAGGGAAGGCATACAGGAGATCATGAGGCCACCTGCTCCTGAGGGCATTGGTCCCTTCTTCCCCTTGGGTCATGAATCTGGTGAAAAACCTTGGGAGTTTGACATTGTTTGGATATGCGAACAGGTCCTCCACTGGTAGTCCGAAGCATTGTGACAGCTCCTAAGATAAAATAGGGGGAATACTCCACTCTGAGGGGTCAATCCTGACCCTGCTAAGCCAGTCCACTTGCACATTTTCTATCCAAGAAATATGTTCTGCTGTAATTGACAGGAGATTCCTCTCTGCCCAAAGACCCAGACATTCAGCTTCCAACATTAACGCCCTGGATCTAGTGCCTGTTAATGTGAGCCTTAGTGGTGACATTATCTGTCAAAATTAGTACATGTGTGTATAGTGTTTCTGAATTTCTTGAGAGCCCATCTTACTGCTCTCAACTTTAACCAATTGATGTTCTTTTCCCTCTCCAAAACAGACCACTGGCCTTGAGCCAATTGTGACTGCAAATGAGCCCCCCAGCCAGAGAGACTGGCATCAGTGGTGATTACCATTCAGGGCAGTCTTTGAATAAGTGACTTGCATTCAAAGCCTTGGAAGTCCACTGTGACAAAAACTCCTTGACTGATCTGGGAACTGTGACTTTGAGAGAAGAGTGACTTCTGCCTGCCTTTTGGTAGGGCAAGAGAAACCACTGTAGCTTTTTGTAGTGTAATCTAGCCCAAGAAACAATGGAGATGCAAGATATCTTCTTTCCTAAGAGTTGTGAGGGAAGTGCCAAAGGGGACTTATCCTCCCTCATAACCTTCCCCACTATGCTCTGCAAACTGTCCTTGGTTCCTGTGAAAGGGATACCTTACAAGACAAAGTGTTAAATGTTTGCTCCAAGATGCAATAAATGTCTGGTTGGTGAGAAATGACTTTTCTTCTGATAAATTTAGAAACCATGGTCTTGTAACCGGGAGATTGTCGCTTGGAGATCCTTTAAGTCCCAGTCATGTGAGGATTGGATTGAATTAAATTAAGGATTGGATTCAAATATCATCCAGGTAACATTGCACCCTTACCGGGATAGTTCTCAAGTGAACTGCCAAGGCAGCCAAGAGCTTAGTAAATACCCTGGATGCAGAAGATAAACCAAAGGCCATAGCCCTATATTGGAAGTGTCTCCCAGAGTAGCTGGAGCATAAATACTCTGTGTGCCTCATAAATTCTGATGAGCAGATAAGCCTTTGTCATCCAAAAACGCTTGTAATACAAAAATGTATTGAGCCTTTTTAGGTCAAGAATAGCTCTCCATCCCCCAGAAGCCTTGGGAACAATAAACAGCTGGGATTAGAATCACTAACCCTGTTGACTCAATGGAACTGTCTGGATGGCCTGTTCCATTTGTTTCCTACAGGATGCCTCCCTGCAAACAGGACAAGGCTCATAAAATCTGGGGGGTTGTAATCTAAATTCTAGGAAAAGGCCAAGACCCAAGTGTTGGATGTAGTAGCCTCCCATTGGGCTGCAAAATTAGATAATCTAACCCCAAAGGGAGAACTACTGCCACATTTAGCAGGAGCACAGGAAAAAGCAAATTCCTCCCTCATGAAAGGGCCGCTTGCCTGAAAATTGAGGCTTATCTTTGGCCACTCTTTCCTGGGGGCACTTCTGGCGATTGAAGGCCTGCCTCTGAGGCCCTTGAGCCCCTCAAGGGCCTCAGCTGCCCTCAGCTCTGAAAGTTGACCTGCGGGAGTAGGGCTGAAACTTGAACGCCTTGCCAAAGAGGGAAGGTATTGTCTTTTTATCTCCTGTCTCCACTAGATGGGGTCCAAGACCTTTCAAAACAATTTATCCCCTTTGAGAGGGGCAGATGCCACTTTCCACTTTTGCCACCCATCGGCCTGCCAGTTTTTAAGCCAGACCATTCTGCGGGCAGCTACAGAAGTGGCAATGGCCTTGGAAGCAAATCTGGTACTGTTTAAAGTGGCATCAGCAGTAAATTTGGCTGCTACAACCAGCTTATGGATGTCTTAGTGTACTTGGACATCCGTGATGGGGAACCTGTCTTGTAGTTGATGCAGCCAGCATAAGGAAGCCCTCATAAAGAATGAGGCAGATAAAGCAGCCTTGACTGCCCAGGCAGCTGCCTGGTGGGTATGCTGAACGGATTGTTCAATTCTCTTTTCCTCCACCTTCAATACCTCATCTGGATCAGTGGGATTCGATGAGGAAGAAACCAAAGCTGCAACTGGACTGCTCACTGATGGTACCTGTAATGAGCTGGTAAGTTCAGGCCCCATATTGAAATAGCAGCATTTGTTGGCTGAAAACATGGTAGATGTGCCCAGGGATTCCAGCTATTTCTTGGTTACCTTCAAAAATAATCTAGGAGCTGGGACTTCCGGTTTGAGCTTCTTTGGCAACGGACCAAAATCCGCAATCATGCGCGGTTTCGATCTGTGCTCACTGATGGAGCACTCCAAGCCGGCTAGATTCGGGGCTAAGCCATCCCGTAGAGGTGGTGAAGAGGTGGGAGACTGCCAGCAGAGTTGAGGAGAGCCGCATCTCTCCTTAGCTGCCCATTACTCCTTTTCCCGAAGGCAGTTGCAGCGGTGGTCAGAAATGGCCACCTCAAAGAACTCGACCAGAAAAGAATGTGCAGGAGAAAGATAAGAAGAGAAAGTTTTGGTTGACTGGGTTAAACTGAAAAAGCAACAATGTAAGGTCCCCTGGAATTTGAACTATAAAAAATAACATTGTTCCCAAAGAAAACTTTGAAGCAGCGGAGAGAGGAAAGGGAAAGGATTTAGCTTTTTTTTTTCTTCCCTTCTTATACTGACAGTTAAGTGATGTAACTAAAAAATTGACAAAAATCTACTTTGACATCAATAGGCATTTAAGCTGAAGAATATCAAAGGGATAATAAAGACTTTTGGATACTCCAAAACCTTTAAAAGTAGGAGAGAGAAAAAGAAGGAATAAAAGGGTGGGATCTGGAAAAATGGAAGAGATTGCCTGGAACTAAAAGGAACTTATCGTGAAACCTTAACAAGATTCCTAAAAGATACATTCTAACTGAAAGTTTGTAACAAAATAATAGAACCCCAGGAAGAGAAAGTGGAAAAAAGAAGAAAGAAGAAATAGCTTTGGATTATTTGGATTACTTGGTGATTTTTTGATTTTTGGCTATTGGATTTAAATGACTAAAATCAATCAGGTGGTTGTTTAAAAGTGTTTAAAATGGCATCACTTTTAGAAGAACTGAAAATGGAACTTAAAAAAACAGAAAGAAGATGCATAAGAAGGAAGAGATTATTTTGGCTTCATATTTCAATTTTTAAAAATGGAGATCTGGAACAATGAGAAACAACAAGAAACACTTGTACAACAAGGTCGGGACAAAGAAGAAGCCATATTTAATGATCAAGTAATTTTATGTGGGGAAAAAAAGGAAAGGGGGAAAGAGAATGAAAAGTTTAAGATTTGAAAAAACAAAAAAAGAATAGTTTGAAAAATAATTGCAATACTAGGAAGCAACAGAAGAGAGGATCACAGAATTAGAAGTAGAGAGACAAGGGGGCAAAAAGGGGAGAGAGAAGAAGAGGGGAAAGAATGAAAGGAAAAGAATTTATAAAAGAGAAACAAGATAGAGTGAAACGGAAAATGTATAAGGATTGAAAGTATTAGCCTATTTAGAGATAATGGGTGAAAATTTAATTGAAAAAGGGATTCTGCAAAGGTACGTAAGATAATAGTTATATTAGAAATAGAAATAATTTTGGAAAATATGAAACAATGTATGATTAAAATGGATAAAATACTTATTGTAATGCAGTGGAATGTTTGTTAATAAATAAAGAGAATGAGAGAATGAAATTAGGAAAGGATGGGAACATTTTAATTATTAATGATTTATACAAATATAAGTGAAGAGAAATATGAAAAAAAGAATTATGGAAAGTTATATACTATTTTGAAAGTTGTAATCTTAAAGGCATAAATTGAAGTTTAAATAAGAGTTGAATGGATAAAATTAAAAGATATAATCATGTCATATACCAATTAGTAACTACAGGGGAAATTTGTTTAATGAGAAAAGAAAATATGAAATTAAAACAGGACAGACAAAAGTTCCAATCATATAATGATTGGAAGGACATTGAAACTTTAAAAAAGATGTATAATTGAATTTAGATATGAGATAATTAAAAATAAAGTTGAGAAAACCAAGGGAGGGGAAAAATTATGGAGAAAATGTTAAAATAGGAATAAGATATGGAATATAACACAAAGATGAATATGAAATTGAGTTTGTGTCTGTATGGAGAAGTGATAACCCGGGATCATGCTATTCTCAAAAAAGATGTTTTATTTGTATTATGTTTTTGTGAAAACCCAAATAAAGTTTATATTAAAAAAAAAAAGCAGGAGATAAAAAAAATAATCTAGGAGCTGAAACCATTTCAGGTCGAACTGTTGGTTCATCAAAAAAATGGTGTGGAGGAACAGTAGTGTCACCTTCCACTTCCCTGACATCTGCCACTGGCCCCAACTGGGCCGTCTTCTTAGCCTTGAACAAAAAGGCCAGGAACTTTTGAGAATCAGAGTCTGGTGAAGAAGGGTCTCTCAAGGGCCAAATTTGGTCTGCAAAGAAATCAGATTCCCTCTTGTCTTCCTCTGATGCTCTGTATGTGACACTATAGATGGGTCAGGAGAAGCCCTATCCCTCAAGGATTCTCGGCTTCGACAGGTGAAACTCGAAAAATTAGAATATTGTGCAAAAGTTCATTTAGTTCAGTAATGCAACTTAAAAGGTGAAACTAATATATGAGATAGACTCATTACATGCAAAGCAAGATAGTTCAAGCCGTGATGTGTCATAATTAAGATGATTATGGCTTACAGCTCATGAAAACCCAAAATCCACAATCTCAGAAAATTAGAATATTACATGCAATTCATAAAACAAGGATTGTACATAGAACAGTATCGGACCTCTGAAAAGTATAAGCATGCATATGTACTCAGTACTTGGTTTGGGCCCCTTTTATAGCAATTACTAACTCAATGTGGCGTGGCATGGAAGCTATCAGACTGCGGCACTGCTGAGATATGGAAGAGCAGGGTGCTTCAATAGCGGTCTTCAGCTCTTCTGCATTGTTTGGTCTCATGTCTCTCATCTTTCTCTTGGCAATGCCCCATAGATTCTCTATGGGGTTCAGGTCAGGCAAGTTTGCTGGCCAATCAAGCACAGTAATCCCACAGTCATTGAACCAGGTTTTGGTGCTTTTGGCAGTGTGGGCAGGTGCCAAGTCCTGCTGGAAAATGAAGTCAGTATCCCCATAAAGCTCGTCTGCGGAAGACAGCATGAAGTGCTCCAAAATCTCCTGGTAGACAGTTGTGTTGATCCTGGACTTAATGAAGCACAGTGGACCAACACCAGCAGATGACATGGCTCCCCAAATCAACACAGACTGTTGAAACTTCACACTGGACTGCTTGTGCACCTTTCTCTTCCACACTTTTCCCTTCCACATAACTTTATAATTTGCTTTGATATTGCACTTTGGGAACATCCAACTTCTTTTGAATCACCTTTTAAGGCTTTCCCTCCTTATGGAGGGTGTCAATGATGGTTTTCTGACAATGATGTCAAGTCAGCAGTCTTTACCATGACTGATTCCTACTGAACCAGACAGAGACCATTTAAAGGCTCATGAACCCTTTGCAAGTGTTATGGCTTAATTAACTGATTAGAGTGGGACACTTTGAGCCGAGAATATTGAACCTTTTCACAATATTCTAATTTTCTGAGATTGTGGATTTGGGGGTTTTATGAGCTGTAAGCCATAATCATCTCAATTATGACACATCACGGCTTGAACTATCTTGCTTTGCATGTAATGAATCTATCTCATATGTTAGGTTCACCTTTTAAGTTGCATTACTGAAATAAATGAACATTTGCACAATATTCTAATTTTTTGAGCTTCACCTGTTTTATGAATGGAATGTTCTAGGTCTGAGTGTTCTGACACCACCGATTCAGGCCTTTGCATTGTTCGGAGGCTTTCCATAATCCCTCGCCTTATGGCCCTTGAGATAATTGTCTCCATCTGTGCAAATAATGCTGATTCTGCCCTTTCAGGATTATGCAAGCCAGCAGCCATGGGCGTAGAAGTCGCTTCCACTCCTGTTTGATTCTCTTAGGAGGAGGTGCCCAAGTTTCATCCTGGGAGCTACTTGGAAATCTTCTTCGTAATCTCTAACTCCCTCTAGAGGTTGTGATTCAACAATAGCAGATGAGTTATCAGATGCCCAGGCAGCCCAGGCTCCATCTGTAACACTGGAGGTTGAGCAGAAGAATCTGACTCCTCTGGGTTGTAGTGATCTCTGGCTCCTCCCACCAGCAGCACGCTGGCTTTTCTCCATCTGTTTTTCTAAAGTTTTCTGTCTTCTCAAGGCATCCTGCTCTTCTCCCCTGTGAGGTTTTTGGGCTTTAGGGACCTTTTGCTTTTGCCTTCTCCTAGATCTGCCTCTAGAAGTAGAGGGACTGTGACCACCTTCTTGATCTTTATCTGCCAGCCCACTGGGAGATTAGGATTTACAAAAACAGCCAGAGGGAGAGGATGGATCATGGTAGGAGAGATAAAGAATTAATAACACATTTACTGCTTACCCTACCAATAAGGCCCCATCCAGAATAAAGAAGATCCTCTTATCTTTGAATCAGCGAAACATACCTGAATAGGCCTATTGCTGAGCTGCAGCCTCGCCCTGCTGGTCACCACAGTGTAACTTTCCTTGCTGTTTAAAACTTTTTTTCTTTTACAAAAAAGTCTCCACTTGCAATGCAAGTGGAGCCCCAGCAACTCATGTCCTGTCCTGGCTGGACTGAGTTGAAAACTGGGGTATGGCCACTGCACAGGGTGGAGCTTCAATTACCATGCAGACTCAAACAAAGCAGGAACTGAACATACCCAATGTCTTTGGACTCTTGGAGCCACAGAGAAGAAAAAGAAAGAATTATTTCCACCAGTCTGTTCAATTACTGAAAGATGTTAAGGATAAGAAACAGGAACCTGCTAATCAAATACTAAATCAAAATAACATTGTTACCTCAGTTTTGGAAAAGCTATGAAGATTCCATAAAATGAAACTTAATTTTATTAAGTGCCACATCACAGTTGTTTGACCTGGGGGTGGGGGGGGTGGGGGTGAGCATGATCAGGGTAGGGGTGATTCAACATCACTCCTGTCAAGGGTACCTGTAGTGGGCCAAGTAGGTCTGGGGGGATCTTCTCCCTCCAGTTGAGAAAGCTGAGACCAGAGAGAATGGCCCTCCTGAGCTCAGTTTTCATTGAGGGCCAACCCTTTGCTATTTCCAGGCTGGCCCCTTAAACCAGATCTAACACTCCATGGTCTGCATTCGGCCTGCAGGCCTTGAGTTTGTCACCCCTGTTGTAGTACAACATATAAGCACAACTAATCAAAAGTATACAATTTAAAATCCTAGAATTGTGACATTTTGTCAAGATGCATGAAAAAAATCCCAATGATCATATCCAAGATTATCATAAATTCTAATAAGGATCAATAGCACACAAAGAAAATGTTCCTTAAACCATCAATTTAGTACCCTAAGCCTTACCAAGAACTTGTTTTTTGCAGTTCGACAAATCAATACTAATATCTATACCTGTGCACCTTCAAAATGATGGGAAAGTCTCAAATTGATGACAGTTCCACAAAAATAGTTCCGTTAGCAGTTTAAATGCTTATTCCCAGTTGTCTCATAATACTGAGGTTTTGGACCAGCATCAATGATCACTTAAAAACTGGAAATACTTTCATAAAGCTTGATTGCACATTGAATATTAATTAAATTTGTATGTCACCTGACTCCCAATGATTGGGTGGCTCATAAATAAAACAAGAAAAGTACTATTCATAGCAGGTCAAAAATAAAAAATAGCAAGAACTGGACAGGTATGAAGCAAGTACAAAGTACATTTTTCAGACATTAGTATGAGGAATATTTGTAGGACTTGGACTTTAAATGTCATATGAACATTAAGTAGCACACTATGGATGTAATATTGTGTATCTGGAGTTTTCATATAACTGGAATGAATACCTGACTAAGTATCCAAAAGACCTAGGTAGATGGCATTTTCTAGAACAGTAGTCACCAAACTTTTGGACCTCAGGGACCACCAAACTCATAATTTTAAATCCCAGGGATCACTAACTGGTTCTGTGGGTGTGGCTTGGTGGTCATGTGACTGGCTGGGCATGACTTGTATGTAAATATTATATTTATGTAATATTGATTTTTTTATAAAAAAAGAGCAACTTGTACCCAAAATCAGGCAAAGCAAGCAGGCAGATTGAGTTGCTCACATATTCAGTGATCTATCTATCTGCCATCAGTTAGCTCAGCCTGTCACATAAAATTTGCTTGCTATGAGTCTGCGCTGAATACTCGAACCTTCAGTCCTAAGGAGGTTTGGCTGTGCTTAAAAGCAGAGCCGAAGATCTGAAGACTAGCTAGAAAGCAAGAAATCCAACCATTTTCTGCTTCCTAGCTAATCTAAATCTCCCGGCACAGCAGAACAGCAATTAAAATTAAAATAGCAATTTAGCAGGCAAGTTTGCTGGGTAAGGAATGAGTGGGCAGGGAGGGTTCCCACGGGCCATGTGGGCGGTGCAGCCTTGTATTTCTGCGCAGCCTGGATTAATTGCTTTGAGGGGTGCTCTGAGCGTGAGATTTCTCTGTGGCCCACCGGTTGGTGACTGCTGTTCTAGAAACCCTGTTTTTCAAAGAGCAAAGCAGGGCCAGTGTAAGTTTGTGATTGGATGGAAAACAACTAAGAAATATCATAGCTGTAAACTACACTAAAAATTGCTGATAGAAGGCAATGCCAAACAATTTCTATACTGCTGCCAAGAGTACAGAATTACTCTTGATTTATGAGACTAAAATTAAGATGTACATGTAGGCTAAATACATTTTTAAGGCAAGAGTTTCCATATAAAATTTAAAGAACTTCTGAGTGCATCAACACCAAGTTAGAGGAAAGTGCAAGTTATGGTTTAAAATAACTTTATTGCATTTTTCTATAGAATATGCTGTAAATTGATACATTAATTTGATACGTAATAATCCACCATAAAAATGAATGTTGTATCATTGGAAAATGCAATTTGGGACAAGTCATGGTGGACCAAAATAATTGTATTTTTTAAACATGTTGGTGGGCAACATGTTTAACTTTTGTTCATCATACATACATGTTTGTGTGCATGCGCGGCGCAACAAATGGCCTTTATGTACCATAAGAATTATAGGTTTTGGAATAGCAGTGTTTTAAATACCATAAAAAATATGAAATCTAAAAATGTGATTCATGCTGTATTCATGACTCTTTTGAAAGAAGCCTGCAGATAAAAACGATTTCATTTAGTTAAGTAAAAATAAGTAAACCAATTTATTTTATGTAAGCTTTATTTCAAAAAACTATACTAATAAATATTGTTCTAAAACAATGGTCAATTAGATCAGGAATTATAGGATTAAGCACTAAAATAAGTAACTATGATTAAAAATTAAGGATAAGTTCAAGTATAATTACAATTAAAACTAAGACAGATGTATACCATTTATTTGAGATTACAGTATTCTACAGGAAATGCTGAAGCCCCTTAAAACTACACTGCATTTAGCTGCAGTTTTCACTAAATGCATTCAAAAATGCATTTCTTTTGTACATGTATCTCTTTCCACCCCCAATAACATATGAAGTAAAGAAAATTTCAGTACAGTATCTTAGCCTGAAGTAAAAACATTCAAACACATCTTCACATTTTACTATCACTTCTGCCCATTTTGAGCTTCCAAGTTTATAAAATCAAATATACAATCTCAAATGAACATAATGAAGTCCACATTAAAAAAATAAATCCTACAAGTAGTTCCAGAGAAATCTAAAGATACTACTTATGGCACAGTGATCTCCTAATTTTGAAATAAGTTGATGATGTCCATTTACTATCCTGTTTTATTCCAGTTTTCAGTTTCAAGATGAGGAAGGATGAAGTCATCTCTGTAATTAAAAATAAGAGACCCAGTTGTATGTGCCACAGAAAGAAAAACTCAATTTGTTTTCTCTTGACTCTCAGTTGCAAGGAATTTGGAGAATGGATTTCCTTGGTTGATTTCCATGGATTGATAGATGAAAACCAAGAAGATTGCAACAACGAAAAAGAACAAAAATTTTATCCACAAAGGAATTGAGTGTTTTTTAATTGTTGTTTTTTCTTTTTCGACTTCTGCTGAGGCAATATATTTAGGAATATACTTTGATGAATATGTTTCTTCCAGACGGTAATCACTGAACTCTATAGGTCGCCCAGCAGCGCCTTTGATTGGTCTGCGGCAGCTTGCACTATAAATTAAGTAATATGTTTAAAATTAACATTAAAATGTGCTAGAATACCTCATATTTTTCAACAGTTTTAATGTGGATAGGAACCATTTGGACTCAACATATAGTAATGTACGAAGGCTATGCAATACTTTGGGTATGTTTTCAAATGCGTAACAATGTGAGTATAGTACCTGTCGATTCATTAAAACTATTGAGTATTTTTTCAAAATAGCATGGCAAAGGAGCTTCCTGCGACAATCACATAGTTTTGGAATCAGATAGATGGTTTAAGATGGAGCTGGTAAGTGCTGCTCTGCTACCAATTTGAACATAAATATAAAATTAGTTTATCAGCGCTTGTGATTTTCTCAAAAGTATCTCATTGGCAATTGTATGATAATTTGGTAATGGGTATTTGCTATTAATCAAATTTGCCAATCACAAGAACAAAAACACCACCATGACCTGATTAAGGTTGCTTCTTTATTTTTTCATGCCTATTTATAAGAATCTCACTATACTGATTGCATTATCTTGGGAATGGTCAGATAAGGCTTAAGGGATTCTTGGTGAGATAAGATCTGCATCACTTCCTGTTGTGCAAGGACCCTAAGCTCTGCCCCTTTTTCATACCTCCCTCCATTCTAGCTGGAGATTCTACCACAAGCTACATTTTAAATAGTAGACCATGTATTCTTTGCAGAATTTAAATATGAACCTAATTTTGAAGCATTATTCATTAAATTTATATGCCACCCATCTCACAATGGAACAAGTTAATAAAGATATTCAATAAATCAGACTTGTCTTTTTTTTATATTGGGGTAGGCAATTCAAGGCCCATATAAAGCCATCTAACGGTTAAACTGCATTTACCTGTGCCACTCCAATTTTATTGCTGAAGGCAGCAGCTGAAGCCCAACAAAGGGACCTTACTTACTAAAGAAATCACAGTGGTAATTATCCAAATGAGGTCTGGTGTCAGGTAATACCAACTTGCAAGTCAAGGTAGGTCAAAGTGGCTTCTTAGGAGGGGGACTGTTAGGAAACTCCCCCAGCATATATCTGATTAGGCCTGAGTTCTTATTAGTTCAAGCTAGTAACTTGCTGACTCTAAAAGCTCCAAAAGAGGACACTTGTATGTTTTGATAATTCACTGTTAAATTTGATACAGTTCAGTATCAAAGTATGTTGCTGGGAAAAAGAAAGGCTAAACTGAGTGTAGCTATCATCCAAAAAGTGTTTGTTTTTTATTATCTAAAACAAATTGCCATATATCATATGAACTTGCTTGTTCATTTCTTTATAGGGAAGTGAGAACTGGGTATGGCTAAAGAAATACTGAAGGTAAGGAATTTAAAAAATAGCAATGTATGAAACAGAACAAGAAAAAAATAAAAAGGCATAGAAGGATACAGTAATTTGGTGTTGGTGTAAACTAACACCAAAATGTGTTAATGTGTTTGTGTAAATGTGTTTACACAAAATGTGTAAATGTGTTATTTTATGTTTCCTGCTTTTAATTTTGTTTTACTACTTCTGACTCCTGTTTTGCATAACATGGCTAAAGGAAATTATTTCGAGGATACTGATATGTTCCTATTGAACATGTGTTAACTTCAAAACAACAGGTAGTCATCAGATGCAGGAAACAAGGTTGGTGTTGTGGTTAGACGGCAGCAGGTGCAGATGGCTGAGGAGAACGATGACTCTGAAGAGGGGCCAGGACCATCAGGGAGTGGACTGCTGCCTTCAGGGATTGTGGGGGCTGACAGCAGTGAAAAGGAGGTTCCCAAGGAGCCTGTGCCAATTACATGTGAGCACAGGATGATTTGTAAAAGAGAACAGCTGGAGCAGCACAGGCCACTCGGGAGTAAGGATGCAACATAATGGCCCCTCCCCTCCAGGGAATATAAGCCTGGTTTCAAAAGGTTTCTGCTTTTGCAGAAAGCAAAAACGTTCTAAGGATCCATCATTGTGTGTAGAGACTCCGGCTTATCTGAAGAATTCTGTTGAGGCTTTTCTGGTTGGACTAATTGGTTGCAAGTCATCTTTTATCTACAAATAAGTTTATTTGTAGATTCAAGCTGTGAAGATTTGAGTTGCTGCATTTGTTTGAGATTTTCTTGCTGGTAACAGGGTTGGGTCAAAACAGCTGGCTAGTTGGACCGGGATAAAAGGAGCAGCAGTAGCAGCACTGTTCAAAGGAAAGTCAGCTATAAGATTATGATTAGGGACATGCAAAATGATCTATGGTCAAATTAGCTGGTTTTTGACACACCAGGTACAAACTAAAATCTATGAGCTTGGGAAAGAGGAAGAAAATAGGAAATCCTGACATTAGCTAAAGGGATATAAGACTTTTTGAGAAGCTTGGAGGAATTAGCTGATTGGATTTGCTGTGCTTCGCACTAAGACTTATCGCTGAAAGGATAAAAAAACCTTATGTGCTAGCGAGATCAGTGAGCAGGGCACTTGAAAAAGAAGGGAAAGACAAGATATGCACCAGGTTTACTGTACTTCTCATGTAAAGCCCCTATGATTTTACTTTAGTTAAAACTTGGAGCAATCAAAGTATTCTAGTTTTGGCAGAATTTATGATACAGTCTGTTTTATATTAAAATAAAAACATATTTTCTCTATGCAAAGAATTTCAGAAATATTCAAGAAAAGCCTTCCTGGATCAGGCCAAAGAGCCAATACATTCTACAGTATAGAGTTGTGCTAATCAGATGTTTTTGAGGACCAGGAAGCCAATAATCCTGTTGTGGAATATTATTTTCTTGTTTGTAATTAAAATATGCCAACAAGAAAAACCTTATTTTTATTTTTATTTAATCATCATCTTCTACTTGTTCTCCAGAAGCTGCTGATATTAAAGATATGCTGCCTTTCAGTAAATTATTTCCATCTTGCAAAAGTGACTCTGAGCAATATACAACAATATGTGAAAACAATTGTTACACAATTTAAAAAAACATAAGGCATTAATGAGCATTAACCATAATAGTGGGACCATGTTAGAATTTCACCAGTCTCCTGGAATTCGCAGGCCTGATGATATAGGAGAGACCTCTGCATCATTAACATTAATAGCATGCTTTACACATGTGTGCACCTGTCCTCTGCAGTATTAATTTAAAGTGGGCAGTTAAAGTCAGATTTCAGATTCGGAATGTCTGTCTCTCTATATATAGGATTCTTTTGTAGAGGGTCTTTATACATTTGTATGTATGTAAACTAGTTATTAGTAAACTAGAATTATATACATTTAAGAAGGGCATCCATATACATTTCCAAATAAACATTTTGAGTTAAAATGAATCTTGGTAACTTTGGTTTTAGGAACTGAGAATACTACACTTATTTTTCTTCTTCACTTGTCTTTTTAATATGTAAAGAAAATTTAAGAGTCTGAATACAGAACATTGTAAATCAAGCCTTTTAAGCTGCCACTAAAAAGCAAGAAATTTGCACACCTGCACAATATTGTGTCACATTTATTTTCAAGACTTGATAAGACAGTGAAATAAAAATATTGCCTTGTCAAATCCAATGTCTTAACAGTACACATTTAGTTCAAAAAAGGCCAAAACCTGAAAAATATTCATGCATACATGTACCTAATTCCTGTGGGTGTTGATGCTTCATACGGAAACATTTCTTTAAGAATATCTCTTTCTAATTTTGTATCCTCTGTAGACATTTTCTCGAAGACCTAGTTAGAAAATGGAAAAATGATAATTTTACCAAATTTCACTAGAAGCTGTACTAAAGAAAATAAGGGAGAAAGGCAGAGTGCAGCCATGTTCCGTTGTCATTTCGAATAGTACACCCATGAAATCTAAGAGGACTTCTTCATGGGGTTTAGCTGTTGATCAAAATGTGGTTACATTTATCTATCTAGTAATTTATGTGTAAGTCCAGATGTCTTCAGTAAATATCCTTTGTTCTTTTAACATGAAGAATAATGCTATTTTATAAAGATTAATCTGATTAAAACCTAAAAGATATTTTCACCACTTCTAATTGAATTGATCAGATACTGGTGTAAGGACGATGAATACTTTCATTTTTTATCCTCTTTCTGAAAAAATGTAAGCATTAAAAGAACCATTTCTAAGCAAAGTATGCAATAGCTTTGTTGTGGAATATTCAATTTTAATAGCACACATAGCAGAGATAAATATTCTTAAAAAATAGAACTTAATTATCTTAATTTTTTCTAGGTAACCTGATTAAATTAGATCGGCCAACAGATTATTTACTTTAGATATTCTGTATCTGTACAGACCAAACACATGCAAAAAAAAAAAAAAAGTCCTGAGAAGAAATCTGAGGCTAGAAGAGTCCCAAAATATATCTACAATCATAATTTTAATTAAAGAGAAGTTCACCCTCCTCCCCCCCTTTCTATCCACCAATCTATATTTAATTCATTTACTTCATCTGTCATCAATGGTTTCTTTGGTGTTCTTCTTGGCAATTCTGAGAAGTCACTGATTGACAGTATAGGATCAGCATGCTTGGTATTTCCAGGTACCCTATTGACAACCTGCTGAAATTCAAATTGTTCAGACTCAGAATTAACAGAGGAAATTACAACAAAAATCTTAACCAAGCCAGGCAATTTACACATGAGATGCTAACTATCCTAAATGGGGAATATAGTGGGGTTTTTTTTTTTAAATGATAAGTTGCTTTTAGTATTTATAAGTATTACCCTGTAACATATATATAAAGACAATTTTTGCACACAGGGAAAAAACTTTCAGAAGATCCACAGTAACTGAATATTGCTCCTCCTATGATTTAGTTGCTTTTGGTTTGCATTAGACTGATGAACAACAGCCCAATGATTTAATTAAAAACCTTTTTTCCCCAAGAAATAAAGGTTTATTCAAAATTCTTCCATGAGAAGAAAATGACAGAGTACCACCTAATGAAAATTCAGTATATTTACTAGAGTCTCGTTGCTTGAAGCCACTACAGCTATGGGAGTATTCTCTGATATTACTGGATCATGTACGGGAAATGGAACTGTAGTTTCAACCTGTTTGTTTAAAAACAAAAACATAACAAAATAAGTGTATAGCTGTTACTAGGGCTCTGAGAATATCAAAAATAAAGATCTAAATGAAAAAATAGCCTTGCGTCACCCTTTTCCTTGGTGTTCTTCTTGAAACTCTTGAAGATTCCCTAGACACTGCCTGAAGAAGTCCACTTTTTGAAGATCCACTTCTCCAGAATGTCTCAGTAATGCCATCCTTGGATATTTAAGCATCAAACATATTAGCAAACATATGAATGCTCTATCTTGAAATCAGATTATCCCACCTAATGCCATAGCATTTTGCATGAAAATTGTGCATATGTATCATTCTATGTTCCTATGTTGGGTAGAAAAACATGGTATTACAAAGAAACAATGAACACAGGATAGATATTAATGACATGTCATAAACAATAAGTGCATTGATGTGAAATATATTTTAGATTATTAAAATGTAGGCCATCTAAATATCTGACCTCTTTATCTTTTATTAAATAAATTAGCTGATATCCTTCCTTGCACTGGTACTTATTTTTTAATCTCAGATAAAGGGATTCTGATCTTGTGCCACTATATATGCCCTTACTAATATAAATTCTTTAAATGGCTCTCTGAAGCAAGCCATACTACACTTTAAATCTGTTACTAAATTTAAAATATTCAGCATTTTATCCATATTCTACTTAGATTTAGAAGTTTAAATTTGACTGGTAATGATTGCAAATCTCCTTTCTTCCTTAAAGCTGAATGGGACTGCAGCCTTCATTCTATGGAAATTAAGAGTATTCTTAACATAAAATTTACAAGGGAATAACCTTGCAAATGTTAAATCTGTCTGATAATTTAATAAGATTTGCTAGTCAGAAAAAAATTGCGGGGCATAGCACAATGGCCAATCAAATTATAGCTGATTATTATACAGATGAGACAGTAAACCCTGAATTAATAGATTAGATGTGGCCATCTACCAAAAAACTCAGAAATATATAGAAAAATATTATCTGAAGTCTATATTGGTATGTTAAGGTGAACAAGAAATATTCTTTTGTCTGGATTTAATAATAAATTTCAGATGTTGGGAGGCTTCCTGAATATAATTGATCCATGTTTTATATTTTACACAAGCTAAATTTAAAATTTTAAAATTAGTGCCACATATTTGGTTTTGAACTTTTTCAATTTTTAATGAACAATTTGAAAATAAATGTATTTATAGCAGTATAATTCAGTTAAAAATGAGGTATATTTTCTTCTTGATACTGAATTTTTAATTAAGTAGTCCTGAAATACCAAGTATTTTTTTTAACTACCATTTAAAGTTACAATGGAAAAAAGCCCCATCCAACTTTATAATCAATCCTCACTTTTACACCCGTTGTAGCATTCTGTGATGACTGACATTTTGTGCTTCACAACTGGCTTCCAACAAGCAGTTAATAGAGAATGATAAATCACAAGTTGCAATCACATGTCTTGCTTAATGACTATGGTGACTCACCTAATGACTGAATGGGAAATGGTGTCTGTTGTGGTCATGTGATTTTTTGCTTAGTGATAAGAGTGCTTTATCAATAGAGCTATTGATACAAATTATGGTCACTAAGAGAGGAGTATTTAATATTTACATTTTGGCAGAAACTGAAAGTAATAATCCAATTATATACAACTTAACATGTATTTTTAGAACATTTATGACAGCCCATTTTTCCAGCAGTTTCTTGAAAACATGTCCCAAAGCATTCCCCCCCCCCCTTTTTAAAGTATCTTCCTTTCTTAATGTACTAAGCAGGCCATAAAATTGGGGTCTCTGATAGACTGCCAACTTGAACACATATCCCTAATATATTGTATTATTTTATTCATTATATAGTAACATGTACATACTACTATTGCTAAATACAGAGCTGGTTCTCCCCCCCCAAAAAAAAAATCAGGAAAAAAGGAAATTTCAAACTATCCCCTTCTCCTATTAAGATATTAAAGGAAAGGCAAGGAGAGGTGAATGGAACTTTTGAAGTTATTTTTATCTCCTTGGTTGTTTTCCTCAGATAAACATATTTACATAAAACATTTCAAAAGGCTTGATTTGCTTCATCTCTTTATCTGGCATTCAGGTTGGCAGCAGCATTGCATTATGAACTTCTTTGCAATCCTATTAAACTGCTGTTGTATTATTTTTTTCAGCTAAAGCAACCTTTCCAGGGGTGGGATCCAACAGGGTTAACTATCAGTTCGGTGATTTATGATGTGCTTTCCTGCACGCTGCATGCGCGTGCCTGTAATCATCAGCATGCTGCGTGCAGAGAAGCAGCCTTTGAAAAAGGACTTTTTTCCTGCTTTTTTAACTGCAGCTATGTCTCGTGAGGCAGCTGAAGTTGAAAAAGCAGGAAATAAAGGTCAGGTAAGAACCCAGGCGGGCAGGTGGGCAAAAACATCAGCAGACGTAGAACCGGTTCTATGCCTGCTGTTCTACAGAGCTACCGGTTCTACAGAGGTGGACAGAACCGGTAGAAACCCACCCCTGCTTCTTCCTCTTAATATTGTGTCTACATTAGATTTATTAAATGAGAATGGCACTGAATAAAATTAAGCTAGTTTAGATCACAAATATTGTCCTCATTTTTAACAAACTTTGTTGGATGCCTATGTTTATTATATTACAATTAGGAAGAACAATTATTGAAAACCAGCATGAAAAAAACAGGTTGGGTTCAGAAACTTATACTTTTTTCCCATCCTCTCATTTATCACATCAAAATGCTAGCTAGCAATTATCACCCTCTGCCATAAGTTCTTTGTATTTCAATCATTTCTTCTGAAGAATCAGATGTGTGCTTTCTTTTGCAGTAAATATTAACCACCAGAAATATAAAGTTTTAAAATGTCTTTTTGAAATATACATTTTAACAGTCTTTAAATAAAATTGTGGTACCTGGTTATTTTCAGCAATAATTCTTTGTTTAAGTGGTAAAGAAGTTTTTGTTTTACTCTTCAATGGTTCTCGCTTCTCAAGTCTGAACTCCATTTTAGGATCTGTAAATAAATATATTATTCTTCTGTGGCTAAAATGTCACTACTATTAATCAATGCTATTAGAATCTTTTAAGAGTGTTCAATTATTTTTTTAATTTAGAAAATACATTGAAAATTGGTAGCAATAAAGATTAAATTCACAAAAGATGGACTCTGAATGGAATACACCTGAATGAAAAATTCAAGAAAGTAGCATCTTGAATTCTTTTATGTATGTGTAAATACATATGTATGTGCGTGTGTGTGTGTATGGTGTGTATATGTATTTCATTGCATACAAAAAGATAAAAAATAAAAAGGTTATATTTTAAAATATAATCTTTAGTCATCTTGCACTGTATTATACCTTCTTCATTGTCACTGAACTGATCAGAATCATCATTTCCATTCTGCTTATTGTTTTCTGCTGATGAAGAAAATGCTGGTGTAGCTATGAAAGAACTTAGCTCTTGGGATGGTTCTTTCAGTTTCAGTAGCTTCTTCTCATATAGCTTTCTTGTCGAAGCTGCAACAGAGCAGGAAAAATTGGTTATATGACTCAGACATTTAGAGTCCACTATGTGTATTTATATTACGTTATCAAAATATGAATATAATAGCAACTGTATTTTAATAGAACGTAAAACTGTTAAAGCCTGTTTCCTTCCATTTTTATTTTGACATTTAAAAAAAAAGCCACAGCAGACGATAAAACATAAGACAAGCTATAAAGGAAATAAGAACTTGAAAAGTAACTGTCATCTTAAACAGAAAGCTATATTGGGAAAGGGAGTGAACATAAAGGTAAAAAAAGATAGACAACTAAAATAAAAGTTAACATAAGAGACACAAAATGACCTTATATTTCAGAAAATGGATAGATATACTCATTGAAAACTTTTGGATTTAATTATTTCAATTTCAATTCAATTCAATTGTTTGTATGAAACAAACTAGAAGGATAGACAGATAATCCAGTTTTTAAAAATAAGTGCTAAAACTGGTCACTTATGTTTGGATAGAAAAATAACAATATATAATTCAAATGTGAACTGTGATCTGGGCCATGGCTCCATAATTAATAATCTCACTATGCACACAAGTAAATAGTGTTTTATGGAAAAATGAGGCCTATATATAACTATTTCTCCTTTCAAAATAAAACCCATTACAAGTAGTCCTCCACTTACAACCATAATTGATCCCAAATTTTTGTTACTAAGTGAGACAGTTAAGTGAATTTTGCCCCATTTTACAACCTTTCTTGCCACAGTTGTTAAATGATTCACTGCAGTTGGTTCAGTTAATAACATGGATGTTCAGCGAATCTGGCTTTCTCACTGTCTTTGCTTGTCAGAAGATCGCAAATGTGATGACATGACATTGGGATGTTACAACTGTCATAAATGAGTTAGTTGTCAAGCATCTGAATTTTGATGTGATTGTGGGGATGCTGCAGTGGACGTGTGAAAAATGTGCATAAGTCACCTTTTTTCAATTCTGTTGTAACTTTGAATGGTCACTAAAAGAACTGTTGTAACTCAAGGACTACCTGTATAAAATCATATTCATTGTAAAAAGTACTTTAGCCATCAGAAATATGTATCTGTCTGCAATTGCCAGAAAATAGCACTTTGTGCTAACAATAGTTACATTGAGGCAATTAAATAATTATAAGGAAAGAGTCATGGTCAAATCCTTGATATAGTAAAAATGAGAAGATTCTTGACTCTTGTCATCTCAATAGAGGCTGTCTTTATTCCCTGGAGTTGGGACATAAAGGAATTGTGACCTGGAAGAAACAGCTACAGATGAAACCACAAAAGAAATTACTGTTTTGAAAGCATCTTAGGGAGAGAGCATGTTCCATACTATTTTAAGGAATGGGACTTTAATCATAGAGGAATTTGGCTTCTTGGAGATTCTTAAGAGCAGGAAGCAGCCTGGGAGCAAAGAATAAAATATGAGCAGACAGGGAAAGATATGGTGAAATGCTGCAATTTTATTGCAGTAATGAGAAAGGTTGGATTCTCTTCATTGGCTGGCAATCTATCAAAAGAAGTCAAAGTGACAATGACAATAACTCCCCCTACTTTTAGCACCATTAGGCTTTTTTACTCCTGAATAAATGTCCTGGCCTGATGTAACTGAGATCTATGTGAAAGAGACTGAAAAAAATATAAAAGTTCCCTAGAATTGACTTCATTGAGATTGAAAATATCATGTAGTTTTCTATATTAGAAAAATAGGGATATGTTTATGTTGAGAATTGGACAACATATAGTACAAGTTTGATATGTTACTCGTTCATATGCTGATGCTCATGGTCTACTGCTCATTGCTATTTAGTTTCAAAAAAGCAGCCCTATAACCATTGCCTAAGTTCATGAATAGGCTAGATGTGCGCAAATAAATTACCATAAAATTAAACCCAGGTAAAGGCCCTGTCACACTGCCCAACGGATGCAAAACGGACACAATGGACGAGAAAAATGTTCCATCCATTGTTATCCGCTCTCAGAAGGGGCAAAAATTTGCATAACCGGAGCGGATAACACGGACGCGGGGAGGACGCAGGGCAGATGGAAAGTGGATGCGGAACGGAAGCCCAGCGGATGGAAGCGGATGAGAGCGGATGACACATCCACTGGGCTTCCGGGGGACCTCAGCAAAGTGGATGCAGAACGGATACAGCGGATGCAGAGTGGATCAAGCGGATGCAGAGCGGATGCAGAGCAGATGCAGAGCGGAAGCCTAGCGGATGCCGAGCGTTAATTGCGCAAACAGGGAGGATGCATTGCGTCAGCCCCGTGGATATAACGGAAGCAGCTCGCCATTCAGAGGAAAGACCTGCTTCCAGACACATCGAATGCCTTGCCTGTCCTGCCTGCATGTCTGCCTGCAAGCCTTGCTGCCAGGCTCCCTGCCAGCCTTGCTGTCTGCCTGCCTGCCAGCCTTGCTGTCTGCCTGCCTGCCAGCCTTGCTGTCTGCCTGCCTGCCAGCCTTGCTGTCTGCCTGCCTGCCAGCCAGTCTGCCTGCCAGGCTTGGTGCCTGCCTGCCTGCTAGTCTTGGTTCATGCCTGCCTGCCAGCCTTGGTGGTTGCCTCCCTGCCAGCCTTGGTGCCTGCCTCCCTGCCAGCCAGCAACCCCACAACCATGCGGAAGCACAGCAAGCCTCAGCCATCTGCTGCCAGCCCTTGCAAGAGGGACAGGGCTACCATCCCGCCCCCTGGCCCTCACTCTGGTTCTGCTGGGGCTTCTGCAGCATGGGTTCGCTCTTCTGGGGCTGGGGCTTCTGCTGCTTCTGCTTCTGGAGGAGCTGATGAAAAACACTCCAGCACCAGCCACCTCCACAGCACCTGCACCCTTCACCCCTGAGACTGAGCGACCAAGAGGAGTGCCAGAGACTCATTTTTATTTTATAGCTTGTTGTTAATAAAGTCTACTTTTGATTCACCCACTTGCTTCGTTTCTTTTTTTTAATAAAGTCTTGCTGGAAACTTTTAGAAATGGTTTAAACCTTTGCATGCTTGTGGGATGGGTTAAAATAGCAGTGGGATGGGTTGAGATAGCTGTGGGATAGATAAACCTCCAGTGCAAGCATAGTGGGACTGTATGGTCCACCCTCCCAGGTGCCACACCTATGGCCCTTTATTATCAATAACAATGTAATCATTGATCCACACATTTCAACATAAACACAACTCTTCATTAAATGCCCTGTTCATTGTCGGGCCACTCAACATACATGGCACAATCTCATCAGTGTGATGAGACAGGCTCAAGGAAGCATCCATTAAGCATCTATCATCCTGTCTTGCCATTCCACTGCTCCAGCTGGAGAGTTGCACCAGTGTTTCAGGAGGTTGCGCTGCTTCTTCCCTTCATGTGAGGCTCTGTTGGGGCCTTGCACATCCACAGTATCTATCAGGTTTCGCCCTTGCCTCCATTCACCAGGCTCCATGTCCCCATTGCCTTGTTGGAGGTCCACGAGCCTGTTCTGCAACACTGGGTAGCGGGTGCGCATGAGATTGTGCAGGATGCAACAAGCTTCCATGATCCTCCTCACGGTCTCTGGACGATGCTGCATGGTGGTGAGAAGTACCTGGAACCTGTTGGCCAGGATGCCAAAGGCGTTCTCCACCACCCGCCTTGCCCTGGACAGCCTGTAGTTGAAGATCCTCTCTTCACGGGTGAGGCATCTGGAGGTGTAGGGCTTCATGAGGTAGGTTGTGAGGGAGAAGGCGTCATCCCCCACAATGAAGTAGGGCACATCTTGTGTGTCGTTGCGCAGGGGTTCTGGATCTGGGAAACCCACGATGAGGTTGCCTTCCAGCTCCTCCTTGAGGTGACTGGGCGTGTATACCTGGGCATCTGAAGATGAGCCGTTGCCTGAAGCATCGATGTACATGAACTTGTAGTCAGCATCGACCATGGCGAAGAGGATGATGCTGAAGAAGCCCTTGTAATTGAAATAAGTGGACCCCGACTTGGCTGGAGCTTTGCAGGCCACGTGCTTCCCATCGATGGCTCCAACGGTGTGGGGGAAGTTCCACTTCTGATACCACTGCTCTGCAACTTTCTTCCAGCCTTCTTCAGTGGAGGGGCACTGGAGGAGCTCCTCCAGGTATTCTTCGATGATGGCCTGCATCACTTCTCTGAGCACAATGCTAATGGTGTTGGGTGGCACCCTCCAGCCTTACTGCATGCTCCTGTAGGTGGTCCCTGAGGCCAGGTGGCGCAGAGTGAGTGCCACCTTGAGCCCAGGTTCCAGGCTGGGCCGGAAGTTGGTGTTTGCCTTGGTCAACCTGGGTGTCAGCCGCTGCACAACTTCATCAAACATGGCTGGAGGCATCCTCATGAAGTTTTGGAATGCACGAGTGTCTTCGTTCCTGAGCGCCACTATCAGCTTGTTGTACAGTCCGTCCTCTGCTCTTCTGGCGAACCATCTTAGTACCCAGACGCTTCTTGTCTGCCCCTTTTTCTTCCTGTAGTAGAGTTCACAGAGCCTGTAGATGGCTTCGCACTGTTGCAGAAGGATGGTGGCTGCCAAAAGGACTGTGTTACGATCCACGGTGGACATGACTGGATGCTGTGGAAGAGGCAGATGAAGGCTGCAGAGGTCTGCAGCAGGGCTGCTGGTCTGAAAGTGAGATCCAGATGTGTTGCTCCCCCTTTTTATAGGCAGTATAGGTGTCCCTTTGCATCCTCTAGGCATCCTCTAGGCATCCTCTAGACATCCTTAATATCCGAGATAGGTCCCCTCTGCGGACGTTTTTTCCGTTTTAAACGCTTTATTTCCGCTAGGCATCCATTCTGCATTCGTTCCGCTTCCTCCCTGCGTCCGAGCGGATGGAGTTGCGCGGATGCGCAGCGGATGCCTAGCAGATATAACGAATGCGTAACGGATGCAGAACGGATGCGTAGCGGATGCAGAACGGACGAATTGGATACATTTTCCGCGCAAAAGTTTTGAGCAACTCAAAACTTTCTGAGCGGATGAAACGTCAATAAACGGATGCTGGACGGATAGAGAGGAAGCAAAACGGAGGCAGTGAGTACATCGCGTTAACCAACGGATGGCAAGCTTTTTTGTCCGTTTTACATCCTCTTTGCATCCGTTGATGCAGTGTGACAGGGGCTTTAAATACAAGCACTGTTCCTCAGTAGAAAACTAGCTGTGTGATTGAAGTTCAGCTTTTCCGAACAAAACTGCACAACCTCTGAAAGGGGAAGTGTTCTATTAGAAGATATTCCTTATACTTTGTTTCTGGATTTCCAGGTGACAAAAGTGACAGAGTTATGTCTGTTCCTGAATGAGCTATAATTTCCAATAGTCAATCCTACTTTGATGTACTAGTTTGACTCCTGCAATATACATTATATGAGATGATCCGAGAACTGAAATATTAGTAAGTTACAATTAGTACAAAATACAATAATAGTGTGCAAGCCTGTACAAGTTACAAAAAACATCTACCCACCCTACACTGAAACCATTTGCCAGGTTTCATTTAAACTATTGTTATTAATCTTAAAATCATATAGTTTAGGAGGAACAATCTGTCATAATTAAGATTTATAGGAAAGATTACTGGTATTAATAGCCGTAGGAGAGATCATTCCGAACATGTTTATAGGAAAGAAATTGTTTATTTGGCGTATAAGGGAGTGATTGTTTCTGCACTGCTTCCATTGCTACAAATATTCCCCTTTTGGAGCTGTGTTGAGTTAGTTTTGATCTGAGAAGTGCAGCCAAGATACATCTCTTTTGCTATCTTTTTAAAGGATAATTTATTTTAACTTGTATTTAAAATTTAAATGTTATATTATGTATGTTAATTATGTTAATGGATAATGTAGAAAGCAGACTATAAGACAAAGAAAGGAAAAATTTTGACAGGCAAAGCCTACTTCAACGCAACTTATGTATGTTGTTTAAAAGTCTAGCTTGTAAAAAAAAGTATATGGGTATTCAGTACATATAATAAATTACTAAAAGTAATTTTTAACTTGTTTAGCAAATGGTTATTTGCCATCTGTACACTTTCATATTATTGGTGCTATATGTTAATACAATTGTATACTATGTTCGTCAACAAGCGGTTTCTTATTTAAGTCTTAATGAATGATTCAGCAAAGCAGTTTATGCTTCTATTCTATTTCAAATATTTAAATGCAGATTGTCATCACTTTTTCATCCACATTTCTCTTCGGTTTTTATATTCATATTCATTCATTCATTCGTACACATATACAAATATATTAGCATTTACTAATAGCTTACCAACAATAGGACCTGGATTCACACCGTATCTCAGGAGTTGCTCCTTGAGTTCTTCATTACTGAGTTCTGCTATATCTATATCATCCTGTTCAATCCTTGACTTATCCGTTTTCTTTGTTGCTTTCTATAGAGAGATATATTTTAAGTGTTATCAAACTGTAAAGACAAGATATACATATAAAAATATTTAGAATACAACATAGCCATGAAATGCATAACTCCATATATTTGATGCATTCTTTTACAAAGTTATAAAGCATTCCATGTACCAATTTGTTCCAAGAATGGGACAACTGGTTTTGGACTAACTGTCCCTGAATTAAAATTCATATCCTGAATATTTTGGTCCATGCTAGAGTGAAATGGGGCTATTTTATAAGAAGTCAAAAGATGAACTAGTAGGATGTAGTGGGACACTGGAAGCAATAGCAGCTGAGGAAAGGAACAAAACTAATATATGAAACACTGGGACTACTGAGAGGAGGAGGGATGATATGAACTAGTATTATTTTACTTGCTACATAGCTTTTAATTGAAAAACTGAAATAACCAAAGCAATTCAAATTTGTTTTGGCTGCAAGTTGGCTAATGCAATGATTTTGGCAAAACTTCTCAAATGTGATAGTTTTCCCATTTGAAGAAAATACTTTTTACACGTTTCTCCATAATAATAATGCACTTCTTTTCTTCTCAAATACAGATAATCCTTAAACCGGGGGTCGCCAACTTTTTGGACCTCAGGGACCACCAAACTCATAATTTTAAATCCCAGGGATCACTAACCGTTTCTGTGGGCGTGGCCTAATTTTGGGCGTGGCTTGATGGTCATGTGCCTGACTGGGTATGGCTTGTATGTAAATACTATAAATATTTATATAAGTATTGATTTTTTTTCTAAAAAAGAGCAACTTTTACCCAAAATCAGGCAAAGCAGGCTGGCAGATAAAGTTGCTCACAGAATCACAGATTTATTCTGATATCTATCTGCCATCAGCTAGCTCAGTTTTATGTCACATAAAATTTGCTTGCAAGCAAACTCATAAAATTTTCTAGCAAGCAAATTCACAAAATTAACTCAAAACATGCCATGTACGTAAATATTGAATTTTTTATTTAAAGAGCAATTTTTACCCCAAATTAGGCAAAGCAGGCAGGCAGATTGAGTTGCTCACAGAATCATTCAGTGATCTATCTATCTGCCATCGGCTAGCTCAGTCTGTCACTTAAAATTTGCTTGCCGTGAGTCTGCACTGAATAATAGAACCTCCAGTCCCCTAAGGGAAGTTCGGCAGTGCAAAGATCTAAAGACTAGCTAGAAAGCAAGAAATCCAACTATTTCTTGCTTTCTAGCTAATCTAAATCTCACAGCTGATGGTTGGAAAAAATAACAACTTAGCAGGCAAGTTTTCCGGGTAAGGAGTGTGGGCAGGGACGGTTCCCAGGCCATGTGGGCGGTGCAGACTTATGTTTTTGTGCAGCATGGATTAATTGCTTTGGGGGGATCCTCTGGAGGTGACATTTCTCTGCGGCCAACCAAAATTTTCTCATAGCCCACCAGTGGGCTGCGGCTCACCAGTTGGCGACCGCTGCCTTCAACTACAACTCTCAGACCTTCAGCCTGCTTCCCATCTGCTGAGTCCTACACCCTCCTCCCCACTTCCATCATGGCTAAGCCCACTTCCTCTTCTATAGATCTCCTTTGGGAAGCAGTCACTCTGCTGTGTGGCCTTCCTATACAGAGGTTGTGTGGCGCCATTTTGGAAGCAGGTGTCATTTTGGGAGTGACCATAACGTATAGGGAGGCCAAGGGACAGAGTCACTGGTGATATCCCAGAAGGGACAGATCAAAGGTGATATCCAAGATTCCCCCCCCTCCCTTCCAGGCACCCCAAGCTGCACTTAAATACTCCAACAGTCACTTAACAGCAGCAACAGGGAGAGTGGGGTTAGGGTCATTAAGTGAAGTGATCACAATGGGCAAACTCCATTATAGTCAAAAGTTGGGGATTACCTGTATTTCCTTATAATCTATTGCTTCCAAGTAATTTATGAATAATAGATTGAATTATCTTTTGTATATTAACTATTCTAAGTTTGACAATTTTTAAAGATTACTGTTTCAAATCACAGAATAAATTTAGAAAGTAACAATCTGAAAACACAATGTATCCCCTATTTTACAGTACATGAAAACCTTGAGTACTCTCTTTAAATTATTAACTGCAAATTAGAACAATTACATTTTAGTTGATTTTTATAGGTATAGATAGGTAGGTAGGTAGGTAAAGTATTTACTACTGTCCCTATTCCAGGATTTCATTTTTTAAAATTAGTCTATACAACAAACCTGAGAATTTTACTGGTGATTTTTCTGCTTAATTTTTTTGAATCAAGTAAATATAGGTGAATACTGCCACCTAGCTGCACATGACATACATCGAAAATACTATCCCAATAAACAGGAATACAAAAAACATTTCAAAATACTGTCCTCTATCTTTTCCAGCTTATTCGCTTTGATAAATAATTCTTCTTTCCCTCCAGTAGTGTCTCTTTAAAATCTAGTCATTGCTGTTTAGCTGTTCTTCAACTTAATTTCCAAACATTACAAAGAGAGTTGGGCCTTTTTTGCACTAAAGAGGTTCATGATGGGAAGGTCCCTGTTACACACAAATGATGCTGTAGATCAAGGGTCTTCAAACTTGGCCAGTTTAAGACTTGTGGACTTCAACTCCCAGAATTCCTGAGTTAACATGACTGGAGAAGGAATTCTAGGAGTTGAAATCCACAAGTCTTAAAGCTGTCAAGTTTAAAACCCCTGCTGTAGATGGAGAACTGTTGATAGAAACAAGAGGAAATTGTTTCCCGCTTTCATCCACCAATTTTCATCATCCATTAATTGTAAGGAAAACTTTCTCGCTCTTAAAAAAGTATTTTCACACAAACACGCCTCAAGAAGAATATCTGTTGCACTTTGGATCTCCTTAATTAAACAATGCCACATATTGGAACTCAGGAAGCATGCCTGTCCTCTGGAATGAGATACTTTTAGAGATCTGTAAGGCTCTCACCCTGAGATGGTATTCTGGAAAGCCTTAAAAACTTTGCTATTCTTCTGGTCTTTCGGGTGGAGTGTATATGAAGTATATTAGTTGGACAGATGTTGCCTTATTTATACTGTATTTTTAAATTTTTCTTTGATATTGTGAGCCACCAGAGTTGTTTTCAATGAGGTGATAGTTAAATCCAATAAAATAAAAATACATTTAAATCAGACAACTTCTTTTACTCTCTTCCTATCATGAACTAAAGCTCCCTCCATCTATTATAGAAAAAAGGATTGACAGCCTTGATTCCCTTCTGAGAAAGACACATAAAATACCATGTTTCTCGGACAATATGCCCCCCCACATAGGAAAGCCCAGCATGTTTTCTAGGCATAAGGTGAAATTAAGCCCCTCCCCCAAAATTTAGGCCTATTTAAAATCATGCGTTCCCCACCATTACTCATATCGCTTGAATTATACGAGGTGAAGAGAAATGGGGGAAAAGGGAAGGGGGGAGAAACTTACCTTTAGGAGTCCCCTGTAAGTAGCCTCGGCTAGAGCACCTCACTGGCAGACTCATCTCTACTGGCCAATAAAAGCGCCCCGTGGGCAGAATCGTCTCACCATGAGGCCGCTTCTATTGGCCAATAGAAGCTCCCCAAGGGCAGAGTCACTAGCCGCTTCTATCAGCCAATAGAAGTGGCCTAGTGGAGAGGCATGGCATCGGATTCCCAACTGCAAATATACCGTTGTCAGAGTAAATATCAGACAATCTCAAGATTCCCGCTGCATTTCTGCTTCCTGAGCCAGCTGCTCTTCTTCATCCCCTCAGATAACCCTATTTCCCCCCACCCCCAATTTCCCACTGCAACCACTTGGATGGAATGGGTCGCAGGAGGATCACTAAATTCCACCTATTCCACCTATCACCTGCAATGGGCAGTTCCTGGTCCCTCCGCTTAGGCTGCCAACTTAGGCTTTTGCACAGACATTGTAATCTGTGGCTTGGTTTGCGCAAAAACGGTACCTATCTCGCCCTGTTCCTGTAGTTTGCCCGTAGAATAAGACTATACATATCTCTTAAATCCCCCATTCCTAGATATTCCAGGACATTCAAATAATTTAATTACAATATTCATAGACAAAGGAAGGGGGCGGGGTTCCCCAGAGTCCAAATAATTGCAAGTCCAATATTTATTTGCAATTTATTCTACCCTTCCTACCAAGGGGGGGTTGTTACTGCATTCTTCTTTAATAATTAATACTTTTCAAACAAAAACTAAGATAGAATAGTGCATGGATCAAAGTCATTCAAGAGACTTTGTGGCCAAGCACTCAGTATTACTTAGTGTTGAACTATTAAGCTGTCCCTGATCTACTGACATGATTGCTCACCCCATATTTAGGCGTGTATATATTTCATTCCTATTGCATGCCTGGTTGGATCCTTTAAAAAAGAGTGGCTAATGCTGCCAATCAGAAACCCACTGCGGTTATTGTGAATATCTAGATTTCATCATACTCAACTCATCAATCTACATTTTCTGCTTCTGTTTTTTTTTTACAACAAAAATCCACTGAAAAATAATAGGTGAAATAACTGCAGTGTGTTTCTGACTGACAGCATTAGCCACTCTTTTTAAAAGTTATTTGAATGTCCTGGAATATCTTGGAATGGGGGATTTAAGAGATGTGTATAGTCTTATTCTACGGGCAAACTACAGGAACAGGATGAGATAGGTACCGTTTTTGTGCAAACCACACCACAGATTACAATGTCTGTGCAAAAGCCAAAGCTATATTTGTAGATTACCCTTGCCCTTGTACTGCAGGAAAAAGAGACGCGAAAATACCCCACCAACCACACAAGGGAGAGCTGAAGCCAGACTCAACCGCCTGTCAGTGGTTGGGCTGCAAGCAAAACCTCAAGAAGAAGGCTGTTTAGCTTGCAGTTTTACAGACAGCACATTCCCCCTCGAAGCATACCTTCCCCCTCAAAGACGCTAGTGGGCATAAAGATCCCCGCCTGATCTCCCTTTGAAACCAATTGAGCAATTGAGTAAGCTGCAAGTTCCTTCAGTTGGCAACCTAAGCGGAGGGGCCCGGAACTGCCCATTGCAGATGATATGTGGAATCAGCTTCTTTAGCGACCCTCCTGCAACCATTCCATCCAAGTGGTTGTAGTGGGTATTTGGGGGCGGGGGAAACAGGGCAGGTCACTTGTATTGGCGATCGAAGAAGCTGGTGACTCTGCCCTTGGGGCATTTCTATCGGCTGATAGAAGCAGCCTCATGGCGAGGTGAGTGCACGTGGGGCGCTCTAGGTGGGGCACATGGAGGGAGGAAATGAAGTCACCCCTAAAAGATGGCCTCTATTTCCTGTACAAATATGCTTCTACCTCCATGCATAGACAAGCAGTATTTTAAACCAAAATACCATGAAAAATACATGACAGCTTATCTGTGGGCAGCACATTTTTTTTTCAAAATATTTTGATTAAAAAAATTGAGGATCTGCTTATCTGTGGACCTTATCTGCAAAAATATATAGTACTTCACTGGTTATATTTATGTGGAATAAAAATTAGCATTGTCAATGCTTGTGGACCCTAATGTATAGTTTTTTGCTGTTTCCATCAGGGCAACTGTTTTGTCATCACATAGTTCAGTAAAAGAAAATTTCAGTTCTGGGACCATATGCAGCTATGTGTGGGCCCTACTGGGCTGTAGGCTGGATTGTGATATTGAGACCCATGAAAAATTTAACTTTATGGAAGACCTCCATTTAGATACTCTGTGGGTGGGGGGGGGAGAGAGGGAGAATCTGCTTGAATTGGAGGTGGCATCAGGAATCACATACTGTAAATCAATTACTTTGCTGTGGTTATTTTAAAGGATTTTTCTTGATGTCAAATACAATTTTACTTCTCTAAATCATAACAATTGCCAGAAACTCAAATCGAGAATATTTTAAACAGTTTGATGTAAACCTAATCATTTGATTGCTTCCAAAAAAAAACCTGAGACATTTTCATCTGATGGACACGATGTTCAAAACCAAATGCACACCTTATCTCTATAAATATTAAAAGATATTTTCAAAATTACAGCTTATGAACTAAAGAATTGGAACATCCATAATGGGTCCTCAATAGTTCTTGTATTTAAAAATGGTAGATTCTTTCATTGAATTTAAAATGAAAACTGATCAAATAAAAGGAATTGTATTGGATCTGCCTCTTGGCAGAGCTAGATTTCTAGATGTGAAGAAGCTAAAATCTATGGTTAGTCCTTGGATTATGACCACACATTCAGCAACCATTTAAAGTTATAACAATGCTGAAACAGTGCTCAATGACGGGTCCTTAAAAGTTCTGACTGTTGCAGCAAACCAGTCACACGATCACGATTTCCAATGTTCCCTGCAGCTTTGCATGAAGTCAATGGGGAAGTTGAAAGTCATGATCACATGATTAATGGACCATGTGGTTCTTGTTTAACAATGGCAGCCAGGACTGCTGCAATTGCAATAGCTAAGCAATATGGTCACATGATGGTTAACAGCAGAATGCTCAGTTCCAATTGCCACTGTAACTTAAATACTACTTGTTATATTTTCACTATCAGGCAACTCTTTGAATGTTTAGTTATTTTATAGAAATGCTTCATTCATACCTTCTACTTATCTAGGCTGACTATAATAAACTGGTCATTGGTAGAAGTTACCCTGAATGCCCTTTCTATCTATGCTGCGAGAGAGCCCAGGATGGGTTGACTCTTTCCTATGATGTCATTTAGCTGAGTCTGTATTAAGATATAAAAGCCAGCCCCCGGAAGATACCCCAGCTTTGACGAAGATATTTGACAGACTGAAAGGTATCTCTGAAAGCACAAATGAATACAGAAATCTGACTTGCCCTCTCTGGACGAATCAAGGGAGGGGCTGGGCTCTCTCACAGCAAAGATAGAAAGGGCGTTCAGGGTAACTTCTACCAATGCCCATTCTCCTCCATGCTGCATCGAGAGACCAGGATGGGACATATCAAAGCTTGCATGTCCACAGGCAGGTCCTCGTCCGGCTCATCACACCGATTGTTGAACCACTCGTTGAAGCACCTGTCTGCCGAAGGCTGAAGTTGCCGAGGCAAAGGCATCCAGACAGTAGTATCTGATGAAAGGAGACAGATGTCCAAGTGGCTGTAGGACAGATCTACTCCAAGGGTGTTTGGGTCGCTCAGGCAGCCGAAGTGGCCCCGTTTCTGGTAGAGTGCGCTGTCAGGCCTCGAGAAACCGGAAGGGCTGCAGCTTTATAGGCCTGCTCAATGCAAGAGCTGACCCACCTGCTAATAGCAGAAGAGACCTTGTGCCCCAAGTGAGAAGGGAAAAGGAAACAAACATGGCTTCCGACTTTCTGAAGGAGGAAATGCACTTAATGTATATTCTAAGAGCCCTTCCTATGTCTAGCGTGTGCCACTGCTGCTCTAAGTCATGGTGAGGGAGGGGGCAGAACCCAGGCAACATAATGTCCTGGGACCTGTGGAACAGGTGTTAACCTTTGGAAGAAATGAGGGGTCCAGACTGAAGACAACCCTATCATCGTGAAAGGAACAAAGGTCCTGTCTGATGGAAAGAGCAGTGAGTTCGGACACCTGGCTATAGTGAGGGAAATGGGGAACACTACCTTCAGAGTCAGGAAATGGAGAGACGATGTTCTAAGGGGTTCAAAGGGGGGCTTCATAAGGGCATTAAGGACCTCATGAAGATCCCAGGAAGGATACCTGTGAACCACCAGGGGTGCAGATTGGTAGTCCCCTTTCAAAAAACCTTCCTGACTGAAGGATGATGGGATAAGGAGGGAAGCGAACCCCATGAAAGAACGGAGGAGAGGGCCTCAACCTGCCTGTGTAAGTTGTTGGGGGCCAAACCTTTCTCCAGATCATGCTGAAGGAATCTAAGAACCTCTGCCAACTGGGTTGAAGCAGGAGAGAGACCTTCCCTAAGGCACCCTCGGGAAGGGCCTTCCAGATGGCATCATAGATGTGCCTTGTAGAGATGCCAGGATAGAGATGATGACCCTTTCAGGAAGATCAGCCACCCTTAGCCGCTCAAGTGCCACATGGTCAGCTTGAGCCACAGGGGCTCCGAGTGGAGCAGAATCCCTGATGAAGGGAGGTTAGATGGGCTGGGATCCTCCAAGGAGAAGCCTCCAATAGGTTGACCAGGTCAGCAAACCAGGGCATCCTTGGCCAATCGGGTGCCAGGAGGAGGAGCTCCACTCGTTCATCCAACATCTTCCGAATTACTGCCAGAATGATGGGAAGCGAGGGAAAGGCATAGGAGAGACTTTTGGGCCATCTGCACCGAAGAGCACTGGTCCCCTTTGCTCCCTGACAAGGAAACCTGGTGAAGAATCTGGTGACCTGGGCGATTTGAGGAGTGGAGAAGATATCCCCCTCTGGCGTTCTGAATCTGAGGGAAAGGTCCCTGAATAGAGACGGAGGAATGGACCATTCTGCCTGGTCAACTAGGCTCCTGCTGAGCCAGTCGGCCTGGGAGTTGTCGATCCCAGAGATGTGGTCTGCCAAGATTGACAACAGGTGTTTCTCTGCCCATAACACCAACCATAGCACCTCTTCCATGAGGGTTCTGGACCTCATTCCCTCTTGCCGGTTGACATGAGCTATGGCGGCCATGTTGTCCATAAGGACTAGAATATGAGAGCCGGTCACTGAATGCCTGAAATGCTTGAGAGCTAGAAAAATGGTTCTGAGCTTTAGCCAATTTTTGGGAAGGGCCAGCTCTGACCTGGACCAAGATCCTGAGCTATTTGGCCCTGCATATGGGAACCCCAATCCAGGAGGCTGGCATCGGTGGTTATCACTAGCCTGTTTGGGACCCTGAAAGGGAGTCCCTTCCAGATTAACAGGGAACACCACCAACTGAGAGATCTCAAGATTTGTGGTGGGAACGGGACCTTGATGGATGAGAGGCTGGCTCCTGTTCATTGGTAGGGAAGCAGGAACTATTGGAGTAGACAGGAGTGGAAAAATCCGTGGCTCTGAAGATATGACAGGGTAATTTGCAGATCCTGATGGGCTGCACGGATGGAGGAGGACAGAATCAAAATGTCATCCCAGTAGCATTGGATCCTCACTGGAACAGAATGCAGAGATGCCATCAATGCTGCCAGAACCTTCGTGAAGACCCTTGAAGCATTGCGATGAGAGGCCGAAGGGAAGTGCTTGATACTGCTAATGGGTATTCTGATAACAGAAATGGAGAAACTGGCAATGATGAGGCCCAATGGGGATGTGGAGGAAGCCTCCATGAGATCAAAGGAAGAGAGCAGATCTCCCCCCCCCCGAACGCTCTCTAAAATAGAATGCAGAGTCACCCCCCCTGAGGCTTTGGGAATGATGAAAAGGCGAGAGTAAAGCCCACATCCCCATTGAGAGGGGGGAACAGGTTGAATAGCTTGGATTTCAAGGTGTTGAATGGCCTGTTTCATGAGATCTTGCCTTGAAATGTCCCGAGACAGGCCAGCTCAAAATATATATATTTTTTTCCTTTTGGGAGTGGAATTAAGGAAGTCCAATTGTAACCCTGACCTAATAGTGCTGAGCACGCAGGCATCTGTCGTTGACTCCTCCCATTTGGAGGCAAAGAAGGCTAGGTAACCTCTGATGGGTGGGGAGAACAAGGGATTACTTAGAGCGAGGGAAGGAATGAACCCCCCCCCCGAAAGGGCTGTTTACCAGAAGAAGGTTGTTGCCTGCCAGATGCTTACGCACATTGGTCTTAGCGTTGGGAGTATGGCCTCTGAGACTGGGAGAAGAGGGATGAGGTTTCCACTCAAAAAGCAGGATGGTGATAAGAAGCTGGGCGATAGTTGGCTCTCTTCCCAGAGGAAGAGAGAAATTTACATTTATCTCTGGTTTCAATGAGAAAAGGTTCCAGAGCATCGCCAAAAAGCTTATCGCCCGCAAATGGAACTGAAACCAGCTTCCATTTATGGCATGACTCCGCCTCCCAATTTCTGAGCCACAACAGTCTTCTTGCTGCTACTGAAGATGCCATGGCTCTAGATGCAAATTTGGTGGAATTGAGACTGGCATCTGCAGTGAATTCCGCCGCTGCGATAATCTTATTAAGGTCTTGGTGAGACCGAAGGCCAGATGTAGGCAATCTAATTTGGAGATGGTGCAGCCACCGTATGGATGCCCTCATGAAAAAATGATGCTGCTGTTGAAGGCCAAACAGCCCATGCAGCGGCCTGGTGATTGCGCTTGAGGGCCTGTTCGGAATGTTTATCATCCGGTTTCAGGTATCTTCTGGCTCCGTGGGAGTGCCAGAAGAAAAGAATAAGGCCAGAACCGGAATGTCAACAGAAGGCACTGCCAGGGCATTGTCCAGGGCTGCGCTGACATTGTAGAAACGCTTATATAAGGAAGATGGGCAAGGACCTGTCGAAGTGGAAGCGTACTGTTCCTTGACCATGTCCAGGAGCAAAGTGGGAGAAGGCATGCACTACAGCCTTGGAGAAGAGTGAGTCTCCCTGGCTAGAGGGATTTCCTTGTGCTTGGGAGTCACTTCCTCTGGTGACAGCTTGGCAGTGACCAAGGCCTTGCTGAGTAATGGCCTGAAGAGGGAAGGATTGAAGACCAATGCAGAGGAGGTCTGCTCTGAGTGAGAGTCCTCTTCCTCTGAAAGATTTTGGTCAAAGATCTCACCCTAAATCAGGGTGATGAGGCAGGAAACTTATAGATTGAGAAGGGAGAAGTTTCCAGAGGTCAAAGAATTTGCTTGAAGCCTTCAGCCAATTCTTGCCAAATGGCCAATGAGACAACTTCTTGGATATTCCCTGGTATATGCTCAAAGGTAGAGAGGTGACTTCAGGCCTAGATTGAGAAGAGGTTCTAGGCCTGGAGGGAGGGGGAGGAACATAGGTACCAGAAGCCTGTTGGAAATAAGGCCCAGATCTGCTGAGATCCTGAGGATCATATTGTAATACCAAAGCCTCAGGAGACCAGGATGGAGGATGGAAAGGCTCAAGATAACTTCTCCTCCCCTGGGAGGGCTTGGCTGGAGCCCACGGGTATCACCTGAAACCTGCTGTAATTGCACTCACTTCTGTTGAATAGTTCTGTTGAACTGCCTCTCTAGGACTGTATGTCTGCGCTTTTCTGCCCTCTACTCAGCCTGAGTTGCCTTCTTAGGGCTAAAGCCTTCGCTCTGATTTTAGCAGCCACCTCTTCTCTGGACCAATTGAGTGCATTACCTATGTCTTTTTCTCTTATTGGGCTTAAGAGACTGTTCCACTGGGGGGGGGGGGGAGCTCTGCCTGACCCTTATCTTGCTCCATTGTAGAATAAATGGCTCTTGCGATGGAAAGAAACTATAATTTTTTTGTATAAAGCCCCTTAGGGTGTAAATTGGCCCCCAGGCTTACAAAATGGCCGCTCACCTCATGGTGGAAGGCTTCAATTGAAGATGGCCACTGACTATAGGAAAATGGCTCCAAGATCAAATAATCTCTCCTTAGGCTATAAAGAGCCCTGAGTGAAGTTAGCAAAGGAAAGGGCAGACTCTTGCCACACGATCAACTGGCTGATGCTGTTACCGATTTGCCAATTGCTTTTTACGACTGCTCAAACCGCAGGTGTGGGGAAGGTCTACAGATGTTGCCCAACTTGCCTGAACAGTGCTCTGGCAACGCTGCTCCTAACGTTGCAGGAGAGAGTCTTGCTCTCCTGGAAGAGCAGTTGTCCAGATCCTGGAAGCTGCTGAAGCAAGGAAAAAAGGTACTAAAGATTGCTGGTGAGTGCTATCTACAGAACCTCAGCTGGCTGACACTGTTATCAGTTTGCCGATTGCTTTTTACAACCGCTCAAACCACAGGCGTGGGGGAGGTCTACAGACGCTGCCCAACTTGCCTGAACAGCGCTCTGGCAGCACTGCTCCCAATGTTGCAGAAGAGAGAGCCCTGCTCTCCTGGAGGAGCAGCTGCCCTGGGAGCTGCTTGAAGTGAGGAAAAAAAGGTACTGAAGATCACTGGTGAGTGCTAACTAACAGAACGCTTTCAGAGACACAGCTACTGACTGAAAGGAGCTGAGTCAAAAGCTGGGGTATCTTCCGGAGTCTGGCTTTTATATCTTAGTACAGACTCAGCTAAATCACATCATAGGAAGGAGTCAACCCATCTTGGGCTCTCGATGCAGCATAGAGGAGAATGTCAACATCACTTTACTTTCTTATTTTATTCCAAGCCAAATTCTCATATCAGTATTTCTATGTTCCAATTCTGTGTAGTTTCATGTCTGTATCCACCATCTGCCCCTATGCTTCTGCTTTTGACTCCTGCACTATAAGTTCCAATTGCTGATGGTATACTTGGTTCTAGGTTTTTGCCACTCTTCTGTCTTTCGCTCTTAACACTCTTCTGATGAGATTAAGACACCTACCAAATACCCTTCCCTGATCTTAATGAAAAGGGCGTTGGTACTTACCTGACTTACCCGTTCTCTTTGAGCTGTGAAGAGCATCCAGTAGTGGGAGGTGCGTTCATTGGCTGAGCTTGATTTGTGGAACGCTCCTCCTCCTCCACATGACCCCTCCTCAGCGTTCCCCAGTTTTGGCGAAGACAAGAGAAATAAGCGCTCTCATCCTCATGTTCTAAAAAGGTCAGTGGCCGAATCAGGACCCCACCAGATGGAAAAAAAGGGGTGGAGCTGGATGCTCTTCACAGCTCAAAGAGAACGGGTGTATCAGGTAAGTACCAACGCCCTTTCTCCTATGAACTGTTCAGCACATTCAGTAGTGGGACATACCAAAGCTTGGCCTGTCCTACGGGAGGGACTCCATCTGGTCTGGAATCTCCTCCTGGTCCCTGTGGACCCATTGCAGAACTCTTCTGCCAAAGGAAACCTCAGCCGAGGCAAACACATCGATTCTATAATGTCTAATGAAGGGCGATGGAGAAGCCCAAGTAGCAGCCCGACAGATTTAAGTTATTGGTGCCTATGTGGCCCATGCTGCCGAAGTTGCTGCGCTCCTTGTTGAATGAGCTGTTATGCCCCTAGGCACCTGCAGAGATTGAGTCTGACATGTTTTTGCTATTGCAGCCCCGATCCAATGGCCTATCGTAGATGATGAGACCTATGTAAACCTGAGTATTAGGCTGAAAGGACACAAATAAAGCCTCCGATTTCCTGAAAACCGCTATACGCTTGATATAGATTCGCAGTGCACGCTTCACATCAAGCTTATGCCATTGTCTTTCCATCCCCCGTGATGGTCTGGGGCAAAAATTTGGAAGAATAAGCTCTTGTGCTCTATGAAAGGCCAAATTAACCTTGGGCATAAATTTGGGATCGGGGCGAAGAACCACTTGATCAGCATGAAAATGCAGAGATCTTGTCTGACGGACAAGGCTGCAATTTCCAAAACACGACGAGCAAAAGTGATTGCTACAAGAGAAACTACTTTGTACATCAGAAGTGGAGACTTGACGTTTTCAAAGGTTCGAAGGGTCCCTTAGTAAGAGCCACAAGGATCTTGTTAAGGTTCCAGGTGGGATAACGGTGCACTGCTAGAGGGCGTAAATTGGAGACTCCTCGAAGGAAAGACCTTAGGTGTGGATGATGTGAAAGAGAACTGAGGCCCTTGCAAGTGAGAACTGATGCCAGGGCCACCACCTGCCTTTTTAACATATTAAGTGACAACCCCTTATCAAGTCCCTCCTGTAAAAACTCTAGAGTCTGAGCGACAGAGAGGCAGGATCAATTTGAAACTTACTACACCATTTGCAGAAGGTGGACCATGTGGTGTTGTAAATGCAAATTGTTGAGGGGCGTCTGGCAGCTAGGATAGTGTCGATAACCATGTTGGAGAGCTTTTCACCCTTCAAACCACTCCGCTCAATCTCCAGACGGTCAATTGTAACTATTGAGGGTCTGGATGTTGAAGGGGCCCGAGTTAATGAGATTCCGTCTGATGGAATTCTCCAGGGGGGGACTACCGAGAGACTGTGGAGGTCTGAAAACCATGGCCGACTGGCCAGTAAGGTGCTACTAGAAATAATTCCGCTCTCTCATCTAGTAACTTCTGGATGACCTTGGGAACCAGCGGAAGTGGATGGAATGCATACAGGAGACCCAGGGCCAACCACAGCGGAGCGAGTTGAAATTCCCCGCTCCTTGGGATGGGTACCTGGAAAAAAACAAAAAATCTCGGGAGCTGAGTGTTGAGAAGGGAAGCAAATAGGTCCACCACTGGCTGACCAAATGTCCGTGCTGCTTCTTGAAACAGGGATGGGTGGAGGAACCACTCCAATTGATCTCTGGTGGCCCTGCATAGCCAGTCTGTCTGTGCATTTGACAGACCCGAAATGTGTTCTGCCTTGATAGAAAGTATGTTGTTCTCTGCTCAGTGACATAGGCGCTCCGCTTCCCGCATTAGCTGTTTCGATTGAGTCCCCCCGTTTATTTATGTGAGCTTTGGCTGTTACATTGTCTGTCAGAATCAGTATGTGCTGACCGCGTACCTGGGGGAAGAAATTGCGAAGGGCCAGGTGTATTGTGCGAAATTCCAGCCAGGTTATGCTGCACGACTGTACTATGTCATGGGTTGAGAGCGACTGAACGTGAGCTGCCCATCCAAACAGAC
The DNA here is from genome assembly GCA_015471245.1 of Laticauda colubrina. Taxonomy (NCBI): domain Eukaryota; kingdom Metazoa; phylum Chordata; class Lepidosauria; order Squamata; family Elapidae; genus Laticauda; species Laticauda colubrina. The sequence continues at coordinate 39,152,988 of BLBF01000022.1, read as the reverse complement.
TGGCATCTGTGATGATGGTGAGCCCTTGTGGCTCCTTGAAGAGACAGCCTCTGTTGATAACCAGTTTGGACCACCAGAGGAGAGATATGAGAACCTTGGGTGGAACCCTGACTTTGTGTTTGGAGTTGCTACAGCCGGATCACTGGTACAGTAGCAGGAACCACTGGAGGGATCTAGTGTGAAGGCGGCCCCAAGGAATAATAGAAATACATGAGATCATTTTGCCCAATAATTTTGATAGGTCCATTAAGGACACCTTCTTAAGCAACCTGATCTCCTTAACCAATTTTTGAATGCTATTTAGTCTATCTGGTGACAGATAAACCTTGCTTCGACCATATCTATGATCGCCCCAAATGGATTGTCCGAGTCGATGGTGTTAATTGACTCTTCTTCCAATTTATTAAGAAGCTGTGCTCTTGTAGGGATAGTAATGTGTTCTGAGTGTCTATGACTGCCTGATGAGCGTCAAGATAACACTGGAGGCGTACCAGGATGTTCTTGAGTTGGGCTGCGAGCGCCACGAGGACCTTGGTGAAGGTCCTGGGGGCGGAGGCTAATCCAAATGGAAGGGCCACATATTCAAAATGGTGGTTATTGTAGCAGAATCTCAGAAACTTATAATGGGTGGGCCGAATAGCAATGTGCAGGTACGCCTCCGTCAAATCTATGGACGTGAGCACGTCCCCTTTCCTGATCCCCAGTAATATTGATTGGAGAATATGCATTTTAAATTTGCGATATACTAAGAAACGGTTGAGACGTTTCAAATCTAATATCACTCTCCACACACACCCCAAATTTTTTTGGCACAATGAAAAGATGTGAATAAAAACCTTGTCCTCGTTGACTGATCGCTACTGGTTGGATGGGTCATATATCCAGTAGATGTTGGACAGCGGAATCCATGAGATTATGCTTGACCAGGTCTCTGGAAGGAGGGTTTGACATGAAGGAATCTGGGGGAGTGGATCTGAACTCCAGCGCGAGGCCAAATCTAACTATATCTCTGACCCAGACGTCAGAGGTAGAGGAATCCCACTGGTCAGTGAATAACTTAAGGCGTCCGCCAATGGGAATTGGGTCCCGGGAGTTATCTTGGTCACTGGAAGGGGCTGCTCCCTGCTCCCCGAAAGGATCTTTTGGATTGACCACCCCTTCTACCTCTGTCCACTGGGTCGGACCTATCTGGTTGTTGTCCTGGTCTAACTGCTGGGGGTCTCTGGTATTTGGAAGAGAAGGATCCCTGATAGAAAGATCGAAAAAGATCCCCACCAAAAGGGCTGGGGGCTTCTGGGTCTGACTTCCGAAAAAGGGAAGGGAGAATTTTCTTCTTTTTGCGTGTTTCAATTAGTAGCAGATCCAAGGAAAGGCCAAACAATCTATCTGCCACAATGGGGATGAGGCCAGCTTGGATTTGTGTTTGAAGTCGGCTTGCCAGTGTCTTAACCATAGCAAGCGATGCGCTGTGACATGTGAGGTAAAGGCCCTTGCTGAAAACTTGACTATGTGATAGGTAGCATTGGCAGAAAATTCAGCAGCTGCTGTAAGTTTGGCAAAATCTTGGTGCGCCCTAATGTTAGAAGAAGGAACGTGTTGTTACAAAAGATGAAGCCATCTAAGAGACGACTGCGTGAAGAAGAGACGGCCGTAGCTGATCTGATAGCCCACGCGTCAGACAGATGAGCTCTGCGTAGGGCTAGCTCGACCCGTTTTTCCTCTGGCTTTAAGGCCTCCAGTGCCTCACTGGGAATAGAGGGGGACGCTAAAGCCACTATAGGCTCGTCTACCTTGGGACTACCCAGTAACTTTGCAAAATCAAGGTCCAAGTTGAAATATTTCCCATCATGTCCAATTGGGGAGGTGTATACTGCTGCAGAAACCCACTGCTTCTGCACCAGGTCCGAAAATATGGGTGGAACTAGTATTATCTCTGTTTCAACTACCGGTTGGTTGAAGATCATGTCCTCTGGTCCCTCCCCTGAAGGGTCAGGTGTATCAGATGGTTTTGGCTTGATTAGGCCTGCAAGGTTCTTTGTCTTAAACAAGAGAGATTTGAAAAGCTGTGGCCGGAATAAGCCTGTAAAAGCAGGCTGGTCAGGAATAAGACCTTCATCCTCAGACCTTTTCCCTTCTAAGGGGTGTGCCTCTGACAGGGACTCGCTATTGTGCACTGATCTACTTCCTCCTCCTCCTCCGGCCCTTGGAGGAAGGTCTCCCCCTATAAATGTACCTGGATCTGGTGTTGCTCCTACCTGGTCAGTGACCTCATCGGTTGGGGCTCTTGGTCGCTAGCCCCAGGGTAAGGTGTGGACATTACAACATGTTGGAGCCCCACTGCAATCCCTTGGTGACTAGCCAGCTCCATCCAGGCTTTCATCCTTTCTGGGACCTCCTCAATGAAACTGTCACCCTGACGAAGACCAGTAGCTGTCGGAGTGAATGTGGCTTCAGGAGCCCGTCTGGTCGGTGTTCCAGACACTTGGACTTGTTGTCCTTGTGGAGTCAAGCTGCACCTGGATGAAAGGGAGAGATCTAGGGGAGGAGGAGGGTGTGAAGAAACTGACAGACTGGGAGAGGAGGCACTTTGTGATACAGTGTGGGCCTCTCGAGTATGCCTATCTATTTGCTTTTGTAAGACTTTTTGGAACCTTAAGGCGTCCCATTCTGAGGCTTTAGAATTTCCACTGTGTTTTGATATGGCTTTGCCTTCAAGCAAGGGGCTTGAGAGGTGCTACCATCTGCCATTTTGATTAAATTAGAATAACAGTATTTAAATATAAAATGTAGACAAGGCGGTTGGCATGCCCAGGGTCCGATCTGAGTCAAGAACGGTTGCCCTGATCAAGTTCTTATTTCCCCCTTTTATTTTCTTATTTTTATTTTTATTGGTGTCTATATATATATATATATGAGTCGTATTTCAGTGATAATATTTTATTGAAATTAAAATATTGTACTGTCAAATAGTTTATTACCATGAGTGATTATTATAATTGCAATAATTATATTATTGCTATAATTGGTTTGTAATTGCTTCTATGAGCAGTGATATATATATATATATATATATATATGTTCTGATAATAATAAGAGAACAACCAAGATTAATGTATAATCCAATTAGTGAAATAGCGAACGCCTAAGGCCCGGTTTGATGATTGTAAAGGCCTTCAGCCGCTTTCATGCACAGGTGGACACTGGCCTAGGTGCTTGCTGCTGTGTCACTGAGAATAAGGCTGTGAGGGTTAAGCCAACAATTTTTTTACAACGAAGTAATTATCCTCGAGTGTAGGTAACCAAAACGAGGGTAAAATTGCTCTCAGAATCCTGAAGGGATCCTGCTGCTTCGAGCAGAAAATACCTCACACAGCTCAGGAATAGCAGACAAGGCGCACAGCCACGAGGTGGCACTCAAAAAGGCATCCAGCAGTTAGTTTTTTTCGCGTGCTTCTCAGCAGCAGCTTCCCGCCGTGCAAGTGAAGCCAGAGTTTGCAAATTAACAGAATGGCAGAGAAGAAGGGGGAATTAACTCTAATTAACTTCCCCACTGAAGGAACAGCATTCAGAGGGGGGCTAAAGGCAATACGACTCGGTTTAACCTTTCTTTTTTATTTTATTTATTTATTTATTTTTAAACAAAATTCAATCCGCTATCAAAGAAACGGAATTAAAGGCACAGCGACAATCAAACTGGCAGAGGTGAAAGAAATTTGGCTGTGGGGAGGTGGTGCAGAGTAGCCCAAAAACCTCTTCCCCCCTTTTTTTTTGTGGTGGGCACACAACGGCGCTTCCCTTAAATAGGACTTTCAGGCTAAAGACAAACAAACCGAACTGCAATCAAACCTGCTGTGACATGAGCTAAAATTCCTGTTTTGGTCAATCGAAAGCACTGCCTGTCTCGCACGAGGCTGAGCAAAAACTGGGAAATGCTGAGGAGGAGTCACATGGAGGAGTAGCGTTCCACAAATCAAGCTCAGTCTATGAATGCGGAGACTGAAGCACCTCCCACTACTGGATGCTCTGAACAGCTCAGAGGAGAATATAAATCTTCTATTGTAGTCACTCATGTATATGGCTCAGTTCATGGTCTTAGCAGCAGCATCTATGTGACAAGTTGTTCAATTCCAGGACCTTGTACTCTCTTTTTGTACTATGACTCCCACCTGCAATAACTGACACTACTTGAGCTCTCAATTCCTTAAACTCTATTCCCAAAGCCTCATTATCTTTCTTTTCTAAATTAGATAATTTAGAAAGTCTTTTCTGGCAGTGTCATATAAACAAACCTAAGGATAGCACCATATCCATTCTACACAATGAATTTAATGCATAAAATGTCATACTCTACTAGGTTCTATCATCAATTAAGAGATTCCTCTTCAACTTTGTAGTATTTACAATATGCAATTATAAAATGTTCCACTTTATTCCCCCATGCTATTTAATAACTTCATGACCCTGCAAGTAAGATCATTTGGAAGTTTAGAGCTAATGTTATCATATGCTAATTGCAACCAGCTCTTCCTTTCCTTTCCACTGGATATGCTGAAAAGGATGCAAAAGGGCCAACTGACGATGGTAGAGGAATTCATTATGTTCTGGATGGAGTTACACTGTTCCAAAGGATCAGTTTCACATTTTGGAGAAACTTATGGATCTATCTTTGACACCAAAGATATAATCTGTGTGTGAAGCACATTTTTACCAGCTTAGACTGGTATGTCATTGTAATCGTACTTGATTGACAGCCTTGTTACAGTAACTTCTTGTTTTAATTACTGTAATGCACCATAAATGAGACTTCCTTTGAAGACAGTTAATACATTGTTTCAGATTTGAATTTGAGACGCCAATCTTAATGTCATAATTTGGAACTACAGCATCTGAAGTAACATATTTCCCTACATGTCCCTCCCAATAACATCAGATGACTTTCAGAGCCCTTTTAGAATATTTTGTCAAGTGACATATGCCTAGTGTCATCTTTAATTTTTCTGGAGCTAATTCTTTTTATTATTTCAGTGCTATTACGCTGTTTTTCCCTCTGCCTTTTCTTGTTATAGGTTTGTTATTTTACTATGTATATTTTGTAATAAAAGAGTGATGTATATATTAAGATTCTAATTATAAATTACCTTCTTATATTTCTTACAGTAAATTACCTATAAACTACCTTTAAATATATAGCAAATATTTAAATAATGCAGCAGCTCTGAACTTGCTAAATGACATTCTAAAGATAGTATCAGGAACATGCTCTGTCCCATTTACAACCAAAGCAGCAATACATTCTTTACAAGCTAAGGAGAATAAAAATTAGTCAAACAAAAACAGTTCAAAACCAGGTAGACAGTAAAATTAGTTCATTATACCAAAAGAATCCACAATGAAGATCCAGAAGCAAGAAATGGAAGCAAATTTGATTCAATGAAGGCAGTGATTGGTAGAAATTATGAGTGATTAAACAAACAATTGCAGTTGCTGGTGACACTGGGAGCTGTAATAGTTCTCCACTGTGGTGGAGATGGCATCCAGAATTGGGTTATCAGTTGCTGCTTGCTGATTGGATTGAGTCTTTCAGATCTTTGTGGACACTCTCCTGTTCCTAAGAGTGCCCCAGAAATTGACTCAATCAGCTAGCTGGACGTGTATTTTTTTGCTCCTACAAAATCTCAAATCTACAGAAAATTAGGCCTCAATTATTCAAAAAACAATCCTGTATGCTGTTTCCTGGGCAGCTGGACCAGTCTACTACTTAAGCGAATGTCTAAATGGAACAAAAGATCGGTCAGGGATAGGCACTTTCACTATAGGGCTTTGCCCTTTGCACTTTAGTTCATCTGCTCCCGTAACATTTTCGAAACTATTGGCAGCCCAGGCAGCCCACCTTAGGGCCATTCCAGTCAGAGTCCAGTGCTATCCGGATGATATATTGGTCCAGTCATCCTCCCCATCTCAAGCAGCAGAGGATTTGGAGATGACCATTCAGGTGTTCCAGGAGCATGGCTTCTCTGTCAACGAGGCCAAGAATCACTTCACTCCCACCAATAGTTTGCTCCATCTGCGAGCCATAACAGATACCATTTCCTGCAGAGTGTCCTTTTCCCAGGAGCATCAGGAGAGTATCAGAGAGTTGATTGGGCAAGTAAAATCTAAGAACAGGGTACCCCTGGCTACGATTTCTAAACTCCTGGGTAAGATGATATCATGCATTAATATAGTGACTAGATTGCATGCCAGGGCACTCCAATGGTTTCTTCTTCCTTATCAGAGGATAGGTAAAGTTGCTCCCATTCCTAGGTCAGATTAACTCCGCAAGTCATTAAGTCCTTTCGATAGTGGTCACCTGAGGCCCTTTCCTTAGGGCTCTTATTCAAGGACCCTGACAGGCTGGTGCTGACCATGGATGCCAGCCTTTATGGCTGGAGAGCCAATCTCCAATCCAGGATGGTCCAGGGACAAAGGTCTCAGGAAGATTTAAGCCACAATATTAATTGGCTAGAACTTAGGGCAGTCCATCTGGCCCTGAGGCAATTAGAGGAACTGTCTCAGATAGGGACATCCTGGTCTTAACTGACAGTGTGTCAACCAAGGTGCATATTAACCACCAAGGGGGAACACATTCAAGGCCTGATGCTGGAAGCAGAACAGCTCTGTCTATGGGCGGAGAGGCACCAGGTATCGCTTAGAGCTGAGCACATTGCAGACGTGACCAACGTTGAGGCTGACTGGCTTAGCAGAGCCACCATAGACGACACAGAGTAGTGTTTGCACCCCACTTTGTTTCAGGAGCTGTTGGAGCGCTTCGGATTGCCAGCAGTGGATCTCTTCGCTTCTCAGGACAGCACACAACTCCTGAGATTCTACTCCAAGTTTGCGGTTCCAGGGGTGGAGGGGACGGACGCTTTAGGCAGACCATGGCCAATGAAACTTCTCTTATACCTTTCCTTCTCTGCTCCTGATCCTAAGGGTGATTCAGAAACTTTTTGGGAAAAAAGCAAAACACATACTTGTGGCTCCTCATTGGCCCAGAAGGCCATGGTTTGCAGACTTAGTAAACCTATCTGTGTCCCACCCTTGGAAGATGCCGGTGGACAGAGTGTCTCTCAGCCAGGGACCAGTTTTACATCCGGAACCCCAGTGGCTTCAATTGACCACTTGAATATTGAGTGGGGGATCTCTGATCCGGGACCATTACTCCTCCAAGGTGACACAAACCATTCAAGCCTCCAGGAGATCCCCCACCAATCGCATCTATGATACAACTTGGAAGGCTTTCTGCAAATGATGCTCTACATCTGAGAGGGATCCCACCAATGCCTTAGTTGCCCAGATGCTGGACTTTCAAGATGGCCTGGACCAACATGTCGCAAAGGCAGGTGGCAACCTTGTCTTCTGTGCTCTCCTTGGAGGGAGCAGAATCCCTAGCTATCCCACTGTCCGCAGGTTTCTGAAGGGACTACAAACCTGAGGCTTCCAGTTGTTCATCACTATCCGACATGGAACCTCTCTAAAGTACTGCATTTGCTGACTGAGGCCCCATTTGAACCACTGAGATCTACTTCCCTGCAATTTTTGTCTTGCAAGGTGGCCTTAGGAGCAATCACCTCTGCCAGAAGGATTTCGGACTTGGCTGCCTTATCTGTCAGGAAGGACCTTTGTATGTTTCACACCAACTGAGTTGTGTTAAGACTAGACCCTTCATTCGTGCCAAAGGTGAACTCTTGGTTCCACACAGCCTGGGAACTAATCTTGCCTGATTTTTGTCCGCATCTTGTACATTCTTCAGAAAAAAGATGGCACACTCTAGATGTTCGAAGAGCTCTGCGTATTTGTGTTAAGCGAACCTCTCCCTTCCTGAGGTCTGAATCCCTCTTTCTTTCCTTCCAACCTTCTACTATGGGTTGCAAGGTTACTCCAACAACTGGGGGGAGCTGGATAAGACTATGTATATCCAAAGCCTACCAATACCAAGGTCTTGCAGTTCCTCCAAGGATAAGGACCCATTCGATGAGAAGTGCATCAACATAGACAGCATAAGCCACTCAGGCATCTCTGGAGGAGATTTGCAGGGCAGCAACCTCAGCCTCACCTTCTTCGTTCATTAAACACTATAAGCTGGACTCTTTTGCATCTGCGGAGGCAGCCTTTGGATGGAGAGTTCTTCAAAAGGTCCACCCTGTCTAGGGGATTCGGATCGCACTAGGGCCACCTATAGGATACCCAGCTTTGGTATGTCCCAATCCTGGATGCTATCTCCATCACAATGGAGAAAGGTCGTTGATTCTTACCTGATATGACTTTTCTCTTTGGGTGGAGATAGCATCCAGCCCTGATGTGAGTCCATTCTGAATCCAGTGGAGCACGTTATAACCAAACAAACAAACAAACACATCAGTCTGTCACTATTCCTTCGCAAATTTCTGGGATACCCTTCACAACAGGGGAGCGTCCTCAAAGATCTAACATACTCAGTCCAATCAGCAAGCAGCAATTGATAACCCAATCCTGGATGCTATCTCCGCTCAAAGAGAAAGGTCGTATCAGGTAAGAACCAACGACCCTTTTAACATCATGTTCAAAGTATTTCTGTAGGAACCCAGATATTGCTAATTATCTAAAACTATGGATTAGTTCTTAAACCTGCATGTGTGTCTCAATTGCTCACTCCATTTTGCCTCTTGCATTTTTAATATACAGGAGAAACTGAAAGAATAGAATCGATTTATACATAGCTCGTAAGCTGCCATTTAGATAATGAACCTGCAGTTGCTTCAATCTTTCCTCATCTAACCTTGATATATGCTTCCTTCTCAAGGCCCACTTTTACAGTGGGGATAGTAGGTATGGAAGCTCCAATCAGCAAGCCTCCACAAAATACTAGAGATTATCTCTGTGTTCTGGGAGTCCATTATTTCAAATTCTTCTTCCTCTTCAATTAATTTCAATAGACCAGATAAAGCCTAGCTTTAGAGTACATAGCGATATAGGCCTGGAGATTGTGCTCACTTCAAAAACACACACTCAGTTTGGAAGAACTCTCCATAACTCAGTAATTTCCAAGTACAGGTAGTCCTCAGCTTTCAACAGTTCATTTAATGATTGCTCAAAGGTACAACCACACTGAAAACACTGACTTATGATCATTTTTCACACTTATGACTGTTGCAGCATCCCCGTGGTCACATGATCAAAATTCAAATGCTTGGCAACTGATTCATATTTATAACAATTGCAGTGTCTTGGGGTCACTTTTTGAAATCTTCCAACAAGCAAAGTCAATGGAAAAGCCAGATTCACTTAACAATCTTGTTACTAACTTAACAACTGCAGTGATTCAACTTAATAACTGGCATGAAAGGTTGTAAAATGGGGCAAAATTCATTTACCAAATGTCTCGCTTAGCAACAGAAATGTTGGGCTCAACTGAGGTCACAAGTTGAGGACTACCTGTAGCAGTATGGTGAAGAGCATGCCAAGTACTGTACAACTCTTCTTGAAGTAGCTGGACTTAGTAATTTACACTTAGATCTTCACTGGCTATCAATTTTCTATAGGGCACAACTTAAGATGATACTCTTGACCTTTAAAGCCAAATGGCTTGAAGCTTTAGCTGTGGAACCATCTTTCATACTATGAACCATGTAAAGATCAGCAAGAAAGGCCTTTCCTATATGCTTAAAATCTTTTTAAAATATTTTGCTGATTAAGTTGAAAAGCATTATTATATTTTATATAAAATGCTTTTATTCTTGGAAGTATACCCTAAGTATTAGATTAGCAACAAAACAAGAAGAAATCCAGTAACAAGCAACACAGCTATTGGCCTATCTTGCACGTGGTGTACATCATCTTGCACGTGGAAAATGCAAAAGGAACAATTTTACAGTCAAGCAGCCTTCCTCAACCTGATTTTTGTCTCGTACAATACGCTGAAAGTCCTATCATTTCCTCTGAGTATCAGTTATCCAAATGATGGGAATTACAATGAAATGCGGTGGGCGAAAGGGAACATATTGATGGAGACGAGGATAGGACACGAATAAAAATATTTGTGAAACCGTGCTCTTGCTCACAAATTTTAATTCTGTAAAGACTACATTGGCATCGCTACAACAGAAGCACAAAGGCGGCAGGTGTCCGTTAGGGAAGATTACTTCAGTATGCATTTCACCATTACATGCTATTAGGGCCTGAATTACCTTTTTTCAGACTGCTTAAATGCGACTTAGTCAGGCTTTACCCACGCGTAAGCATCGTTTCTCTCCCCTTCCCACCCCTTCAGTCAGTGACAAGATATCGCGCCGCCCCCTCAGAGAAAGCGGGAAAACTCTACCGCCCCCTCAAGAGTGGAAGGCCGTGAAGAGAAAACGAAAAGCCCGTCTGAAATTCGTGAAATAAAAAGACTCGCCAAATCGCTTACCCTGCCCACAGCGACTGCAGCAGAGCTACCCCCTCTGTTCCTGGCGGTAACCGGGGTCGGCTCCCTCTCCTCGTCACTGGAGAAGTCCGGCTGCGCGGGGACTCCAGACACGTTGCGGGTGGTGAGGTGCTGAAGGTAGAGCTGCACATAAACATCCTTACGCTGTTCACCTCCGGGCAGGCTCACGTTATTAGCAATCAGTTCGTTTTTCAGCTTCTCCTTGGTGAGCACCGACGGGTCCGCCAAAAACTCGGGCATTGCCAGACTTTCACTCTTCCCCGAGACAGCAAGAAATGGAACGGCCAACAAAGCGGAGGGAAAGGGGGGGGGGGAACCAAAGGGAAGAGAACAATCCGCACGACGCTCACCGTACCCGACCACAGAGCGCACAAAACAACGGACAGCTTTGCCCATCTGCCAATAAAATGTATTCTGATTGGTCGGCGGAAACCCAAATCGGTCCTGGGATTGGCTGCCTGGCCTAAGAGGCTGTGCGCGGGTTCCCCTCAAGAGACCTACATTGAGTAAGCCTCTCAGTCGCGTAATTTAAAATCGACTCAGGCAAGAGTGATGGGAGGTTGGGGTTTCCCTTCCCCTTCTTTCTTGCCTGGGATTCAACTTATGTCGTACCGCTCCGTTACAGATAACCGAGTCTACCGATGATTGGTTTAGTATAATATATAGAAAATCATTTTGAGAAAATGACTGAAGTTGTGATTTCCCGGATCTTCTCGACCAGAAAGAGGAGCTGTGGAGGAGGGTAGAGATAAGCACCTTCTGTGAGGGAAGATTTTTACTGAGCACAGCGGAAACTGTCGTTTGTGGTTTCATGAATACCTTGTGCGAGTGTTTATTGAAACATGTTAGGGCCGCCTCCTGTGTCCTGTTTTCCTTTAATAATTTCATTTGAAACTCTTGTTTCTTATCCTTTTGGATATGGTAGAACCTGTTTGAAACCTCAAAAGCATTTTGTATACAAGCTTATGTAGGACTAATCAAACTTTTTGCAAGGTGGCTTTTTTAAAAAAGTACATTAATTGAATGACTAGCTCTTAATTTTGTTATGATGGCTTTGGGATGCTTCATTAATAGGGTTATTTTTATTTCAATTAAAATGATTGACAATTATAAGTCTGTGACTAACAACAGTTAAAAACAGATCAATAACAATAAATACATAATTAGGCATAATCACAAGCTTCAACATGACCAACTTAGAGGATCTGCCACATGCTCCTGCTATCCTGTCTGGTGATTTAATCACATCTTCAAAGACTTTGACAATGTATTGTATTCTAATCTCCAGGGAGATGATGATCCAAAGAGACTATTACAGAAAAGACTCCTTTCCTGGGTATAGCCAGATGGCACTTTTTAATACACAGGAACTGTGGTGAGGGTCCCCTGCTAGATCTGTAGACACAATTGGAGAGAGTAATTTCCTCAGATACCCTGCCCCATGCCATGAATGGATTTATAGGTAATTACTATAAATCTGGAGGCCAAAACATAAAAGGCAAGTTGCTGGAATTTGATATGTCTAGTTTAATGAAAAGGACTAGGGGTGATAAGATAACAGTGTTCCAATATCTCAGGTGTGGTAACAAAGAAGAGGGAGTCAAGCTATTCTCTAAAGCACCTGAGGGCAGGACAAGAAGCAATTGATGGAAACTAATCAAGGAGAGAAGCTATCTAGAACTAAGAAATCCTGACAGAACAATCAACCAGTGGAACAACTTGTCTCTAGAAGTTGTAAATTCTCCAACACTGGAAGTTTTTAAGAAGAGATTGGACAGCCATTTGTCTGAAATGTTATAGTGCTTCCTGCTTGAGCAGGGGGTTGGACTAGAACATCTCTAAGGTCCCTTCCAATTCTTATTCTATTCTACTAATACCTTGAAACCGGCAATTAATGCAGCTTTCAGAGTAGAGGAATATAGACATCAATCAAGCACACATAATTTGCCCGCGCTGCTGCATTTTGAACAGGCATGAGTACCTATTTTTTTTTTAATGTCTGGATTGTGATAATATAAATATCTCTTCTGAGGTAAACTTGAGTCCTGATTGTTAAGCCTGGGTTCCCCAACCAGGGTTAGGTAGACAAGCTAAACAGAATGTGCAGCGTTAGTCAGATAGGCACACAGATAAATGAGTGAGCTAAGCTTGTATGTTTATTAACATACAGTAAAAATAACAGATACGCTTGTGCTATCAAGAATATATTTTATTCCAGTATAAGTTTATAGCATAGTCAAAAACAGTCCTATATTCATTTACCATGTAGTCAGTCCATTCAGGGATATTCAGTTAGCAAAGTCCATATAGAATATCCTATTGTCAGTTCACATAAATCATTCCGTTGTTGTCTCTCCCGTTCGAGCAATGCAGTCTTGCTTCCAAGCAGTAATCAGGGATCATCAAAGCCAGAGAGAGAGAGCAAGCTGTAGCCTTGCTACTTTTATATGGTTTTCATAACCACACCCACAGTTGCTATTTTACAGTTAAAGCTGCATACACTAACTATGATTCATAGTTAGTATTTCACCTAAAACAGTTAGGGTGAACAATGTTATCCCTAACACTGATAATATGTACAGGATTTTTTTTCTTGACAATAATAAGAGGTGGTTTGCCATTTTATTCTCAGTCTAGTTTACAAACATGAAATTTTGATGTTGCATTCCAGTACTAACCAGATCAGAGCTGTGGATCTTGGCAGTCTGAAATCAACCAAGGTCTGCACAATAATTTCTTTCTTTTTAATTACTTTGCTCTTAGAAGTTGGAGAAAGGAAAGAGGATCATCCACTCAATGTATAGGGGGAAATAGTCAAAGAAGTGGCGGTAGCCCACATTTTGGGAGAAAGTAACTCCATAATTGAGGCCAGTTTTGTGTAGTGTTAAGATGCAGAAGAAAATATAAATAAAAGTATGAGTTCCAGTTCCGCCTTAGGCACTGTTGGAAGAATTATCCTTCTGGGTTCAGTTCCAAGTGAGGAAAAAGGCACTGGAAACGTGGGCTGTTTGGAAGGTTTAATGGTGGACAGGACCACATGGCCTGGAACTCCAGAGTGAAAAGGAAGGATGATCACATGCTTCAAGGTAATGGAAGAGATCAAGAAAGGCTGAGATGTTGAGAGTGCCTAGGTTTTATAACCTTTGTTGGGATTTGAATTGTATTCTGATTGGTTGTATTCTGATTGGTTGCCAGATTCCCATGGGACCATGCAGGGGCAACTCTGTAGGCTGTCCTGAGTTCCAGGCTTGGTTGAGCCTTGCTGGATGATGATGCACTGAAAGGGCTCTTGGGCAATTGCTGTACCTTTACCTGGAGATCTTTGTTATATAAAGTATTCTGGCCCAGGCCTTAATGGCCCACCCATTAACAAAAGTGTAGGTAAGTTTCTGCTTCTGAGTTTCTGCTCTTTTTAGGGGAAATGTTCTGCCTTTTTAATATTTCCAAAGATATTTCATTTTTCTAGGAGAGGGGTGGATTTTAACTTCCTACAGCACAAAGCCAGCTGGTGACTTTGGGCCAGTTAGTCTCTCTTATCTCTATAAAAAAGTTTTAAAAAATATCACCAGGAAGGGACCAATCCAAGCAGATGCTGGTAGTTAAGACTGATTCCAAAGCAACAACCCTGCCCCAATTATAGGTGTTAAATGAAACTAAAACAATATTTGTTGTTAGTCACTAAGTGTCCAACCCATTGGGATCCCATGGACAATATTCCTCCAGGCCTTCCTGTCCTCTACCATCCCCCGGAGTCCATTTAAGGTCATGCTGACCGCTTCAGTGACTCCATCCAGCCACCTCATTCTCTGCTGTCCTCTTCTTCTTTTGCCCTCAAATCATTCCCAGCATAAGGCTTTTCTCCATTAAAACAATATAGTTAGATACATATTTTTAATTTCAAAAAATCTTATAATAAAGTAATGTAAGTAATAGGATTCTATGGCAGGAGAGGCTGATGGGGAGAGGAACTTATTATTAGAAGGGAGGATGGAATAATAAGACAATTGCAAATAATGCTAATAAGGAAAATAAGTTGGACTTTAAGCCCCTGTCACACTGCACCAACGGATGGAAAGAGGATGTAAAACGGAAAAAAACACTTGCCATCCATTAGTTAACACGATGCATCCATTCTGTACTCACTGCCTCCATTTTGCTTCCTCTCTATCCGTCCAGCATCCGTTTATTGACATTTCATCCGCTCAGAAAGTTTTGAGCTGCTCAAAACTTTTGAGCGGAAAATGTATCCAATGCGTCCGTTCTGCATCTGCTATATCCGCTAGGCATCCGCTGCGCATCCGCGCAACTCCATCCGCTCCAGCGGTAAACGGACGCAGGGAGGAAGCGGAACGGACGCGGAACGGATGCAGAATGTATGCCTAGCGGATGCAGAACGGAAACAAAGCATTTAAAATGGAAAAAACATTTGCAGAGGGGACCTATCTCGGATATTAAGGATGTCTAGAGGATGCCTAGAGGATGCAAAGGGACACCTAGGGGAAAACCTATACTGCCTATAAAAAGGGGGAGCAACTCACCTGGATCTCACTTTCAGACCAGCAGCCCTGCGGTGCAGACCTCTGCAGCTTTCATCTGACTCTTGCTCTTCCACAGCATCCAGTCATGTCTACCGTGGATCGTAACAAAGTCCTTTTGGCAGCCACCATCCTTCTGCAACAGTGCGAAGCCATCTACAGGCTCTGTGAACTACGGGAAGAAAAGGAGGCGGCCAAGAAGCGTCTGGGTCCGAAGATGGATCGCCAGAAGAGCAGAGTACGGACTGTACAACAAGCTGATGGTGGAGCTCAGGAACAAAGACATTCGTGCATTCCAGAACTTCATGAGGATGCCTCCAGCCATGTTTGACGAAGTTGTGCAGTGGCTGACACCCAGGTTGACCAAGGCAAACACCAACTTCCGGCCCAGCATGGAACCTGGGCTCAAGGTGGCACTCACTCTGCGCCACCTGGCCTCAGGGACCACGTACACGAGCATGCAGTACGGCTGGAGGGTGCCACACAACACCATCAGCATTGTGGTCAGAGAAGTGGTGCAGGCCATCATCAAAGAATACCTGGAGGAGCTCCTCCAGTGCCCCACCACTGAAGAAGGATGGAAGAAAGTTGCAGAGCAGTGGTATTAGAGGTGGAACTTCCCACACACCGTTGGAGCCATCGATGGCAAGCACGTGGCCTGCAAAGCTCCAGCCAAGTCGGGGTCCACTTATTTCAACTGCAAGGGCTTCTTCAGCATCATCCTCTTCGCCATGGTCGATGCTGACTACAAGTTCATGTACATCGATGCTTCAGGCAACGGCTCATCTTCAGATGCCCAGGTATACAACGCCAGTCACCTCAAGGAGGGGCTGGAACGCAACCTCATCGTGGGCTTCCCAGATCCAGACCCCCTGCCCAACGACACGCAAGATGTGCCCGACTTCATCATGGGGGATGACGCCTTCTCCCTCACAACCTACCTCCTGAAGGCCTACACCTCCAAATGCCTCACCCGTGAAGAGAGGATCTTCAACTACAGGCTGTCCAGGGCAAGGCGGGTGGTGGAGAACGCCTTTGGCATCCTGGCCAACAGGTTCCAGGTACTTCTCACCACCATGCAGCATTGCCCAGAGACCGTGAGGAGGATCATGGAAGCTTGCTGCATCCTGCACAATCTCATGCGCACCCGCTACCCAGTGTTGCAGAACAGGCCCGTGGACCTCCAACAAGGCAATGGGGACATGGAGCCTGGTGAATGGAGGCAAGGGCGAAACCTGATAGATACTGTGGATGTGCAAGGCCCCAACAGAGCCTCACGTGAAGGGAAGAAGCAGCGCAACCTCCTGAGACACTGGTGCAACTCCCCAGCTGGAGCAGTGGAGTGGCAAAACAGGATGATAGATGATTAATGGATGCTTTCTTCAGCCCGTCTCATCACACTGATGAGATTGGGCCATGTATGTTGGGTGGGCCTACAATGAACAGGGCATTTAATAAAGAGTTATGTTTATGTTGACATGTGTGGATGATTGATTATTATTGATAATAAAGGGTCATAGGTGTGGCACCTGGGAGGGTGGACCATCCAGTCCCACTATGCTTGCACTGGAGGTTTATCTATCCCACAGCTATTACACATCCCACAGGTATCCCTGCCCATCCCACTGCTATCTTAACCCATCCCTCAAGCCTGCAAAGGCTTAAACCATTTCTAAAAGTTTCCACCAAGACTTTGTTAAAAAAAAGAAATGAAGCAAGTGTGTGAATCAAAGATATACTTTATTAACAACAAGCTATAAAACAAAAATGAGTCTCTGGCACTCCTCTTGGTCGTTCAGTCTCAGGGGTGAAGGGTCCAGGTGCTGTGGAGGTGGCTGGTGCTGGAGTGCTTGTCTGATCCCCCGCATCATCAGCTCTAGAAGCAGAAGCAGCAGAAGCTCCAGCCCCAGAAGAGCGAGCCCATTCTACAGAAGCCCCAGCAGAACCAGAGTGAGGGCCAGGGGGTGGGATGGTGGCCCTGTCCCTCTTGCCAGGGCTGGCAGCAGATGGCTGAGGCTTTCTGTTCTTCCCCATGGTTGTGGGGTTGCTGGCTGGCAGGGAGGCTGGCAGGGAGGCTGGCAGGAACCAAGGCTGGCAGGGAGGCTGGCAGGGAGGCAGGCACCAAGGCTGGCAGGAAGGCTGGCAGACAGGTAGGCACCAAGGCTGGCAGGCAGGCAGGCACCAAGGCTGGCAGGAAGGCAGGAACCAAGGCTGGCAGGCAGGCATGAACCAAGGCTGGCTGGCAGGCAGGCAGGCACCAAGGCTGCCAGGAAGGCTGGCAGGCACCAAGGCTGGCAGGCAGGCACCAAGGCTGGCAGGCAGGCATGAACCAAGGCTGGCAGGAAGGCAGGAACCAAGGCAGGCAGGCAGGCACCAAGGCTGGCAGGCAGCAAGGCTGGCAGGGAGGCTGGCAGCAAGGCTTGCAGGCAGGCATGCAGGCAGGGCAGGCAAGGCTGTCAATCCGTCCGGCAGCAGGTCTTTCCTCTGAATGGTGACCTTCTCAGAGCTGCTTCCCTTATATCCGCGGGGCTTACACAATGCATCCTCCCCGCATGTGCAATTAATGCTAGGCATCCGTTAGGCTTCCGCTGTGCATCCACTCGGCTTCCGCTCTGTATCCGCTTCATCCGCTGTGCATCCACTTCATCCGTTCCACGTCCGCTTTGCTGAGCCCCCCGGAAGCCCTGCGGATGTGCCATCCGCTCTCATCCACTTCCATCCGCTGGGCTTCCGTTCCGCATCCGCTTTCCATCCGCTCTGTGTCCTCCCCGCCCGTTCCTTTCCGTGTTATCCGCTCTGGTTATGCAAATATTTCCCCTTTTTGAGAGCGGATAACAACGGATGGAACATTTTTCTCTGTTGTGTCCTTTTTACTAACGTTTTGCATCCGTTGGGCAGTGTGACAGGGCCTTGAGAAAAAGAATCCAATATGCCTTTATAAAAAGTGTGAAGGTATGAAAAACTATATACAGGAATAGAAAGAGGAACAAATTTACAAAGGAAGTGAGAACAGATCATCTGAAATTGTAAAAATAGTTTCAGAAAAGTTAAAACTCAAAGGAAAAGCAGAGCTTGTCAGTTCCGGTTTTGGTTCCGTGTTTGACAAGGAGGAAGTACATTGCACAAAGCAGCTATGAAAAACAGATAAAATGGTAGGAATGGAATTTGTACCTGATTGAAAAATGGCCTGGGAATACTTTGTATTCTGAATGACTTTAAGTTTTCAGGGTCTGTTTTGGAAGTAATAATTATTCGGTGCTTTGGACTAAGGCTCGAGTTGCAGTGTCCTTCCCCAGTGTGTTATCTTTCAGGTAGATTACTTATCCCCACAAAACAATATCTTTCTCTAAGTAGAGGAATGTGTATTTTCTTCCCACTTTGTGTGTAGAAATAAAAATTGCCAGTTAATCCACCTATTTCTCTTAGGTCCTTCTACTTATTTATTTATTTATTTAGCGTATGGCATATCATGCATGGAGTAGCAATATATATTAACATTTCATCTAGATTAGTAGAACACAATAAAAAATGTTACAAAGATCTATATTCCAGTTTTTAGGCTATATACCCATTGAATCATGATGCACCTCCATAGCGCGACAGTGTGAACTAAATGAACTAGCAAACTGCTGGCAGCCAGACTACTCTGCAAACATACATGGCAACGAAAACAAAAAGAAAAAATGGATCTTTTCAGGCCCAAATGACACAACAGATCAGAAATATTTGAATTTGCCAAATCAGTGCCAAGGGGCTCAGTAGATCCAAGAGCCAATATGTTTCCAAACTTTTATTGGAAATAACACGTAGACATAGTCATCCTCCAAGAAGCTGAGGCCGTTATAAAGGTAAAGGTAAGGATTTCCCCTGTACAGCTGTTGGAAGAGTTATCCTTCTGGATTCAGTTCCAAGTGGGAAAAAAGACACTGGAAACATGGAGTGTATTTGGAAAGATGGTTTAATGCTTGGAGCTCCAAAGTTAATAGAATAATCACGTTTCAAGATGAAGGAAAAGAAGAAAGGGCCGACATGCTGAAAGTGCCTGGGTTTTATATACTCTGTTGGGATTTGAATTGAGCTTACATTCTGATTGGTTGTCAGACTCCCACGGGGCCATGCAGGGGCAACTCTGTAGGATGTCCTGAGTCCCAGGCTTGGTTGAATCTTGCTGGATGATGATGTAATGAAAGGGCTTTGGGCAATTCCTATAGCTCTACCTGGATATCTTTGTTATGTAAAATAGGCTGGCCTAGGCCAGATAATGGCCCATTAGCAAAGGTGGGGGGCTGAGTTTCTGCTTATGAGGTGAGTTTCTGCTTCTGAGTTTCTACTCTTTTTAGGGAAAATATTCTGCCTTTTTAATATTTTCTTGGATATTTCATTTTTCTAGGAGAGGGGTGAGTGATAACTTCTTACACAGCCATGTCTGAGTTTAGGAGACAGTGCTTATCTCCATTTCTTAGCTGAAGGACCCAGGATGGTCCAAAGATCCTTCCATGGTCATCTAGCTAGCTTGACTATGCCAAGGAACATGGAACACTGTTACCTTCACACCAAAATAGTACCTATTTACACATTTGCATGTTTTCAAACTGGGCAGGAGCTGGGACCAATAATGGAAGAGTACCCCATTGAACACTATTTGTGTTTCTAGTTGGGTTGTCAGCTTTCCAGCTGACAAGCTCAGTGTCTTTAACTGCTGAGTCATTATGCCCCTCTTGTCATTATAATTACTTCAATAAAATGCTTAATTTAACTATCAATATTTATCAATCAATGCTGTTTCTATATTTCTATTTAATTTCTATAGGGGCATGTTAAAGGGCTGCTTTAAATATGATCAGGGGAAAAAACTTAGAAGCTGGGATTTATACTTCTATAATTACCCTAATTTTTTTAATGACAACCAACAATTTTTATTATGACAACCAAGTAAAAGAGTCTTTTCTTTCTTCTTCCCCATTGATGGATCCAATAGCCCTTGATAATTATTATCCTGTCTCTAACTTCCTCTTTTTAGGAAAGGTGACAGAATTGATGGTCCGGATTTCTATACTCTCTCCCTTTCTGTTTAACATCTATAGGAAATTCTGAAATGAAGTCATCCATCAATCTAGGAATGTGATGTAAAAGAGCAAATGATCAGTGTAGTGTTACTACGCTCTCGCAAGAGACCTAATCCAGCATCCCCTTCCATTGACACTTATCTAGCATCAATTTGCTTTGACCATTAGTAGGTCAGATTCTTAAGCATAGATAGCATGTAATAAATTTGAAATGCTTTGAACTCTTGGTTCCTGGTTACTTGATCCTGACAAAATAAAATAACATACAAAATAACATATAAAATAAAATAAGCTTCTAGAAAATGCTTTAAAGTTCATTGTTTGGCAGTTTACTTTGGTTTCCTCTTTTGTTAAGGTATCCAACTTCCATGAGTATATTAGACCAGCAGTTGCCAACCGGTGGGCCGTGTCCCACTGTTGGGCCATGAGAAAATTTTGGTGGGCCGCAGAGAAATCCCATCCCCAGACCATTACTCCCAAAGCAATTAATCCAGGCTGCGCAGAAACACAAGGCTATGCCGCCCACATGGCCTGTGGGAACCTTCCCTGTCCACTCACTCCTTTCCCGGTAAACTTACCTGCTAAATTGCTATTTTTCCTTTTCCCGACCATCATCTGTTCTGCTGTGCTGGGAGATTTAGATTTGCTAGGAAGCAGGAAATGGTTGGATTTCTTGCTTTCTAGCTAGTCTTTAGATCTTCAGCTGTACGTTTTGTTCTATATGTAAATTGGGTTACTCCAAAACATGCAAACCTGATTGGTTAACTAAAGTAAGCATTGGATTGGTTCACTAGGAACCAATCCAAATCAACTGAAAAAGGCGGCAAAATCAAACAGCTGTCATTGGCTACAAGCCGGCAGGCTAGCCTGTATAAAAGGTTGCCGCGGTTTCAGCCAAACGTTCCGTTCACTGACAATTAAAGAATAAAGACTTTGTTGTTGGAACCCGGTCTACCTCGTGTTTTTCTGAACAAAACACTGGCGACGAAGGTGGGATCATCCTCAACGCAAGACCTGCACGCAGTGAGAAGAAGTCCAGACGGCGATGAAAATGCCTGGAAACAACGCACCGCCCGCACCCTTCAATCCCAACGAAGAAGATTGGGAGTCCTATGCAGACCGTTTCCAAATGTACTTGGAGAGTAATGAGATGGAAGGAATCTCAGAGCAGCGTAAGAGGGCTGTGTTCTTAACACACTGCAGACCTACGGTTTTCAAGATGGCAAAGGCTCTGGCAAAGCCCCGAGATGTCAAACAACTGACGTGGCCAGAACTATAACGAATTCTGAAAGCCCACTACGCCCCGATGGTGTCTAATTTAATAAAGCGACACGAATTTTACCGCAGAGACCAGAGAGAAGGAGAGGCCGTCGCCGATTTCGTTGCTGCCCTTAGACAAATAGGGGTGAGTGCGATTTCCTGAACATTGACGAAGCAATGAGGGATCGCGTAGTGTTGGGTTTAAGAGACTCGACCGCACAGAGTAAATTACTCAACAAGCCCAACATCACCGTAACCGAAGCCATCGCGGAAGCCACAGCCGCTGAAGCCACGAAAAAATCGGCTGTCACAATGAAGAAGATGAACACACACAACGAAGAAACAAACCCAACCAAAGACAAAAAACAGTCTACCACCACCACCCACTACGAAGAGTATGGCGAAACACCTGAGTCGAGCGAAGAAGACGACGAGGTCCACCGTTTATTCGCGAACAAAAAAGAGCGCGAAAGAAGGAATTGGTGGGAACGCGCTGGCTGCGGAGGAAACCATTCCCGAGCTGAATGCAGATTTCTCGATGCCATCTGCAGACATTGCAAGAAACGAGGGCATATCAAGAGAGTCTGCAGGAACAAAAAAAGCTACAGCCCAACGAGACGCAGAAATTCCCCAACACAAGCTGAGCCAAAACGAACTGAGAGAAAGTGGCAACAAGAGAAGCGAGCCAATACACACCAAACTGTCACTATAGAAAGCGCTCAGACAGAAAGTGGGAAGAAAGTTAAAGTAATTGTAAATATTGAAGGAAATCCTTGCAAGATGGAAGTGGACTTTTTCTTTCAATGGTATCTTGGGACACCATAAAACAACTAGTCCCAGGTATCAAATCCAAGGAACTTCAGAAGCAGCAACTAACTCTCAAAGACTACCAGGGAAAACAAATCCCTGTAGTCGGCATGGGACATTTCCGAGTCGCATACAAACAGTATGTTAAAGTGCTACCACTGACCATAGTCGACCGAGACAGACCAAGCCTCCTGGGTATCGAGTGGTTCGCACCATTGGGCATCGGGATGACCGGAATAGACCGAGTAACCACAACCAGATGGGAAGAAGACCTCATCCAGGAATTCCAGGACCTGTTTGACGACTCACTGGGCAAGTATCGGGGAAATCCTATTTCCTTTAGTCTAAACCCCCAAATAACACCGCGGAGACTAAAAGCCAGGCGAGTTCCTTTTGCACTAAAGGCAAAGATAGAGGAACAGCTAGACAAATTAATAGCCCAAGGAGTATTATAACCTGTGGACCATGCCAAATGGGAAACGCCTATAGTTATACCTATTAAACCAGACGGGTCCGTTAGAATCTGTGGTGACTATAAGGCTACCCTGAACCACGCATTGCAACAGAGCGCATACCCGGTGCCAGTAGTCCAATATTTACTACACTCCCTGGGAAAAGGAAAATTTTTTGCTTAACTCGACCTAGCACAAGCTTATCAACAGCTCCTAGTGGACCCAGAGACAGCTGAAGCACAGACTATAGTTACCCACAAGGGCGCCTTTAAGTATAACAGACTCCAATTTGGAGTGAGTGTAGCACCAGGTGTATTCCAGAGTCTAATGGAGCGCCTCCTAAACGGCATACAAGGAGTCGTACCATATTTTGACAACGTCCTCATCTCAGCCAAAGATGAAGCTCAACTCAAAGACAGACTTAAAAAAGTACTCACTAAATTTAGAGATTCTGGCCTCAAAGTAAAAAAAGAAAAGTGTTGCCTAAAAAAAAATAGCGTCGAATTCCTGGGCTATTTAATAGACGGAGAAGGTATACACCCTACAGAAAAAAAAATTAAAGCTATCAATGAAGCGCCAGAACCAAGAAATAAAACCGAACTACAAGCATTTCTTGGACTGATAAATTTTTATAATGTATTCCTACCAAATAAAGCCACAATAGCAGAACCAATACACCGTTTATTGGACAAGAAATCAATTTGGACTTGGGGTTATAAAGAGAAGAACTCCTTCCAAAAAATTAAAAATTTGTGAACATCAACAAACATTCTCATTAAATTTAGCAACACACTGCCATTGAGGGTGACCTGCGACGCTTCGCCATTCGGAGTTGGTGCCATCCTGAGCCACCAACTGCCTGATGGCAGAGAGGCACCCGTCGCATATTACTCAAGGACCCTGTCTAAAACCGAGAGAAATTACAGCTAACTCGACAGAGAAGCTCTAGCAATTGTCGCTGGAGTGAAACGTTTCCACGAGTACCTCTACGGGTGGACTTTTCAAATTATAACAGACCACAAACCGCTAATGGGAATTTTGGCGGGAAACAAGCCAACACCAAATATCCTTTCTCCGAGAATGACTAGATGGTCAGAATTCCTAGCAGCCTATTCCTACACTCTGACACATCGACCAGGGAAACAAATTTCCCATGCGGACGCTTTGAGCAGAGCACCCTTACCAGCAACCGAGGAAGACCCGGCACCAGCGATGACAACATTACAAATAGAGACTTGCCCCGATCTACCCATATCAGCTTATGATGTCGCCAGAACCACCGCGAAAGACTCATTGACTGCCCGCGTTCTTAGCTGGGTAGGTAAAGGCTGGCCGGAAAACCAAAAAACTGAAAACTTTAAACCTTTCCGGACCAGACAGACTGAACTATCTATTCAAAAGGGGTGTTTATTGTGGGGCGATCGGGTAGTCATTCCTAACAAACTACAACCCAGGGTACTTAGGATGTTACACGAAGGGCACCCGGGAATTGTAAAAATGAAAAGCCTTGCTAGAAGTTATGTTTGGTGGCCGGGTATTGATAGGGACATAGAATATTGGGTAAACTCGTGCAACAAATGACAGGGAATTAGACCGTCCCCGCCTAAAGCACCCATGAGAGACTGGGAAACCCCGCGAGGCCCTTGGTCAAGAATCCACATTGATTTCGCGGGTCCTACCAAGGGGCATACATTCCTGATTGTCGTTGATGCCTATTCTAATTGGCTAGAAGTAAAAATCATGCCATCAACGACAACAGAAACTGTAATTAAACAACTAGACAACCTTTTTGCCACCCATGGTCTACCGGACGTCCTCGTATCAGATAATGGGCCACAGCTAACCAGCCTACAATTCGAGCAATACCTAGCCTCCCTAGGTATAAGACATGCCCTAACTGCGCCGGCTCACCCGGCTGCAAATGGCAGGGCTGAGAGAATGGTCCGGTTTACCAAAGAGGGGTTAGAAAGAATGGACACCGGAGATGTCCAACAGAAAATAAACCGATTGCTCACACTCCAGCACATAATGCCCAGTACCACAACCAACAAATCCCCAGCAGAATTACTCATGGGAAGGAAATTAAGATCACACCTTGATAGGTTGCACCCAAATTTTACACCAGAAAACCCTCCCGATTCCTCTATACGATTTAGAAGATTTGAAATAGGCGATTTGGTTTACGCTAAAAACTTCACCGGGGACCCTGTATGGCTACCAGGACAAATCACACAAATAACAGGCCCCAAATCCTACCGGTTAACAATTGACGACGGCAGGGAATGGAAGCGGCACATAGACCAGCTCCGTTCCCAAAACATAGAACGAAATACAGACATACACCCATACATTAAAAAAAACGGTGAATGGCAAACCAAGGTGGGAGGGGAAATGCAAGAAATAAATAAAGAACCGTTACAAACAAAACCCGAAGAGATTAACAAACAAAAAGAGCAAATGAAAGACTCACTGTTTGAAGAGACTTGCGGGAAGAGCCCATCGGAAGGGGACAACCAGGCCAGCTCGGCTTGCCCGGAGGAAACGGGAGGGAACGGCAAAACTGCCGGCCTAAGAAACTCAGGCGGCAGTAGAATGGCTGACTCACCCTTCCAGACAGTTCCAGAGAGAGGGACGGACGACACAGCAGCCCCATCCGAACCGGTGGAAGTCTCCGCCAAAAATGAACCGCGCAAGTCCAGTCGAGTCAGGAGAAGCCCCACCTACCTGTGCGACTACATCACCACGTAGGACTGAACTAAGGGGGGAGGGGTGTTCTATATGTAAATTGGGTTACTCCAAAACATGCAAACCTGATTGGTTAACTAAAGTAAGCATTGGATTGGTTCACTAGGAACCAATCCAAATCAACTGAAAAAGGCGGCAAAATCAAACAGCTGCCATTGGCTACAAGCCGGCAGGCTAGCCTGTATAAAAGGCTGCCGCGGTTTCAGCCAAACGTTCCGTTCACTGACAATTTAAGAATAAAGACTTTGTTGTTGGAACCCGGTCTACCTCGTGTTTTTCCGAACAAAACACTTTTAAGTACAGCCAAACCTCCCTTAGGACTGAAGGTTTGCTTGCTTACAATTTGCTTACAAGCAAATTCAGTGCAGACTCACAGCAAGCAAATTTGAGAGATTGAGCTAGCCGATTGCAGATAAATAGATCACTGAATGATTCTGTGGGTAACTCAATCTGCCGTTTTGCCTGATTTTGGGTAAAGTTGCTCTTTTTTAAATAAAAAAAATCAATATTTGCATACATGGTGTGTTGTGAGTTAATTTTATGAGTTTGCTTGCAAGCAAATTTTATGTGACAGACTAAGCTAGCTGATGGCAGATAGATATCTGAATATATCTGTGATTCTGTGAGCAACTCAATCTGCCTGCCTGCTTTGCCTGACTTTGGGTTAAAGTTGCTCTTTTTTATGTAAAAAATTCAATATTTATATAAATATTTATAATATTTACATACAAGCCATGCCCAGCCAGTCACATGACCACCAAACCACACCTACAAATTAGGCCACTAATTTGTAGTTAGTGGTCCCTGGGATCTAAAATTGTGAGTTTAGTCCCTGAGATCCAAAAGTTTGGTGAGCCCTGTATTAGACTCCTTTAGCTCCCTGAGACCTAGAAACTTTATTAGGGGTATTATTTTTAGTTTTTGACTGAGCAAGTATATTCCACTTTTGTCCTTTTTATTTGAGGATCAAGATAGTAGCTAATGGATATTTTACTTCCACTTTTTTTTTTATCAAAGCAAGCCACTTGTTTTGTCCTCTGCACATTCAGATCATCAACTTAGCAGATAATGTATATGCGTTTCCCATATTAACTCTTACATATAAACATGGATCATCTCTGCTCAAACTTGCAGTTTACAAGTTTGATGTAGTTTTCTCAGACCATAGTTTTAAACCTTTGCTTTAGCTCAAATATAGATTTTTGCAATTTATATACCAGTTTCTCACCCTTCACTTTGCCACCTATTCAAAATCTGATGGCTGGCATAGGTTGATGTGTAGGTATCTAGACATTTTAAAGAATTTAAAATATTTTAAATATATAAAAAACTTACTATGTTGATAAGGTGAAAGCAATAAAATTTAATTTTACTCATAAGTGATGCGCTGGTATCCAATCCATACATTAACATGCTAAGCAAAATGAACATCAGCTTGCTTTGTTTTTTCATACCACATAGTATTTCATTTCAATTAAGTTAAACATCTGTTTTCCTTCTTATTCTATATATGTTTAATTAGAAAAAAGATAATTAAGGACTATATTGTCAGTGAAGGGATATTTCAAATCTACTGTGGTTTGATATTACCCAAGCTAATCTACTACCATTTTAATTATGCCAGTCCACCCAAAGTGAATCAAGTCAATGCTTAATTAAGATTGTAATTATGATAATGATCTCAATAAGTTTAGACATAGATGCCAGAGGTTTACTTAGAGCTATTACTAAGGTAGCTTGGAAACTAGTTGGACTACGATGTAGTATCATCTGTCACAATCTTTTCTTGAGAATGAATTACCCTGAGCTTTCTGAAACCTGGAGTAGGCCTATGGTTTCTCCAGCAACGTAACCTCTGGAACAGATCTTTAGATTGTACACAATTATACAATTTTACATAATGTAGCCATTTAACTGAATGTGCAAATACTCAACAAATCTGGATGTATTACAAGATATGGGCTACAGATCCATACAGAGTTTATTATGAAGTTCAAAATAAAACACATTAAAAATAAAATAAGAATATACGAAATAATAAATTGTTAAAATTGGTGGTAGGATCTTCAGGGTCTAATTTTACAGGTGGTAAAACCGAATTTGTCTATGATCAAGGAAACTAAATCGTACTGCATTGAAGGCAACAACTGTACATAACAAAATCAGAACCTCCCCCCCCCCCCCGTGTTTTACCAAGTAAGAAGTTATAAAAGGTGGGTCCTGAGGATCTTTATAGAGTATGAAGTATAAGAGAACAAGAGCTGTAATTTCAATAGCCCCTTAACCACAGAGACATTGTTAGCTGCTCATAAGGAACTTTTTTATATTACCCTTTCAAAACTGCTTTGCAGAGAATGTTGAAAAATATACTGGTGTAAAATTTCACAACTGCTATCCATTAGGGTTCAGGGTTTGGTGATTGTTTTATTTCATTAAATTATATTTAATTATGTTATTTAATTTATTAAATTACAAATTTTATTGAATAAAATTTGAAATATGAACCTGATATTACCATTTCCTCATTCGAAAGAACATTAATTTAGCATGATATAACACTCTTGTTGGGCAGTGTTCGATTGCCAGGGTTCCAGGGGAACACATTTCCTGACATTTTGCCAGGAACTATAACTGGCATCTTCAGAGGCAAAGATGCCGGCCACATTGCCAATAAAATGGCAGACTCCCTTGGCAAGGGCCTATACGTGAAAAGATGTTCATTGAAGGCTATCATAGGCATCCTTATTACATGTAGTCCTTGGTTTAAGAATAGTTCATTTCGTGACAGAATGAAGTTACAGTAGCACTGAAAGAAGTGATTTACAACTGTTTTTCACACTTGCAGCATCTCCATGGACACGTGATCAAAATTCAGATGCTTGGCAAGTGACTCATGATGGTTGCCGTGTCCTGGGGCCATGTGAACACCTTTTGCAAACTGCTGACAATGGGAAAGTCAGAAGCACTTAACAACTGTGTTACTAACTCAACCGCTGCAGTGATTCACTTAACAACTATGGCAGAGAATTGGGCAAAAGTCGTTTAACAAATGTCTCACTTAGCAACAGAAATGTTGGGCTCAATTGTGGTCATAAGTCCACTCTCCCAGCCATTTTTTTCTAGCTTAAGAAAAGGAAGCTGTGGTACTGACAACTAGGGAAATATGGTGTAAAATCTTTGTTAAGGTGACACCTTTATTCGATTAACTATCAGTAGCGGTGAAGTATTTTCAAGAATTTTAAACAAACGAGAAATAGGCCAATAAAAGAGTTGACCCCGACGTGATTCGAACACGCAGCCTTCTGATCTGGAGTCAGACGCGCTACCGTTGCGCCACGAGGTCTTACGGATTTGCACTGGGCAAAGCTGTACAACTGCCTGAATGTTGCTTCTTCACGTTTCAAAGTGGTGGTTTACAAGAGCAGAGCACTCGAAAAAGAGAATCGTGGTCAGTCTCATGATAAGCCATGAATATCTCTATTCTGACATTCGGAATTTTCCCTGCGGGGCCAGGTGACCCACTGGCTTCGAAAAGCACACAGGGAGAACGACTATGGAAGTCTTCTCCCTACTTTTGGCTCGGTATTTTATTTACCGTTCTGTTCCTTTCCTATTTGCTTGGTTTCTTGAATTCCAGCAGCCTTTCAGAAAACGGTCACATTTCTACGCGCCGTCCATTTGCTTAGCAGGGTAGCAGACTTTTAACCTAAAACAGGGGCTCTTCCTTTCCCGAGCAGACCCCGTTCCTGCGCGGCTTCGACTGCTAATAATTGGTGAGTTTCTTGCTTTGTTTGTATCTAGCTTCTTGTGGGGTTTCTAATTAAACATGCTTGGAAAATGTACCCAAAATTGGGCCTGTTCAGATTACAGCACGACTTTAAAAAGCGATATGGGTGGAGAGAAAAAGGCACCTTTTTATCTCCTTCCTCGTTAGTATAGTGGTAAGTATCCCCGCCTGTCACGCGGGAGACCGGGGTTCGATTCCCCGACGGGGAGGCTGGATGTTTGTTTTTGCTTCGGTTTTATTTTTCTATCAATTTAGGAGGTGATCAGCCCAGTGCATGATTTTAAAATTTTTTACCGCCAATTAAAAGTGAGGGGACAACTTAAATTTAAGTCAGTTTTTTTCACAGCCAGGGTTTACTAGTATTGCTTACACATTTTACGTAGAATAGTTCTTTTTTGGTTTTTTTCTCTGTTGTGCCCATGGTGCTGCACTTGTCATGTTAATCGAAATCTAGATAAATCTTCTCAATTTAACATTCTCCAGATGTGTTGGATTTCAATTCCCAGTAAAACAGCAGCCTATGGTCTCACATCCTGACTGGGAAGTTATGAGAGCTGAAGTCCACACTCCTTAAAGCTCCCAAAATTGAGAAACTCTGGTGCAATGGCAGAGTTCTTCGTGGCTGTTTTCCTTTACTGTCAATTGTTGGCCATGTCACACTGCCCAACGGATGCAAAAAGGACACAACGGACGAGCAAAATGTTCCATCCGTTGTTATCCGCTCTCAAAAGGGGCAAAAATTTGCATAAGCAGAGCGGATAACACGGAAAGGAACGGATGTGGGGAGGACGCAGAGCGGATGTATAGAGGATGCAGAGTGGATGTATAGAGGATGCGTAGAGGATGCGTAGAGGATGCAGAGCGGATATGTAGAGGATGCAGAGCGGATGCGTAGAGGATGCAGAGCGGATGCAGAGCGGATGAGCTGCATCCGCTTTCATCCTTTCTCCATCCGTGCTACTTACGCTGCATGTCTGTTCTGCTTCCTCCCTGCGTCCGTTTACCGCTGGAATGGATTTGAGTTGTGCGGATGCACAGTGGATGCCTAGCGGATATAGCAGATGCGTAATGGATACAGAACGGATGTCCCCCGTATGCCTAGAGGATGCAGAACGGATGCATTGGATACATTTTCCGCTCAAAAGTTTTGGGCAGCTCAAAACTTTCTGAGCGGATGAAACGTCAATAAATGGATGCTGGACAGATAGAGAGGAAGCAAAACGGAGGCAGTGAGTACATTGCGTTAACCAACGGATGGCAAGCTTTTTTGTCCGTTTTACATCCTCTTTGCATCCATTGGTGCAGTGTGACATGGGCTTTAAAAGGCAGAAGCTACTCACTTCTCTTTCTTGAGAAATCTCTTCATTGTCAGTTCTAAGGCCGGTTGCTGTATTTGTTACTAATTATATCTTTTCTACATTTGACCTTACTTTCCTTTTTTTTCATTGTGTCTTGTGAGTTTATAAGAGCTTTCAGATCATTTCCTTTTTCAACTATCATATCACCAAGTCAAGCATTTTACTGATGTTTATTTCTGCAACTTCAACACAATGCTCATCTTCTGCCAATCTAGGTTTCTTCAACATACTGTATATTTGACACATGCTTTGAATAGAGAATATACAGCCGTGTCTCATACATTTGCTGATCTAGAGCATGTCTGTTTTATTATTTTCCATCCAGAATATAGCACCTTGTCCTATACCTATACAGATGGCCCTTGAATTATGATAGAAGCTATGACAGACGTTCCCAAAAGCTTATTATTATTATTATTATTATTATTATTATTATTATTATTATTATT
>BLBF01000022.1:39103050-39122075 GCA_015471245.1 Laticauda colubrina | reverse complement strand
TATTATTATTATTATTATTATTATTATTATTATTATTATTATTATTACAAAATGGAGACTTGTGGCTGATTGGAAAGAGGGTCCATTTATTCATAAACAGAACCACATGTTTGTAGTTCTGTTGCAGCTGACCACATAGAGTTCAGAGTGGGGGTTATTTATACCTTCTCTTGGGCTTTGAACTTGAACTTCCTGTTCAAGAATGTATCCAAAAATATGTATTGGCTGTTGTCAGACTTCCATGGGATCGTGGGAATTTGAACTGCTGGGGGTGGTGCAACTGAGATGATGCAATGAAGGGGCATTGGGCAATTTCTATTGTGGCTGAGAGCTAATTGTACCTTTGCCGGATCTTGGGTGAGTGTATTTGCTTATGAATAGAGCTAGCTATCTCTTTATCTCTTAAGTGCTGATATCTGCTGAGGGCTATTAAGGAAGGTGGGGGCTGCTTCCCAAGAACATGTTTCTCCATTTCTCATCCAAAGAAATGTAATATTCTGCCTTTTTATTGTGTCTCAAAATAGTTCATTCTTCTAGGAGAGGGGTGGGTGCTAGCTTCCTATAGTGGCCTCTGTATGGCTCCTGTGTTTGTTAACCCTTCTGACCAACTACAGGAATGCTGCAGTGCCCCCCCCCAACCATCTCCCTCCTCCATCCCACTAAGTACCCAATGACTCTTGGCCTGTTCCCAATCCAGCCACTTAGCCAGCTTCAGGACTCAGTAGCACCTTTTATACGCAGGTTCCTTTTTAAAAGGGTTCCCTTTTTAAGGAGACTCCAGAACATGGTTGCCATGAGGCAGCCTCTGTAGGAAAGCTGAGCAGTATATAACATTGCATAGACTAGGCATCTCTCTGCAAAACTCAGGTAAGTTGAGCACTGTTGCTGGGCCATGGATGTAACTAAGGAGCAGGCAGAGGCCTTTAGGTCCCTGGTTGGCTTCAGTCATTCCAGCATTCGCCATCATCACATGATTGCAATTCAGGTATTTGACAACTGACTCACAGTTATGACAGTCACACCATCTGCTGGTTCCATGATCATCATTTCCAATCTTCACTGTCAGCATCTGACGAGCAAAGTCAATGGGGGACAGGAGAGAGCAAATGCAATCACATGACCACAGGATTTGACCATGCAGAATTCATGTAACTACAGCAACGGGAATGACAGCAACTACTGTCATAAGTTGACGCAGTCATGTAATATTGTGCTTTATGACCATGTTACTTACCAATAACCACTATCCCAATAATCACAGTTAAGTGAGGACTACCCATATTTGACTCCTTTAATATTTCATTTTGTTGAGTATTTCCATATTTATGCTTCTAAAATTTCATTCCCATTGTAATTTTGTTTTTGTAACTTCAGATGTTTTTTTTTCCTGCCTGACAATTTAGTAACCAGACATTTCAAAGGCTTTATGTTGAGTTTCATTTCACCTTAGGATTCCATCATCCAGCAATGTATAAACAATCACTTCATATTGTGTCTCCATTTGCTTTTCTCAGTATAATACAGAAATTGTTTGCCATTGCCTTCTTCCACTTTTGTTGTCACTAAAGTTATCATCTCACCCCAGCACACTTTTATATATATCTTTCCTTGATATAGGTTTGTGCTTGCTGTACCTGGCTGCTTGTGTGACCCTGCTGGGAATGCATTCTTGTCATATATTCCAGGCATACTTCACTTATCCGTCTCAAGAAACCCTACATCATCATGATGAAGCACATAGCAGGACTTGGAATTATACAGTAAAATTATACAATAATGTATATATTGAAAGAGTAATCATGATAAAAATAAAAAAAATATTGAATCCATGTATCAGTGCCATATGAAGAATATGTATCTGGCATGGAAATATGTATTTGTGAATCAGCTGTTAAAATTATTCATGGTTCATTTACATTCACAAAACATGACACAAGAGAATTAACCTAAATTAGCTAACACTGTGTATTAAGTTTTCTCTCTGATCATGGGGAAAGAACCTGAAACATGTCAGTCACAGAGATATCATTTAAGCTCATTTTGTTTTGTTTCCAGCAGTTGGGACAATTGAGCATATCTTTGAGAGTGTGTGTTTTGGTAAATCATTTACCTCTATAATAGTCATCTGTTTATAAAGGTGATTAATGGAAAATAGTGTTTGAAATCCCTATATGCACTGCACGTAGATTTATTAAATTATCTTTCCCCTTCCTTTTTCTGTATAGAACAAACTATAAAAACAACAAAATGCTGTGACAAATTAAACATTCAGATAAATGGACTCTGTGTTACTTATACTTAAAGCCACAAGGGGGAGCAAGTAACACACCTAAATATTCTGTTCCATACAAACTTTCTAACTACTTTTCTTGTTCAGGTTAGGTGAACTGTCTGGAGAGAAAAATATGATGTAAGTGTTTGGCTCTCTCTTTCACACACACAAATTTTATACATATAAAATTCCAGCACAATTGTTGTTTCATTACTTCTGGAAATGAATTTCAGTTCACCTGGCTGGTAGTCCAGTTGATTTGTTCATTAGTACTGCATAAACAATGGGTTTTTCTCCAATACAAGAATAAAGGTATGAAGCCATTCCAGATATTTCCTTCCTGCTTTTTCTTCCCAGAGAGAGTATTTTCAATTAAATGAACTGTCTATAAGTACACTTGACTCTCCATAAGGGAGTTCCTTTAGAAATTGGCATTGTCACAGCATGGTTAATTAACTCTTGCCAATTCTCTTTTCAACACCTGATAGCTTTTCTTTGGAGCAAAGGAAGCAGCTGTGTTTCTGGTATTCTGTGGAGAATTAATGGATAAGGAAAAAAAACCAGTAGACATTGGTTGTAAGATGTTGGGAAAAAAAAAGTCAACGGGGCTGAAGAGCTATTATATATACTTGCAATTTTTGATATTTTAATTGTTCTGTTAGTTCTAATTCTTTGATTAAAAAAAAAACCTATGGTGAATACTTAGTGCAGACTAGAAGGAATCTGACTGTTTCTTTGATAAATTTCTATCATGTTGTTAGCAATTCTTACATTCTTTGCCTTCTTGTATTCTATTAATTTACTTTTTTTTCTTTTAACAACTGAATGGTGACTGGAGCTGAGCATTTACTGACCAGATGAATGGAGTTTGCAGCAATATTTTCTCTTTGTGGCCAGAAAGAGAAATATCTGCCACTACTTAGGATCAAACTCACAGCCTCCTGATTGTCAGGTGAGAACTTCATCTTTAGGCTACCATGCTGTTCCAATTAATGGCATTCAGTACAACATATCAAATAACAGAAATAAAAAAGTTACTGGAAATAAGTAGCAGGCCAGAATCACTCACTAGTGAGATAGGTGGGACTTAAATGTAACAAATAAATACATTTACTAAAGATCAACAGTTTGCTTAAATCTAGCAATAAAGGTGTAAAATTATTCAATTTCATCTAGTTTTGTATTCTTACTGTACAACTACTTATTAACTTTTAATTTTAGGGTCTTCTATTCAAGGGAAATGTAACTTCATTTATCTTTGTACTTGATTCTGTTTGTTTTGTTCTAATTTTCATATTGTGTGTAGTATAAATTAAAATTAATTAGATTAATAATGTTGTCTGTTCCTCAGTTCAAGTTTACCTTGACTCATTAATACTGTCATCATCAAACATTTAATCTTATTCCCTCTCAGGAGGGAATTCTGCCTTTGTTTCTGATATGAACTTGAATGGTTTCAGATATTTATTTTGAAATGTCTACTTATAATTTTTTATAAAGGTCCAGATGCTGTCATCTTTTATTTGTAATCCTCCTCTATTTTTTCTCACTGCCTTTTGCAAGTTTTATTTTTACATTCAAAATTCATGATTAAAGAAACAAAGTGAACAAGCTCTAAACTGCTGTTAACTAGGAATTGTCCACCTGGAACACTTCTTGTTTCAGTCATGTTATTTGTGTGCTCATGTATGCAAATTATTCCTGCTCATCTTAGGTGTTCAAAGCTCAAAGTGTTGTGCCAAAATAGTCAAGACAACACAATGAAGGCTGTTGCATTCTGAATGAAGAGATGGCTTTCCTCGGCAGGTTGCAGCAATCCAATCTTATTTTTATAAAGACAGGAATGAAAGTTGACAGCCACCCATTCCATAAATGACCACAACTGGTGCATCAGTTAAATCTGAGCAAAGTTCCCATGTCTGAGTCTCCCCTGTTTGTTCACCAAACAAAGGCTGTGTTTCTAAGCTGTGGGCTTGCTCCTTCAGAATGAATGCAATTCCATGCAGGGCCAGTTTAGGGACTGTTGCTAAATCTGATAAACAGCAACTATTTATTTTAACTTATTTCATTCTATCCAATTCCATACCTACAGTAGAAGCTAGTTAGCAACTTTCATTGTAACTGTCAATTCAATGTGAAGATAAATTGCTGATTATTGTCAAGAAACCAATTATATTGGTGGATAGTGGTGGATATCTTCATCCAATAGTTTCAGGTAGATGTTAAACAACATGGGGAAAGGAACTGAGCTCTGTGGCAACCCATATAGAATGGGTTGATTGCTCATTCTCCATTATTATTGACTGCACCTACCTGCTCAGCTCTGAAAACAATAGTTTATGATATCAAACATTCTGAAATAACTATTGTAACATGAGAAAGCTGTCCTTCCTTTATCTAGGTCCCAAAGACCATCCGTAAGAATGACAAATACATGCCTGAAACCTGACTAAAATGGACCTACAAAAATCTGCTTTGTTCAAGATTCTTTGCAGTTGCAATCTTTTCACCTTCTCACAAATCTTCTCCAAAAGGGAAATGTTGGAATGAAATGATCTAGCATATATTGGTAGAGAGGTGGCTTCTTCAGTAGGGTTGCACTAATATCTTCAAGGAAGGAGGTACAGTTTTCTCTTCCCCCAAAATTTATCATTGCTTGAATCCAGTTGTCTCCTCCTGCAACATTTAAAAGTGCCAGGGGGGATGTGGACATAATCTGCAGGTGGCAGAACTGAATTAAATATAATAGCATATATATAATGAATATAATAATAGAAACTTGATATGCAGAGCCTAGAATGCTTTTCTGCAAACATCCCATGTGGACAGAGGGGAATGTGAAGGAGTATAGCAGCCTTTCCCAGTGTAATATCCCAGTGTAATATCTTCCAGATGTGTTGGGACTGCAATACACAGGGCTGAATGCCATATTTACTGGAAATACTTGGAGCTGTAGTCCCAGTCCATCTGGAGAGACTCTCAGGCTGGGCAGACTGCTTTATAGCATGCAAAACTTCTCTTATGTGTTCTGTAAGGTTGCCAACATTTCTGTTAGCCCTGTTTGTAGTACACCAAAGCAGGGCAGAGAAGTAGAGTGAAAATTTTCTTTATGATGGAGTTACAGTGCCAGGTAAAAGTTTAATAAATGGCACTAATTGCATGTCAGACTGCTTTTAAAAGTATAGGAGAAAAATCAGTTGGAAATCTTAATTTCGAGTCATTAAAATTATCAGTTGAATATGTGTGAAATTGAATGTGCATATATGTATGTGTACATGTATACGTATATGTGTGTATTATCTCTCCTCCACACTTTTGCTTCAATATAGAAGTGCCCTAATTAGGAGTAATAAAAGTTTTGAGGAGGGCAAAAATAGTTTTAAAAATATAAATAGGCATCTAGAAAGATGGAGAAATAACCAGCAGGAAGATGAAACCTGAGAAGTATTTTTAATTACCTTTTAATGTGATTTAGTCCAGAAAGTCAGAAAGTTTGATTAGGGGCTAATTAAGCATAAGCATACATTATGTGTTAGGGGCAAAGACTGCATAAATCAAGTGTTCTTGGAGAATTACCTCAGGATGCAGTGAAAATTACTAGTTACTTTTTGTAGTTATTTTCAAATAGCACATTTTCCCAGCAGTCCTCCAAGGGAGAATATCAAAGCATGACATTGAAACAGCATCAGTCTCTCCATTCTCCTAAATCGTATTTCCCTTCCTTAATTGGCTCCTGCCTGCTTTAATAGCTTCATAAATGATGCAAGGGAATAATTAAATTGCACATCAGTTGAAGTTGCACTGAACTAGGAGGGATTTGCAAACATGATGGAAAAAAGAGCCATGAGAAGCTCTCCCAATGATATTTTCCAGGCATAATCAACCCAGCAAGATCATCATAAAACATAGTGTCACAACTACAATGTTCTAGAAAAACGGCTGTGAAAAGATCCCCTCTGTGTTTTTGACATTATTTTCTTGTATATAGTCATGTGTTCTCTCAAGGGTGACTAGAAGTTGATTTGTCCTTTTAAGGTGAGATATATTGTCAATCAATGGTCCTGAGGACACCATTTCTTTCTTCTTTTCTAAGTCGGCTTGTGTTAGATCACAGAGATGATGACAGTGATATGATACTTGCTGCATATGTTCTTATGATTATGGGATAAAAGTTTCATATGTAGAACTATGTTATATTTTACCTGAAATTATAAAGGTCTGGGAATGATAGCATGGAGGAAAGAACTATGTTAGAAATAATTCGGCAAATGTATATATTTTGTTTTAATGATTGTTAACCAAGTATATTTGCAAAAAAGTGCAAGGATAATATGATGCAATTTAAATGCATTTGTCTTTAGCTTCTCTTCCCATAATGGATTTGCTGCTTAGAGAGAAACCTAAGTATGGTGTCACCTTCATTAATGGATCTAACAGGCTTAATGGCAGGCTGCAGTGGATAGTTATTGTTGAAATTTTCCTAAATGCTCCTAAATGTAGTATTGCTCCAGGGCATCATAGCAATTTAAATTGTCAACCAGACTCAGCCACTTAGAATCAGGTCCGGACAAGTAGCATAAGCTGAACTTTGCATAAGATGTACAATAAAAGATAACCAACGAATTGCAACATGCCACATGATGAGAAATTTCGAGGGTTTTGGTGGTTGAGGAGGGAGGCAGAACAGACACAGAGGGATACTCAATCATAATGGAACTGTTTTTATAAACCTTATTTGAATTCAAGGTAATTAGTCCAGTTTCACAATATAGATTGGAGATATATTCCAGTTCAGGAAAGACATTTCAGGTACACGTTCCTAAATTTATTATGTTTAGAACAAACAATTAGTACAAACACAAACATGGTTTATTTAATCTATTATTTTACTTTGAATAAAACTTCATATCAAGTCATTTCCTTTTCTCGGGACTTTTTTCCTCAACAATATGAATTTTAATGTTTGAGTTTCCAGGCTAGTCTCTGAATTGCAGATGAATCATTTCAGAATTTATATTGATAAGTTTAGCTGTGCTAATGATGTATTTCAAAGTACCCATGGGCTAAGATAGCAGGAACTGGGAGAGGGAGGAAAGAGGGGAGTGCTTTAACAATGAATGTTTGCATATAAAATTCAGCCTATGTTATTCTACCATTCTACACAATGCAATAATTATATGTCAATAGCTTACCATATTGCAGTGGCGATCATTTCAACTTTCACTTCATTAAAGAACTTCTTAGCTATATGTTCCACCGTATTAAATAATATTTGAAGCATTTAAGAAATGGATTTTAAATGAGATTTTTAACTACACGCATATAAATCAATTATTCTGATATAAATTTGTAAGAACAATTAGTTTTTTGTGTGTTCTTTAACATTCCAAAAAGCAAATAAAAATAAATTTCCTATAATTTTATGAAAGAAATCACAGTGCCACAAGAATGTAGACTGATGGGACACTTAGTTTTTTGATGTAGTTTGGTTGACTAGAAAAAGAAGGAAGAACCTATGACCCAAATTAATTGTTTTATGTTTCCATCAAATATTTGTTTTTTCCCCATGAATCCAAGTGCTATTTAGTCTTTTCTGTAGAGCTTAAACAGCAAACACATTGGTGATCATCTCTCTGTATTATTGTTCACATGCTATATTATCTTGTTTGTTTTGTCCACAAGAGGGAGAAATAAGATTGGTTACATCCTGGGAAGCAGAAATAAAGCCAAGAACTTGCAATATATTTTGGAGCAAGTTAGAGGTTGGTGAAAGGATTAACTCTTTGGTTCTCATCTATTGAAAGAAAGAGAGTCCCTAGGAAGACTTAAGCAGATGTATTACTTTCAAGAGTTCCTAAAAATGGAAGGCTTTTCCTCGCCAAAACTCTTTTCTTAGGTGTAAGAGAAGCATTAATGTTATTTTTATTTTATTTATGAATTTATATACTATTTCAATTGAAAGACATATACAACAGCTAGAGCTAAGCTAGTACAACAGTAAAACATATTTCCAGTGAAATTTAGTATATCACAAAAGAGTTAATTCACAACATGCAAGTCCCAACAATCTTCTTAGAACAGCCAAATTTTAACAAGTTTCCAAAAGTCTATGTACATGAGATCTCTCATTCCTGGGGTTGAGCTGCTTGAGAGAAAAGGAGCCTCCACAGATAATGCTACATTCTGAAAGACCCTTAAAAAGGCAGCTTTCTGATTTCTTCTCTTTCTTCAAAGTTTGAAAAGGTAGCTCGTCCACATGTCTTTTATGGAGTGTAGCAGAGATGTCTG
The DNA here is from genome assembly GCA_015471245.1 of Laticauda colubrina. Taxonomy (NCBI): domain Eukaryota; kingdom Metazoa; phylum Chordata; class Lepidosauria; order Squamata; family Elapidae; genus Laticauda; species Laticauda colubrina. The sequence goes on along the minus strand of BLBF01000022.1, from coordinate 39,113,515 downwards.
TGGATGACTCAATGGACAAATGATGAAACAAGAATTTCACTGTCATGATGCAATCTTTGCCTCTTTTGTAAATGTATTTCTCTATGAAGGGCCTGAGTTTCTAGGGCAATATTCATTATGTCATTTTGACAAAAGAATCATATCCTGGAGATGCATCTGGAGAAAAGTGCAGGCTCTATTTTCAACTGTTAAAGAATTAAAAAAATATCCATTCATGTTTATGTTTCAATTCTAATACATTGGGGAAGATGCACATTTAATACTGTAATGAAGATATCTTTTCTTGAGGGCAGATGCAGCTATTTGATCAAAATTTTAGGAGACTTAATCCTTCAAGATATCTGTCTCAAAGAGTGTTAGCTTTCCTTACAAATCAGAGAAGAATTGACAGGCAGCACCCAACAGTTAATTTAGAACTCCCTAATTTTGAGGAATGCTGCTTTGTTCAGAGAGTCAGCTTCATCTGGGAACTGTGCCTCAGCTCTTCCCCCCACCACCCTGGATCTTTATTCAGAATTTGATCTCCTTCCTCCTTCATCAGAGGTAAACTTGACATTTAAGCCTGCCAAAAACATCTGAAAAAGTTCATAATCCACCCAAATTAGCCAGATTCTTTGACAGAATGATTGCTGGTACTGAAGGCTGAGAACTACTGCTATAAATTCTTGTTTGCGGACTGCAATGGCTTGTGACTAAAGCTACTGTTTCTTACAGTAAGTTCTTTTAGTTGCTTTAATAACATTTTTTCTTTATGCCAGAGTTCTAGAGAGTTGCAAATTCATACTTTATTACTCATTGTTGCTCTGAGCTAAATGGACCAAATTATTCAAACAACCAGTGAAGCTTCTTATTTATTGGTTTTACCTGACCACCACTTAAACCAATTAACCATAACAATTTACTCCTCACATAGCTACTGTATATCCTATACGCATGCAAGGTACTGATTATAACTGATTAGTTGCAGTTTTGTAATACCTTGTGGCCAGATTTTTAACAATAATTGCCCTACTGCTTTTCCTCTGTACCAAAAAAGGACATTAAAGATTTAAAAATGGTGTCTTAAGACAAAGTTTGGGATCCTATCCTGCAGAATTTAAAAGACCAGGTTTTTTGACTGTACAATACCATGGCATATCATGGTACATTAATGTATGTGAAGAAAAGTAATATCTGCTATACATTTTTTAAATAAGATTTCTGCATTTTCATCTGATTGGTATGGGAATAGCAGAATATTATATATGTTAACTTAATGTTATAATGGGTGGTGTCTATGGACACTAATGAACTCCAAACATCTGCCGTTTGGAGCAGATGAATCCTAGATTCCCTGTTTGACTTAAAATATATATTCTTAATAAAAAAATTAAAATGGAAAACTAGCAAATTTGTGCACAACTATAGGAGTGCCTGTGGGTTTCACAGAATCTATCTTGGGATCATAGGTAACATGCTGAAAGTCCATCACTGTGATTAGACTTAAATAGAAAGAGATTGTCATTTCTCAGCTAATTGATTCATATATTGTAATAAGCCATAATTACTTAACTGTGATTTGTTGAAAATGTTGAGCCCCAAATCTGTAAAACCTCTTACACAAAAGTAGGTTTTCTTCAGATTTGTGTAGTTTTTAAGATTTGCATTCCTGCTTTAAAGAAGCCATATTTCCATTAAAGCATGTCCAATTCTCAGACACTACCTAGGAAAGTATCTGCAGTTCTGAAGGTCACCCAGCTGGTTTGTGCCTAAAGCAGGACAAGAACTCCCAGTCTCCTGGTTTCTAATCTGATGCCTTAATCACTGTAAATTGATCAAAGGTAACTGATTCTCTTTCCTTCCTCCAACTTCTATGATGAAATTAGTTTTTCAAAACTGATTTTGAACTTGTCTTAAGTTTAAAATTTCTATTCCTTCATCCAATTTTTGGAAAACTGTACAACATTAAATTTAGTTTAAGCATGTATATGAATTCTTATTCAGACACTACCCAGGATTTCAAATATAGAAATCTGTATTTGGAAGGCACTTTGGGAATACAATTCATAGTGGAAAGAAGCATTCAGTTTTTATGCCTTTATAGAATGTATTCAAGCTTCAGTTGTGATTTGATTTGTGCTATGATTCATTGTATCAGCTTGGTTTAGAGGTATTTAATAAGGAAAATGAAGTATTTTTAATAATAGATATTGCAGAAATTGCAAGAAAAAGATCTACTAAGGATCTGCTTTTTTATTTTATTTCATAGATTCATAAACTATAAATACTACAACTTATGGAGATTAATGTCCAACATCTTACCCAATGCATAAAACCATCTCATCAGCACCTCTAATAAATTATCTTCAGGCTTCTATTTAAACACTTCCGGTGAAGGAAGTCTATTCCTTCTTGAGACAATTGCTGAACAACTATTAGGACATTTTTCCTGATATCCAAGCAAAGCATATTTCCTTATAATTTAAACTTTTTATTTCTTCTTCTGGTTTGTAGAAAAACTCTGGGTTGTTCTTCCCTTTTTTCTTTATACCACTCTTTCAAATACTTGAAGATGTCACCCTGCTGTCTTCTCTTCTCCAGTGCTTTCACTGTTGCTCATGTTTTTCCTTCCAAGTACTTTATCATCTTGATTTCTTGCCTGTAGACATTTTCCAGATTGTCAATGTCTTATTTAAAATGCATTGCTCAAAATTGCCTTCAAGTTCTCCAACTCAGTTGTAGGGCTAGATATTTGTCTCTATTAGCACTGCCTTATGTTTACTATTCTACTGCTCAGATCTGTATTGTTTGTATAGGTGGTTACTGTATAATACTTTTTCTAATCCAAATAATTTATAATTTGTATGGTGCAAAACCGAGTATAAAGTTCTACTATGGGATAAGAACATACCAACTCTGCATCCACCCACTCAACTTAAGTACTTTCCTTGAATCTTATAGGAAATTTTGGTGAATGTTCATCAATAAACTGGTAAAAAAAAGGAAGGGAAAGGAAGGAAGGAAAGAGAAAGAAAGAATGGCATAATTTATTTTTAATAAACTCAGCATGGCTGAACAAGCCATGGATTTATTTTTAAATGCTCACAAATTAGCTGCATAATAAACTGTTCTCTTTAGTTTATGGTTAACCTTTTCCCCCCTCTCTGAAGATAAGAAGGACATTTAATCTTAACCTCCATATTTCACAGAAAGGAGCTTCAAGATAAATTTCTTATCCATACATTTCTTTAAGACTCTCAGATCTCATATTTGCTAGGTTGCTAGGGCTTCTTAACCATATCTTTACTTACTTTAAGTTGTCACTATTTTCAGTTGTTTTGCTTAGATATAGGTGAACTTAGTTTCCCTTTTGGAAAAAAAGAGTGAATAAAAGTAAAAATGAAGAACTCTTCCATCTCCTAGTCCATTTCCAGATTCCTTTTCCCTGTACTGTACTTTGCAGAATGCAGAAGGTCTTAGCATGCATTCTCTATCTCATTGTCTCCCAAAATACTTTAGGTCAGAACATTTTTCTTGGAATAAGTGATCTTGCAGATAACCAAGCCCCAAGTCTTCACAGATGATTACTTAACCCCTCAATTACATGCAGAAAGAAACTAGCAGCTAATACAAATCCTGCAGTACAAGTATTATATGGGCCTATTGAAATGCTCTTCTCAGTGAATTGGTCAGTGCATTTTGCATCTGTCTGGAAAATTTTCAAGGGTAGTTTCAAATAGACTAACTTGTAGTAGTACAGGAGGAAGATGATGATAATGATGATGACATGTTGTACTACAATCAATGCCTCATATTTCAGGAATAGCAGTAAGTGGCACAACAGCTGAAGCAGGGCAAAGTCTCTCCTGATTACAGATTTCAACTGCTGAGAACCTGGAGAATCCTCATTTTATTGATAGAATACTTTTGTGGTGGCACAACAACACCTGAAGTTAATGTTTAAATTGTCCTGGTCTTAGTTTCTGAATTAACAGCCTCTCTGTCTTGTTTGAGATATGTTGCAGTCTGTTATTTCCCACCCAACCTCTTGGTTTAAATTTCTATTATATCTCACATTCATTTTTGAATGGAGATGCACAACTAGGCATCAGATAACAGATAATCAGAGTTGGAAGGGACCTTATAGGTCATTAGGAGACCCTACACCATTTCTGACAAATGGCAGTCCAAACTCTTCTTGAAAGTCTCAAATGATGGCGCTCCCACAACTTTCAAGGACAAACTGTTCCATTAGTTGATTGTTCTCATTGTCAGAAAGTTTCTCCTTGTTTCCAGGTTAAATCTCTCCTTCTTCAGTTTCCATCCATTATTCCTTGTCTGGCCTACAGAAGCTTTAGAAAATAGCTTGACCCCTCCCTCCCTGTGGCAGCCCCTCAAATATTGGAAGACTGTAATTATGGTTTCCCTGGTCCTTCTCTTTATTAGACTAGCCAAGCCCAGTTCCTGCAACCGTTCGTTTATGTTTTAGTCTCCAGTCCCCTTATCTTCCTGGTTGCTCTTCTCTGTACTTTTTCTAGAGTCTCAACATCTTTTTTATAATGTGGTGACCAAAACTGGATGCAGTACTCTAGGTGTGGTCTTCCTAAGGCTTTATAGAGTAGTATTAGTACTTCCCTTGATCTTGACTGCATCCCTCTGTTAATACAACTTCGGATTGCATTAGCTTTTTTGGCGGCGGCTGCACACTGCTGGCTCATATTTAGCTCGTTGTCCACTAAGACTCCAATATCCCTCTCACAGTTCCTGCTATTGAGCCTGGTTTCACCCAGTCTATATGTGTACGCTTGGCTTTTCTCGGCTAAGTGTAGGACTTTACTTTTCTGTACATTGAATTTCATTTTGTAAGATATTGTAGTGTTCACGAAGAATGAGACCAGACACCAGTGTAACTTCAGCTCTTTTATTTAGTGCAGAAAGTCCGTCTGAACCAGGAGCCGCGGCAGCTCTTTTTATAGAGAGGCTGCTTGCGGCTAGTGGCCAATGACAGCTACTTGTTTTTCCAACTGCTGAGCTGGCCAATCATAGGTAAGCTATTATTGGCCAATCAGTGTCAAGAAAGGAACCAATCAGCTTCTAGTATTTCTCGACCAATAGGAATAGACTATTTTAAGTATGTTAAAATGGAACACCTCTCCCCTCTTGGTATGGTCCTACCTTAGGTAGTCATGTAAGTAGGCAGGGCTTTTAGGTTGCCCATTTGACCTGCGCAGTTAATTGTGTCGTCATCTTCAACGGGTTCGGACGGGATCGCTGTTTCTCCTGTCCTTCTCTGTGGAACCTCCTGGAAGGTGGAGTCAGCCATGCCTCTCCCGCCTAGCCTACTTGGGCTGGTAGAGTCGTCTTGGCTGCTCCCTTCCGGAGCGGCATCTAGGTCTTCTTGTGCCTCCTGCTCCTCTTCACCAAAGACTTCTGCGTGTAGGTCATTGTTTTTGTATGAATTTATTTGCAAATGTTGTTTATTTTGATTTTGTAGGGTTTCTTGTTCTGCTGGAGGGTTTCCCCTTCTGCCCTGATTTGTGTTTAAGGGGTGTCCCCCCTCTCTGGTTGGTCTATTAATATTTTTGTGTAATGTTTGTGCTGTTTCTGGTGTGTGTGTGTGTATTGTTCTTTGTGTCTGGGTGTGTCAGTGGTGCGTTCCAGTGTTCGTGATCGTAACTGATCAATGTGTCTCCTCCAGGTTCTGCCATCATCTGTGTCTAATCTATAGGACAGAGGTCCTGTTATTTGAGTTATTTTCGCCGGTACCCACAGCAGGTGTCCGGTGAGATTTTTTGCATATCCAAAGTTTCCTGGTTCGAATGCATGGTATCTGCTGGAGGAGTCGGTTGGTTTTATGAGGTGTATGTTGGGTGTAACCTATCTGATTGTGATCTTAATTTTCTGTCCATTAGTAATTTTGCTGGGCTTTTATTTGTAGTAGAACTCGGTGTTATGTGTTGTATGGTGAGCATTTTTTCAATTTTTTCCTGAATGTCCTCTGAGTCTAATTTGTCTAAAGTTTCTTTGGTATATCGGACTATGCGTTCCGCCCTCCCGTTCGTAGTTGGTCGGCCCGGTGCTGTCAAAGCATGTCTTATGCCATGTTCGGCGATGAATTTTTCAAATGTTAGTGCAGTAAACTGTGGGCCACTATCTGAGACGAGCAAGTCCAGTAACCCATGTGTGGTGAATAGTTTCCGTAGTTGTTTAATAACTGCTTCTGTGGTGGTAGAGTTCATGACGCTTACTTCCAGCCAGTTGGAGTAAGCATCTACTATGATTAAGAATGTATATCCTTTTGTTGGCCTCGCGAAATCTATGTGGATTTGTGACCAGGGGTCCCTCGATGTTTCCCAGTCTAGTATAGGTGCTGAAGGGGGTGTAGGTCGGGATTTTTGGCATTTCCCGCAGGTTTCAACCCATTTCCCAATATTTTTGTCATCCCTGGCCACCATACATAGCTCCTGGCCAGGGATTTCATTCGTACATTGCCCGGGTGGCCTTCATGGAACATGCTCAGTATTTGTTCTTGTAACGGTTCTGGTATTACCACCCGGTCCCCCCATAATATGCAACCTTTTAACAATGACAGTTCAGTTTGCCTACGCTTGAAAGGTTTAAAATTAATGTCTGTCTCGTTTTCCAGCCATCCTTTTCCTACCCAGTTTAAGACTTGTGACAAGGTTTTGTCTCTTGCCGTCATTCTCGCAATGTCAGCTGCAGTTATGGGTAGGTTTGACAGTGTCTCAATCTGTAGGGTGGATGTGGTTGGTGCCGGATCAGTTCCTAGTTCTGGTAGGGGAGTACTGCTCAATGCATCGGCATGGGAAATGTCTTTGCCCAGTTGGTGAATCAGTTTATAGTTTAGGCTGCAAGGAACTCAGACCACCTTGTCATTCTTGGGGATAGTATATTTGGGGTGGCTCTGTTCCAGCTAGTATTCCCAATAGAGGTTTGTGGTCTTTAACAAGGGTAAAAATCCTACCGTAAAGGTATTCGTGGAACCGTTTATTATTATTAGCAGCAACCGGATATTGCTGCTAATGCCTCTCTGTCCAATTGACTGTAGTTACATTCAGTTTTTGATAGTGTTTTGGAGTAGAATGTGATCGGTGCTTCTCTCCCATCAGGCAGGATGTGGCTAAGTACGGCTCTGACGCCGAACGATGATGTGTCGCAGGTGACTGTTAATGGTAGTGTCTCACTGTATTGCATTAATACCGAGTCGGAGATGATTAGGTCTTTTATCCTCTGGAATGCTGTCTCTTCACATCGTCCCCAAGTCCAGGTGGCTGTCTTGTCCAAAAGCCTATGTAGTGGTTCCGCTGTCATTGCCTTCTGTGGCAGAAAAACGTTGTAAAAATGTATAAATCCCAAGAAAGCTTGCAACTCTACCTTGTTTTTTGGTCTGGGCACTTCTTTGATTGCCTTAATTTTTTTCTCTGTGAGGTGGATACCCTCTTTATTGATTTGATACCCCAGGAATTCAACTTTTTTTTTTTTTGAAAGAATTTTATAAATTTTTAACAAACAAACATATACAAACAAAACACAAAACATAAAAAAACATAAAATATCTTTTTGGACAGCAGTTTGATCCCGAGTTACATCTTTTTGTACAGACATAAATTCAAGTTCATGCTTACTTTTATATAGCATTCCATTTCTTATTTACTATTTTACATTTTCTATATAGCTTCTCCCCTCTTTTCACTCTCTTAATTCTATTATATTTATTTCATCTCAATTTAAATCATTATACTTATATCCTTTGTCTGTCCTGTTTCAGCTGTCTATTATCTTTTCTCATTAACACAAAATTTCTTCTGTAATGACTGATTGGAGTATAATGCCTTGTCATACTTATCCTTCCCCTAGTTTTAAAGCTTAACATAACACATAATTTTCATTCGGATTCTGCGTAGTACATTCTAAAGATAAACTCAATATTTTAAAACAAGAATTTTTTTTTTTAAATATATAATATAATTAAAACAACAATCCATAGCAATTGAAATTATATCATTAAAATTAATATTCATTTAAGTCTTAAACATTTTACACAATCCTTTCTAAATAAATATCATGCTTCTATGGGAACACTTATAGATTTTGCTTAGTTACTTCCCCCTATTTCACTTATGTTTTAAAATATTATACAATGACAATGTTCCCATTTTTCTTTAATTCAACTCTCTCATATTTGATTTCATTTATTTTATTTAAAAAATTTTTTTCGCTAAGTTACATTAAATATTTTGTCCCATTTTATAATCATATATTATTCCAATTTTCTAACATTATTTCAAATACAGATACAACAACACAGTCTTATGTACCTTTGCAGAATCTCTTTTTCAGTTATATGTTTACCCATTATCTCTAAATAAATTCTGTTTCTTTACATCTTGTTTCAAACCTTTGTAGCTTCTCTTCCCTTCTTTCCTCCCTTGTTTCTCCCCTCTACCCTTTTTACCCCCTTGTCTCTTAATCTCCACCCTCTTGTGTATTCCTCTTTTCTGTTGCTTTCTGATGTTGTGTCCACTTTTCACCTTGTTTTTCCCTTTTTTGGTTGTTTTTTTAAGTCTTAAATTCTCCATTCTCTTTCTCCCCTTTCCCCTTTCTTCCCCAAATAAAGTTGCTTGTTCATTAAGGATGGTTTCTTCTTCATCCCAATCTTCTTGTTCTTGTAGTTTCTCATATGTAGAAATTGCCATTTCTAAAAAATTAAAAATAGAGCCAAAAGAATCCTTCCCTTCTTGTTTCTCTTGTTTATATTTTATAAATTCCACTTTCAGTTCATCCATAAGTAATGCCATTGTAAAAAAAAAATTTTAAACGACCCAAATGATTTTAATCATTCAAATAAGAATTTCCAAAAGTCTCAAAGTCACCAAACAATCCAAATACACACAGTCTATTTCATTTAACACTTTCTTCTTTTTTTTTCACTTTTTTTTTTCATTTTAATGCTTCAAAAAACTTCAAATTCTTTTTAACCTTCAATCCATCTGATAGAGTAGCCAATTATGATCCAAAATGGAAAAATCCAATAGTAAAAAGGCCCAAAACCAAAGAAGAAAAAGGATAAAATAAAAAGCAAAAATAAAAATATTACTAGAATTGAAATATACAAAAAGGCTGGCGAGTAGAGATTTCACAAGTATGTGTATATATATATATATATATATATATATATATATATATATATATATATATATATATATATATGCTGTTCAGCTTCCTTCGGGTATTATCCCACGTCATTGTAGTTCTGTTAAAGTTGTAGCAACGTTTCAGCAGAATCTCATCTGCCATCATCAGGCTTCTGTATGGATGTGGGTCTTACAGCTCCTGGTTTTTAAATTTGAGGCTGGTTCATTCTGATTGGCTGGGAGCCTGGACCTATTTCATTGGACTTGGAGTTTGATTGATTGGTGTTCCTGGTTTCTTCTGTCTGTTTTGTGGCTTTGATTGGCTGGCAACAGTCTGTTCTTGTGTTGGAGGCTTTCAGTGCAGCTTGGCTGCGTGTGAAGGGACGGCTGCTCTTTATTAGCAAGCTGGGTTTCACCTGGGTGCATGGTGGGGGGGTTAGGTTGGAGCTTTCAGAGAGAGTCTGTTTTTGCCCAGGTGTTTGCCTGGCTTGTGGCATGGAGATCTTTCTATTTGAGAGTGCAGGCTTCCAAATGATTGACAGTCTGGTGGAATCATCTCTTCTATTCATGCTGTCAGGTCTTTTTTCAATCTCTATGGCTTCTCTGATGATTCTGTGGCTGGGGTTTTCTATAGTGGCCAGGGTTTTAGTGCCATTGAAGTTGATGTTGTGACCTGTGGTTTTCATGTGTTGGACTAGTGAGGAGGTGTGTTCCAGCTTTTTTACTGCATTTTTGTGTTCCTCTAGGCGGGTACTTATTCTTCTATTGGTCTGTCCAATGTATGTGGCCGGGCATGATGTACAGGGAATTTCGTATATGCCTTGGTTTTCCAGGTCAATTTTGTCTTTGGGGTTCCTCAGGATGGCTGCTATTTTTTTGTCTGTTTTGAAGGCAGTCTTGATGTGATGCCTGTGTAGTATCTTACTGATTTTATCTGTGGTACCTCTTATGTAGGGCAAGACAGCTGTTCCATAGATCTGTTGGTCTTCTAGGTCTCTGTTATGTCTTGGTGTGTTTTTGTGGATCAAGTTGGTGATTTTGTTTTTGTGGAAGCCATTGGCTGTCAATACTTCAGTCAGGGTGCATAGTTCAGTCTTTATATGTGTCTTGTCTGCCAGGCATTTGGTTCTGGTAATTAGTGTTTTCGCTACGGAATTTATCTGTGCTGGGTGGTGGTGGGATTGGGCGTTGAGGTAGCGGTTGGTGTGTGTTTTCTTTTGGTATATGGTGTGTCCCAGTGTGCCATCTGTTCTTTTGTAGATTAGTACATCTAGGAATGGTAGTTGTTTGTTTATTTCCATTTCCATGGTGAACTTGATTTTGGGGTGTGT
>BLBF01000022.1:39014873-39093580 GCA_015471245.1 Laticauda colubrina | reverse complement strand
TCTTTCTTTCTTTCTTTCTTTCTTTCTTTCTTTCTTTCTTTCTTTCTGCCTTATAATTCTGGGTGGCTTACAATTTGTAAAACCAGTAGAAAAAAATAATTTAAATAGTGAAACATCAAAACTACACAGATTAAGATTTTAAAACTATACTGAAACCAGAACTAAGAGATGAATGGGACAGAGATGATGTCTTCTTACTCCATCAGCTAACCATCAGTGCTGCCCTCAGGCCCCAGACCAACCTGAAAAGGCAAGTTTTAATATATTTCTGGAAGGCCAAAAGGGTTGGAGCCATACTGACCTCTTGTAGACTGTTCCACTATAATGTAAATTACATAAATGTAGCATATCAAAGCTAGCTTGGGACATGTGACTCTACACTGTAGGCATTTTGTCTTAGTATGCCAATGAATAGTTTCCCCTTGGTATTATTTGGCTGGAGCATACAGCTGGATTAGAAGTTTGATCATTTTCCAAACCTAAAGGAGTCCAGTATATGCCTCTTTATATTCTGTAGCTTTGATAGTGAAATGGCTTTGAAGACCATTTAAGAATGCAATATACAAGAGCTTAGTATTTGGCCCAGAAATTTAATTTTATCGGGAAGATATAAAGCAATAACAATTATTACATTGTTAAAGAAGAGTTAAATTGGCAAGGGAAATAAAACAAAGGAAAAATGATGTTGCAGTGCTGTTGGATTGGTACAAATTGCTTTAGTGTCTTAAGAAAGAAAGTGGAAGGGGAATTGAAGTTAAAACTGTAATGCTGGTGAGACAGTGAAAGGATGAAAAGACATACAGTTAAACTGAAAGGTTTGCAGCAGCATGCCAGATTGCTGCCTGGTGGGTATACATGATGAATTGGCCTTCACAGTGCAGGTTAGAGGCTGCTATATTTAAATTTCAGAAAAGTCTTTCAACATTAACTTGCTTGCACATCTGCTATATTTTGTTTCATCACTGAGGCTTTTAGAGAATGAGGGAATGTTGTGGAGCTCATAACTGGTTTTTGAAGTGCAGTTGAGCCTTGGTCACCATCATTACATTTGAACCAAGCCACTTCTGCACACAGGAGCTGATCTAGTCTCAGATTGGTACCATGATCATGTATCACAATGCCACCTGGTTTTTGAAAACTAGGCTAATTAACTTCTGGTTCAGATGATGATGCTCCGGTGAAAATACGGCCAAGATAGTTTGAGCAGAAGAGTATCCCTGATGCTTTCTCCCTGTACTATGGCTATTCTTTTTTTCCCTTCCCCTTTTATTATGAAAAAGATGTAAGAATGAATGGGAAGTATGATCCTTCCCATATTTGGGTAGAGCAGGTTGTCCTGAGAGGAAAAAAAAACACTTAATCTTTCCTCTGGTACAGCTGGCAAAGCAAGGCTTAGAGGTTAATACATCTATCTAATATGCAAGCAACCCATGTTTGAATTCCAGAAGGGCATGGCTACCTGATGAGAGCTAAATAGCTTGAAATAGCTTGATACTAAGGTAAAGGTAAAAGTTCCCCTTGCTCATATGTGCTAATCGTTTCTGGCTCTAGGGGGCAGTGCTCATCTCCGTTTCATAGCTGAAGAGACAGCTCTGTCCAAAGAAATCTCTCTGGCCGGCATGACTAAATGCTGAAGGCACACACGCTGTTACCTTCGCATCAAAGTGGTCCCTGTTTTCTACTTTCATTTTTACATGCTTTCGAACTGCTAGGTTGGCAGAAGCTGGGACAAGTAATGGGAGATCACTCCATTACATGGTGCTAGGAATTCAAACTGCTAAACTGCCAACCTTTATGATCAACAACTTATAGACACTGAGTCACCGTATCCCCTAGATCTATACTAGTCTCCCTTTATTTTCTTGTCAGTAAATATAAATTTAACATGTAAGAATGAAGATGAGGGAGCAGCATGATGCTCATTTTTACACTTTGCCATTGGCTAGTTGGAGTGAAGATGGATCAGCTTTTAATTAGAATGGCAACAGTGATGGCACTTGAAAGAAAACACGAGGTATTTCAGGGAGGTTGGAAGATAAAATCAAATGCTATATTCAGCGTTAGTACTGATAAGTAGGAATTAGCAGAATTTAAATTAAAGGCAAGGACCCACTGGCTGACGGATGCAAAACGTATGCATAAAGGACACAGCAGATGAGCAAAATTTCGGGGGTGGCTCCATCCATTGTCATCCACTCCAAAAAGTGGCAAAAATTTGCATAAACAGAACGGAAAAGAATGGAAAAGGACAGACGTGGGTAGTACGTAGCGGGGATGTTAAACGGATGTTCATAGGAAGCCTAGCGTACGACAGCGGATGGAAGCAGATGACACATCTGAAGGGGTTCCGGGAAAGAATTGCGAAGCGGATGCATAGCAGATGCATAGTGGATGACGCGGATGCATCATGGCCGCCTATAGGAAGCAAAGCGGATGCCACGTGGATGTATATCAGATGCAAAGCGTTCACTGCACATGCGGGGAATATGAATTGCGTCAGCTCCGCAGATATAAAAGGATGCAGCACACATGCAGTCAGCATTCAGGGAAAAGACGTGCTGCCACATACATCCAGCAGGAACACCATGGTTCGTCAGTCAGGGAAAAAGAGGAAGCCAGTGCCTACTTTTTCCAGCCCTGGCAAGAAGGACAGAACCAGCATCCCACCCCCTGGCATTGACTCTGAAGCTGCTGCTGCTGCTGCTGCTGCTGCTGCTGCTGCTGCTGCGGTGGTGGACCAGCCCCAAGGCCCTCAAGCCCCTCAAAGCCCTGCTGCTGAAGGCCCTGCTGCTCAAGCCCCTGAAGGCCCTGCTGCTGCAGCCCCTGAAGGCCCTGCTGCTCAAGCCCCTGAAGGCCCTGCTGCTCAAGCCCCTGAAGGTCCTGCTGCTCAAGCCCCTGAAGGCCCTGCTGAAGCCCCTGCTACAGGGAGGAAGAGGCAAGGGAAGGAGAAGGGAGAGAGGAAACAGTACACCGTTTCCGAGGAGCATGAGGATGAGGTGCTGGAATGGCTGAGGGAGAATGAGCACCTCTGGAGAAAGAGCAGCAGACTCTATCGTGACACCAAGAAGAAGCAGGCAGCTTGGGGAGACAAGGCAGAGAGCCTGGGGTACACTGCAGATGTACTCCTGGGATGGTGGAAGCACATGCATACCTGGTATGGCAAGCTACACCTCAAAAAAATCCGGGCTCGCCGCTGTCAAGCTCACTGACCGGGAGATGTACGTCATGGCCAAGTGCAGTTTCCTGGAGGGTCATATCTGCCACTGAGGAGCAGCCCCCTGACACCCCTCTCCCTCAGACAGCCCACAGGCAGCCAGTCCTCTTCCAGCCAGGAGCCAGCGAGTCTGTCCAGGCAGGTGTCTTCAGAGGGCCCCATGGCAGAGACCCCCCGACAGCTGCACTCCCCATGCCGGCGGACTTGGAAGATCCCCTGTCACAAATGGAGGAAGAAGCAACAGCCACCAGAGGCCAACCTACCCCCACCCTCACCCCCAGCTCCACAGAATGCAGGCAGAGAGGCAGACTGGAGGGCCAGGACCACAGTGTCCTGTTGGAGATCAGGGACACAATGAAGACCAGCACAGAACTTCTCTCTCAGCTGGTCCACTTGGACAGAGGATCCTCGGGCCTCCACACCTTTATTACCTAGTGAGCCACATCCTCAGGGACCTGCCCGAGGCCCAGTACCAGGTGATGAAGGAGAAGATAACAGCACTTCTGCACAACCCTCAAGGCCCAGCTGAAGCTGCTCCTACCCAGTCCAGGTCTGCTCCTCCACCCCAGGTGATGTCACAGCCCTTTCATGGCTTTCAACAGCCCCTCACCTACCAAGGCTACGACTACCAGGACTTCCCACAGCAGAAGCAGAACTTCCCAGTCCAGGCCCAGGTACATCGGATGCCACAGATGCCACTCCTCACCCAGCTGCAGACCAGACAGTCCCACTACACTCCTCCTTTCTCCACCCCACAGCCAAGCCCATCAACGGACAATCTGTCATCAGTCTTGGGCCTCACATCTCAGGTCCTTGATGAAGGGCCTCTCAACCTCACAGGACTGAGTCAGCTCTCAGACAGCTTCCTGAACACACCATCCCCTGTTGTACTCTCGGGGCCAAGCATCCCAATGGTACCTCAGACCAGCACTCAAGCCACAACCACCTCCACAGTCCCTGCCCGCTGAACAGCTGAGACCATGGACATGACTCAGAGTGACTGAAAATAATGTCAGAGACTGAGTTGTACTTGTTCAGTTTATCTTTGCTTAAGACACTTCACTTGGTTCATTTTGCTTTTTTAATAAAGTCATAAAGTTTACCTAAGGCAGTTAATAAAGGTTATCTTTGCTTAACACACTTAATTCAGTTTACTTGATTCATTTTACTTATTTAATAAAGTCACAAAGTTTACCTAAGACAGTTAATAAAGGTTATCTTTGCTTAAGACACTTGGTTCATTTTGTTTACTTAATAAAGTGTTGGTGAAAACTTTTAACAGATGGATAAGCCTTTGCATGCTTGTGGGATAGATAAGGATAATTGTGGGATAGATAAACCTCCAGTGCAAGCACAGTCAGACTGTATGGTCCACCATCCCAGCTGCCACACATATGGACCTTGATTATCAATAACAATTTATTCATTGATCAACACATTTTAAAATAAACAAAGCTCTTTATTAATGCCCTATTCATTGTAGGATCACTCAACATACATGGCACAATCTCATCAGTGTTATGCGACAGGCTGAAGGAAGCATCAATTAATCATCTATCATCCTGTCTTGCCACTCCACTGCTCCAGCTGGGGAGTTGCACCAGTGTTTCAGGAGGTTGCACTGCTTCTTCCCTTCACGTGAAGCTCTGTTGGGGCCTTGTACATCCACAATGTCTATCAGGTTACGTCCTTGCCTCCATTCACCAGGCTCCATGTCCCCATTCCCTTGTTGACGGTCCACAAGTCTGTTCTGCAACACTGAGTAGCGGGTGCGCATGAGATTGTGCAGGATGCAGCAAGCTTCCACGATGCTCCTCACAGTATGTGCCTCATGCTGCATGGTGGTGAGAAGTATCTGGAACCTGTTGGCCAAGATGCCAAAGGCATTCTCCACCACCCGTCTTGCCCTGGACAGCCTGTAGTTGAAGATCCTCTCTTCACGGGTGAGGTATCTTGAACTGTATGGCTTCATGAGGTAGGTTCTGAGGGAGAAGGCATCATCACACATCTTGTGTGTCATTGGGTAGGGGGTCTGGATCTGGAAAACCCATGATGAGGTTGCATTCCAGCCCATCCTTGAGGTCACTTGCGTTGTATACCTGGCCATCTGAAGCTGACCCGTTGCCTGAAGCATCGATGTACATGAACTTGTAGTCAGCATCAACCATGGCAAAGAGGATGATACTGAAGAAGCCCTTGTAGTTGAAATAAGTGGACCCTGAGTTGGCTGGAGCTTTGCAGGCCACGCGCTTCCCATCTAGGCTCCAACGGTGTAGAGAAAGTTCCACCTCTGATACCACTCTTCTGCAAGTTTCCTCCAGCCTTGTTCAGTGGTGGGGCACTTGAAGAGCTCCTCCAGGTATTCTTCGATGATGGCCTGCACCACTTCTCTGACCACTTTGCTGATGGTGTTGTGTGGCACCCTCCATGCATACTGCATGTTTCTGTATGTGGTTTCAGAGGCCAGGTGCTGCAGAATCAGTGCCACCTTCAGTCCAGGGTCCAGGTTGGGACGGAAGTTGGTGCTCGGCTTGGTCAACCTGGGTCTCAGACGCTCTACAAGTTTGTCAAACATGGCTGGTGGCATCCTCATGAAGTGCTGGAATGCATGAGGGTCTTCATTCCTCAGCTCCATCATCAACTGGTTATACAGTCCAAACTCCATTCTTTTCACGATCCATCCTTGGACCCACACAGCTCTTGGACGTCTCCTTCTCCTTCTGTATAAAAGGTGAAACAGTCTGAACAGGTTTTGGTTCTGGTGATGAATGATCGCAGCTACCATATGGACTGTGTCATGATCCATGGTGGAGAACAATTGATGATGTGGAAGACCAAGACCAAGGGTGAAGAGGTCTGTACACCACAGCTGCTGGACTCATACTGAGATCCAGATGATTTTCTCCCCCTTTTTATAGGAAATATCGGTAGTCCACTAGATGTCCTTCTACATACTCTAGACATACTGCAGACTTCCTAAATATCCGAGATACATCCCAGATACAAACGTTTTGTCCGTTTTAATCCTTTATAAACAAGATGCATACGCTTACATCCTTTCTATTTCCGTGCTACTAATGCTGTGTCGACGTTCCGTGTACCTTTCGTTTCCTCCCTCTTTCCATTTTCAGCTGCTGTGGATGTGAGTTGAAGTGATGGCCAGAGGATGCAGAGAGGATACAGCGGACGTTTAACGGATGATAACGGACATAGAACGTTTGTTGCCTGTATATGTCGCGGATGTACATTGTACGCGGTGGAAAGTTCATCCGTTCACAAAGTTTTGTGCAGCTGAAAACTTCTTGCGTGGATGAAATTGCAATGGATGGATGCTCGATGGATAGAGCGTATGAAACACGTATGCAGTGAGTACACAACGGATGCATAGTGTTTTCAAATGGATGGCAAGCTTTTTTAAACATTTTACATCCTCTTTGCATCCATCATCCTTAAGTTTCAGGAAAACCAGTCCACTAGTTTTGTTCTTCTAGCTAAAAGCTAAACCCAAACTAAACCTGAGCAAGCATTTGAGGGACTGCAACATTTCACAAATCACTGTTGTTATAGAATACCATGAAAAGTAGTCTTTGAATTGTTCCAGGACTCCAACAGAAAGTCACAGTGCCCCTTCTATAAGAAGATGCAAGTCTAATTTGTTCAAAATATCACACAATATTCTAATTGCTATTTTCAATGTGGTAAAGAAACATATGCCATATCTGTCTGCCAAACAGCTTCTTAGATCCCCATTTCTCAGTGCCTCAAAGAAAAAGTCAAGATATATTTCTGAACAGTGATCTCTGTAGGAGATAATTATGCAGGAAGAAACAGATCCTTTATATTCACCAGCATCGCTTCAAATAAAGTGCAGAGATTTATAACATTTGAAAAACTGTTGTTTAATCTTTCTTGCCTCTCTGTGTAATAAAGATTAACAGTCTCCTAAGCAGCAGAATGCCATCATCATTTGCTGTAATGTTTTCTTCTAAACCCATTTATGTGCAGAAACAAAGGTTTAAATGCAATGTTGCTGTCAAAAGCCAGCCAATGTCCCCTGAAGCTAGGATGAACAAAAGGACCAAGGTCTGCAGAAATGCTACAGTCTTTTGATCTCTAAAAGCCACTCTCACTGACAAGCAACTGTGCTTCTATAGATCCAGTTGCTCATCCACTTCCTAACCTGTTTTTCATGGCTACTAGCCAAGATTGTCATTGTCCTTTTTGTAAGACAACGCCATAGGGAAGCATCATCCTTTGGGAATGAAAGAATTACTATCAAAATGGTAGTGAGGCAAGGCTGCTGAAAAAGCATTTTAAAATTAGCTTAAAGTGTGTCCCATGAAGTTAAACCTAGTACCAATTTGAAATCCTGTTTATATTTAGTGTTATATTTTGAGGTGCAGGTGTTTATCATGGCAGTTCTAAAGTGCTGCAATGAAGGACCAAATAGGCAGCCAGCTGTAGTTTTTGTATGTCTGTGTAGCTGAGTGCACACAGATATATTCACACACATAAATAACAAGATTTTTATAAAAAAAATACAGATAAGAGCAAATTATAGCAGAAATCTACTTGTTTCAGTTTTGTTAATGACAAGGAAAATCTGCCCATTGTTATTGTGAGTGATGCAACCAGGATGTAAAATTGAATGAACATTCGGCTATTTTCTGTATACAAATCCTACTGGTATTGAAAACAAAACAAAATAGCGTCATGCAGCATATTTTACCATTTCTTAAACAAAAAATTCATGTTGCAAATACATGGACTTATAATATTTCAAATGTTAATGTCCAGTCCACTCAGCCATTCAAGGACAGGGTGGTCTGTTTTGAAAAAAAAATCAGACGTTGGGCCAGTGTAAGCTCTTGACATTTGGACACAATGTGATGGATATTTTGTCAAGGAGCATCACAGTCACACTGAGGGAAAGAGACAAGACCCCACTTAAACAATGAGTCCTGGCAGACAACATGGTGGTATGGATCCTGTGCAGAGTTGACCAATGCTGGCGAGGAAAGTCAAAACCTGGCACCTTTTGTGTAGGGTCAACCATGGAACTCCCTGTATCTGGACATTCAGCAGCCCATTTGGCTTTCCACTGTGTGTTGATGTCAAAGTTGTTAGACAGTTGAGCAAGTGCCAGAGAGGGCTTCCTGGTTTTAAGCCTGCTAATTGATAGATGAGGAAGATCAGCGTGCAAAGGAAGAAGTGGGTTTCTCATAATTTTGCTGTACTCCTTCACTAAGGCTTCTTGCCTTCATAGAGCTGGTGGTGCAATGTGGCTCAACATGGGGAGCCAGCCAAGTAGGAGTAGATTTTATGCAACCATTTATGATCCTCGTTGTATCATTTAGTCTAGCATCGATCTTGCTTGTGTAGCAGTTATTAAGCCAAAAGAGATGCAATATTCAGCTGTGAACTAGACCAACCCTAGTGCTGATATCTGAAAACCTCAGAGGTTGAGGCTCCCTAACTTGATCCTCTTAGTTTCTGTAGTAAGTTGTTCCTGGTATTGATTGTAGCGGACATGTTCTCTAGGTGTTTCTTACAGGAGAGAGTTTGATCCAAAATTATTTTGAGATATTTGGGGTGAGGATCATAAGGGAATAGGTTGTTATTCAGGTAGGCCTTTAGGGTGGCATTGGCAAGTTTGTTGTTGAGATGGAAACAGGTGGTACCATTTTTCTGACATTGGGTATGAGTCTCCAGTCATCAAAGACTTTTCCCAGGGACTTTTCCAATACTTCCAAGTTTTTATCTTGCGCTGCTAGGACCAGGTCATCTGCACATCCAAATTTACATCCCCTTATAGCTGGCATATCGGAGACACAAAAATTGAACAATGTGGATGCCTGCACAGAACCTTGTGGAAGGCTGTTGTTGATTCTTCTTAACTTGCTAACATGGTCCCTCATAATGATCTGAAAGGATCTATCACTGAGCATGTTGTTTATTAGGAGATAGAGGATTTTACAGGGGATGATGTGACTCAGTTTGTAAAGCAGACCCTTCTTCCACACGGTATCATATGGCACAGTAAGGTTGATGAACACAGCTGTGATTTTTAAGCCTTGCTGGAAACCAGCCTCGATATGTCCTGTAAGGACATCAGCACTTGATCAACACAAGTGGGATTATGATGAAAGCTAGCTTGTTCCACAGGAAGAAATGTATCTATTGTGGGTCCAATTCTGTTTATAAGTTTCTCCTGAAATTTGTAACAGGAACTCAGAAGAGCAATGAGGTGGTAGTTTTCGACTCTGTTCTGTGGTTTGCCAGGTTTCAGAAGTGATATAACCTTGGCTTTTTGGAATTCTAGTGGGAGGTGTCTGCTAGAAAGTATGTTTGAACAGAATTCGCTGAGCCAATTCCTTGTTAATCTCCCAGAATGAATTAGAAATTCAGGGTGAATGCCATCAAAACCTGGTGCTTTGCTGGACTTCAGACTATTGATGCTGTGTCAATTTTATCCACAGAGAAAGGGTGGGTGAATTCAGAGTGTGATGGAGCTGACAATCGAAAGACTGAGAGTGCTTTCTTAATGATAGTAGAGTGCTCCTTGGGGCTTTAGAGAGGGAGACAACTGGGAGGCTACTTGGTTGGCAGTTACATTGGATGTTTGTCGAGCAGGTTGTCTGGCAACTCCCAGTTTCCTTAGTAGGCTCCAGGCTTTTCTGCTGGATTTGCTGAAATTTAATGAGTTGTGAGTTGTTCCCATGTCTTGAGATGAGCTGCATCCAGGCTGTGTAAGAGATCATCGGCAATCTCTGGGTTGCCACTGTGTAAAAAAGCCTTGTAGATGTCTTCAATCCCTTTGCTCCATCCAGGAATATAATATTTTCTGAATCCTCGAGGGATATATCTTTTAGCTGAAGCAAGTACAGCCCTCACAAATCAATGTTGACTTGTTGGTGGGATCCATTGTATGATAACTGTCAAGGCTTTTGGCAAATTATGGCCATTTGGCTTTATGAAAATTCCATCTGGGTCTAGGTGTGGAGCAAATTAGGGGAATATGAAATCCGATTTCAAGCAAAACAGGACAATGTTGATTATGAGGAAATTTGTCCAGAACTTTCCTGGCTATTGGCCTTCTGAAACAAAACACAAATCTGGGTTAGTTACACATTTCCAGGCAGCAGATTGGAAAGCGCTCTTTTCTTTAGCATCAAAAATCAAGTGGACTGGAAATGTATGACAAGGGCACTTTCCAAAAACTCACAATTTTATCTCTTAATAAACATAAAATTCATTCCTGAATCTCTTATTTAGGACAGTCAGTAATCAAATATTTAAATTAATAAGAACGAATGCTCCATTTCCAAATTAAGGCTTATATAATGATATGTCAATTATTAGTTATTAGAAAAAGAATTTTAGAAAACCAGTCCTTAATGATATAATACTTAGCTTTATCATAACTAAAGGTTGAAAAGGCACTAGAAGAAAATTGAAATATATAATTTAGAATTGGATATTTTCATCCAGAGATAATTAAGCCATTTGTATATATGTGTGTTTTATAAAATTGTACATGAAAAGCAGAAGCGGAGGTATGACCAGTTCAAGGATTTTTCATCTCCAAGTCTTAATTGTCTATTAAGGATCAAACAACCTCCCAAATACTATGCATTACAGGAACAGTTCTCAGCAATATATCGTTAATTGGAAAATCTGACCTTCCCACCACCTCAACAGCTCCTGCAAAGATTGCACTAAGCTTACAGGAACAGGGAAGATTGAATGGGATGGCAGATGATGTAATTGTTCCTGCTAATGAAAATGGTTCTTGAACCCTTTGAAACCATCATATCTATACTGACCCAATCAAGTGGAACTGACCCCTACAAGTTACACAGATACCAAAGAGATAATGCTTGAAATGAAACTGCATGAAGAAGGTTATGGCATTATGGAGTATGCATTCAATTGTACAGCTGTCTTCACTTATGCTTTCTCAGTTTACTAGATCAGTTTCTGTAAGACAGAAATATTCTCGTTCATATCTTTCTGTTATGTATCAGTCTTTAAAACAATCACAACCCATTAAAAAAGCCAGAAAAAGAATAAATAATCACCTCTGCCTAAAAAGAAGATGAAAAGCAATCTCTTCCATTCAGATGTCCTTTAGAGGTGTTTGATTCCATAACTGATTTTTTCCTTTAGTCTTTGTTACTGCTGTTATCTGTATATAGCAATATCACTATCAACAGCGCTACACTAGTGATAGCACTATCACTGATAGCACTATCATTATCACTTAGAGGGCTGCTTTACAGCCCTCTCTAAGTGGTTTACAGTCAGCATATTGCTTCCAACAATCTGGATCCTCATTTTACTGACCTCAGAAGGGTGGAAGACTGCATCAATCTGATCCAGTAAGACTCAAACTGCCGAACTGCTGAAAGCTGCCAGTCAGCAGAAGTAGCCTGCAGTACTACATTCTAACCACACCACCATCTGGGCTCTTACATACAACAATTAGACTTAAAATAAAGATACAAAATCCATGTCCCCAAGATCAGTGGTGGGATTCAAATTTTTTTACTACCGGTTCTGTGGGTTTGGCTTGGTGGGCATGGCAGGGGAAGGATACTGTAAAATCTCCACTCAGAGGTGGTATTTTCCAATTCTTTGAACTACTTAAAATTTCTGCTACCAGTTCTCCAGAACTGGTGAGAACTTGCTAAATACTATCTCTGCCCAAGATGTTGTCTTCATCTCATTCCTAGCTCATGAATGAATCAAGCGTAAGTCTCCCACAAATGTAAGATAGTTTTTATCATGTAAGCTGATTATATTCTATGGCAACACCATGACTTTGCTGCACCATCAGTTAACTTTGAAGCAAAGTGATCAATATTTGATGGAATCAGGATGTTGCTTATTGGATCTTTCAGGTAGTTCTGGGCAGGTCTTTCTACTTTCTGATTTGTCTTATCTTCTGTACTCTTGCTGTAGCCTATGGTAAATATCTGGACACAGCAATGCTGTGTCAATAGTCCACTGTTCATACCTTAGCAATTTTAAGATATATGAATCAACTTCCAGAATTCCAATATCATGGAATTCCAATTCCATGGGGCCAAATAACAAATGTGTCATCGATGTATCTTAGGTTTGGATTTGGTTTGTGGGTGGCATTGGTAGGGCTCTGGATTCGAATTCTTCCATGAACAGGTTTGCAATGATAGGTGATAGTGGTGATTCCATAGGGGCTCCTTCAATTTGCTTGTATCTTTGTCCTTTGTAAATGAGATATGTGTTGGTTAAGCAGTGTTCTGTTAGTTTCATGAGGTTTTTGGGTGGTTGGTATTTATTTTTGATGATTTCAAGAGTTTCTTTTATCCGGATTTCAGCAAAAATGACAAAATTATAAAAATGACAAACTCCTGCAGAAACTAAAGAAATTAGAACATGACAAGAAAGAAACAAGCAAATTGAAGGAGCCCCTATGGGATAACCACTCTCACCCATCATTACAAACCTGTTCATGGAAGAATTCTAATCCAGAGCCCTAGCCAATGCTACCCACAAACCCAAACTATGGCTAAGATACATTGATGACACATTTGGTATTTGGCCCCATGGAAAAGAAAATCTAAACAATTTCCTAACACACCTAAACAGCACACACCCCAAAATCAAATTCATCATGGAAATGGAAACAAACAAACAACTACCATTCCTAGATGTACTAATCTACAAAAAAAACAGATGGCACACTAGGACACACTATATACCAGAAGAAAACACACACCAACCGCTACCTCAACGCCTGATCCCACCACCACCCAGCACAGATAAACTCCGTGGCCAAAACACTAACTGCCAGAACCAAATGCCTGGCAGACAAGACACACATAAAGACTGAACTATGCACCCTGACTAAAGTACTGACAGCCAATGGCTTCCACAAAAGCAAAATCACTGGTTTGATCCACAAAAACACAATGAGACATAATGGAGACCTAGAAGATGAACAGACCTATGGAACAGCTGTCCTGCCCTACATAAGTGGTACTACAGACAAAATCAGTAAGATACTACACAGGCATCACACCAAGACTGCCTTCAAAACAGACAGAAAAATAGCAGCCATCCTAAGAAACCCCAAAGATAAAATTGACCTGGAAAACCAAGGCATATATGAAGTTCCCTGTGCATCATGACCCACCACATACATTGGACAGACGAATGGAAGAATAAGTACCTGCCTAGATGAACACAAAAATGCAGTAAAAAAGCTGGAACACACTTCCTCACTATTCCAACACATGAAAGCCACAGGTCATAGCATCGACTTCAATGGCACCAAAACCCTAGCCACTGTAGAAAACCCCAGCTGCAGAATTATCAGAGAAGCCATAGAGATTGAAAAAAGACTGAAAGCATGAATAGAAGAGATGACTTCATGAGATTGTCAATTATCTGGAAGCCTGCATTCTCAAACAAAAAAATCTCCACACCACAAGCCAGCCAAACACCTGGGCACAAACAGACTCATCCCCCCTGATATCTCAAGCTCAAACACACCCCAACCAGGCACCCAGATGAAACCTACCTTCCTAATAAATGATAGCTGTCCGTTTACTTGGAGTCAAGCTGCACTAAAAGCCTCCAATACAGGAAACACAATGTTGCCAGCCAACCAAGAACAAAAAAGCTACAAAAAATAGACAAGGCCTATCCACAAAATAGATTACATTTTGCGATAGAAAAAAAAAATGTAGGAATTTTTTTTTATTATATGCACTTGAAAGTGACACTTAAATACTACTTTTCAACATATTCACTGAACAAATTGAGGCATTTATCATAGCGGTGAACAAGCTTTATAATTCCATTGTCATAAAATTCAGCTGCCTGAGATTTGAGCCAGTCAGTCACGCCCGCCTGCAGTTCCCCGTCATCATCAAAGTGCTGTGTTCCAAGCCAGGTCTTCATCCTCGGAAACACGTGGTAGTTGCTTGATGCAAGATCGGGGCTGTAGGGCGGATGAGTAAAAATCTTCCACTTGAAAGCATTCAGGACTTCTCGAGCGCGATTTGCTGTGTGTGGTCGGGAATTGTCATGCAAAAACAAAATTTTTGAGCTTAACTTTCCTCTACACTTGTTCTGAATTGCTTTTCTTAATTTTTGCAACATTTCACAATACCTCACAGATTTTATTGTTGCACCATGTTTCAGAAAATCGATAAGAAGCACACCTTGCCTATCCCAAAATACAGTTGCCATAATCTTCCTTGCAGAGAACGTTTGCAAATATTTTCTTGGTTTTTGGGGGGAATTTGTGTGCCCCCACTCCATAGACTGCAATTTGGTCTCACTGTTCACATGTTTGACCCAAGTCTTGTCTCCAGTTATGATTCGATCATGAAATGAATCTTCATCTTTGTCGTAAGAGTACAGAAATGTCAGTGATGCGGCCATACACTGACTCTTGTGGTTTTCTGTCAGGATTTTTTGGCACCCATCTTGCACAAAATTTGTGGTAGCCCAGCTTTTGTGTAACAATTTCATGCAACAAACTGGAAAACTAAGTGAAAGTTCCATTACTGTGAAACGGCGGTTTTCACGAATCTTGTCATCGATTTTCGCGATCAGTTCATCAGTCACAATGCTCAGACGTCTACTCCACTGTTCATTATGAACGTTAGTTTGTCCATTTTTAAACTTAATGCTCCAATGGTGCATTCCACCTTCATGATGTTGATGATGTTGTCCCCATACACTTTACACAGTTGCCGAAAAATTTCAATCAGTTTATGGTTTTTTGCCAACAAAAACCTTATCACAAATCGCACCTCACAACTCGTGGGATTTTCAATTGCAGCACACATTTCAAATGTTTGCTGTGAAATAACGGGCAACGATACGAACCTCCCACTAGCACGACTAGATGCAGACTAAGCAGCGGATGCACAGACCAAAGATGGCCACACTAGCTCTGCCCCTTCTTGCCACAGATGAAAACTTAATCTATTTTGTGGATAGCCCTCGTATATATATTTGTTTTCGTAGATTTTCACGGGTACAGGAATGTAGGTCTAGGTGTGTTCGGGTCTTTTCCTGTGTAAGATTAAGAGTATCTGGTGACATTTTGGTGAGGTCCCACTCACCATCCTCAGGCTGGTGCTTTTGGCTTTGTGCCAGTGCAAGCAGTGTGTGATCGGAGCTGCCATCTCTCTATAAATACTGGTGGGGGAGCTGGCGTGCTGGGCTGGTTGGCTGCGCTGCTGCCTCTTGATTGGTTGATGGAGTTGATGTTGGTATAATGGGCTGTGTGATGGCCTTGTGAGTTTTGTTGCAGAGATATCCTGGATCTTGAGCTGTAATCTCTTGGGTTGTTCGTTTTGTAGAAAAAATGGAAAAAAGATCACTACATCTCACAGGCCGGATGCGTCATGTGCTGGCCATGCCTTCTGGTTTAGCAAAGGGGGAAAAAGGCTCAATATGTCACGTGATGCCACTATGATGACGTAAGTTTGACACTCCTACTCTAAGGTCATTTTTATCTGCTTATGAATTAAGAGCAGAAGTTTTTTTCCTATAGATGATCTGCTCAGAATGATTCAAAATCTAATCTTTGAGATATTATGCTGCTGCTGATGTATAATATGTCCAATATCCATTTCAGAGACATTTTTCAGGTGTTATTAAAGGTGGGAATAATCCACCTGTACTTGGATAGCAGCACTCCTCAGATTGTCTTTCATGTTTAGATTCTGATGTTTTCCTTCCATGGGTCTATTATTCTATTCTTTTTCTGCAAATGGAAGAAAATAACTTGTACTTTGTAATAAAGAGTTTGGAATTGCTGAGTAGAAAATAAATCATAAAGGTAACCAGTACTTTTCCCCCCAAAGGTACAAGAAGAAATAGATAGAAGTCCTGCAGTGTGAAGAAGTGTTTTGCTGATGATGATAGGATGACACTCTTGCTGGCATAAATTGGCCCATTTAATCACAGCAGGCTTTGTTAAGGCAGGCAGTTTAGTGATCTTTAATCCTTGCTAAATGTGGGATCATATTCTATCCAGTACTTAGAGAAAAAATCATTGGCTTTCAGGGAAGGATGTACTGAGAGAGATAAAACTGAGAATATGAATTTGATAAACTATTATTATCGTTAAATTGTTTCTGTAGACATTATATGGTGCTATTTAGAATTGCAACCATGAGTTAAAGAACTGTCCCAGCACAAATTTTGCCATCAATTTATTATCACTAGTTATATTTAAATGAATTGAATTCTACATTGTTGTGTTCCAATATGAGATCAAGATACAATGCAAAGTCTGCATCACCTGATAGTCTGGAATCAATTATTAAGCAATCCATCATCCTCCACTTAGAAACAACCTACTTTCTAATAAACAATTTGGTTTCAGAAAAAAATTATCATGTAATCTGCAACTCTTACACTGCAAAAACATATGGATTACACAACTAGATCAGGGCAAAACAATAGACGCAATCTACAAAGACTTCTGTAAAGCTTTTAATTCAGTTGTGCATGACAAACTACTCCTAAAACTAAAATCTTATGGTATCTCTGGACACCTGCATAACTGGATAGAAGCATTCCTGTCAAACAGAGAACAAATGGACAAAATTGGGAGCATCCTATCAAATTCTGTACCTGTCAACAGTGGTGTCCCCCAAGGCAATGTTCTAGGACCAACTCTTTTCATACTCCACATAAATGACTTCTGTGATCATATTAAGAGCAACTGCGTTCTCTTCACTGATGATGTAAAGCTATTCAATGCCACAGACAATACTGCTACCTTTCAAAAAGACCTTGACTGTATATCAGAATGGTCAAACAAATGGCAACTTCAAATCTCAACAAATAAATGCTCTGTCCTACATATTGACAAAAAAAATCAGAAAACAAAATACAGGCTGAATAGTCAAGACCTTGTTGATGATCCAAACTCTGTCAAGGATCTTGGAGTACTCATCTCTAATGATCTAAGTACTGGAGCCCACTGTAACTACATAGCCCAAAAGGTGTTAAGAGTTGTTAACCTAATCTTACGTAGCTTTTTCTCTGGTAATGTTACACTAATAACTGGAGCATACAAAACATTTGCTAGACCAATACTCGAATACAGCTCATCAGTCTGGAACCCACATTACATATCTGATATTAACACAGTTGAGAAAGTCCAGAAATATTTCACAAGAAAAGTTCTCCACTCCTTTATTCATTGCAGAATACCTTATGCCACCAGACCTGAAATTCTAGACCTAAAAAATGTAGAACAATGCCGCCTTCGGCCTGATCTAAGTATAGTGTATAAAATCATATATTGTAATGTCCTACCTGTCAATGAATACTTCAGCTTCAACCATAACAACACAAGAGCAAACAATAGATACAAACTCAAGATTAGTCACACCAAACTTGATTGCAGGAAATATGACTTCAGCAACAGAGTGGTCAATGTCTGGAATATTCTACCTGACTCTGTGGTTTCTTCCCCAAACCCCAAAAACTGTAACCTTCGACTGTCTACTATTGACCTCACCCCTTTCCTAAGAGATCTGTAGGGGGCATGCATAAGCGCACCAACGTGCCTACCATCCCTATCCTATTGTTTCTTTTATTTTTTATTTTTCTTATATGTATCCATGTATTCATAACTATGTTTTTTACTTATATCTATTATCTTGTAAGCAATTAACAAATAAATAAATTTGCCAGATCATGTGAAAAATTGTAAGTGGATGGAAGATTGAGTGTAGGGGAGAGTGTCATATATGCAGGCTCTATCTCTGTCTCCTTTTGTTCTGGCACTTTTTTTGCCAATAAAGCAGAGTTCTAAATCACATGGACAGTTGTATTTGTGAATTAAACTTTTTTCAGACTTTCTTATTCAATGTAGAGATTGGGAGAATAAGTCATATATTCAGAAATATACAAAGGTAAGGAGCCAACCTAAATAGCCTCATTCTCTATTTGCTTGTTAGTCCTTCGATAAATCATATACATACATAAATTAAATGTAGATTTACATTGAAGATTTTTTTCATCCTCTATCCAATAGAGTGAACAGATAACATAATGTTTTCTTGACAGCCTTAGAAAATACCAGATTTGATTTCACAGTGCAATTCTCTCTAGTGTGGGAACTGATTCATTCTTTACCAAGCTAAAATAGGTCTTTGGTTTAGACATTTTGCTAATTGTTGGATCCTCCACATTCAGTATCTTCATGACTATGTCCATATTGATGAATTATAATGCTCTTTCTTTTTCAGTATAAATTTAGTAATTACAACAATTCTTAATTTTTAACTAAGACATGCTTTAAATAAATATCACTAATACAATATTGTTTTTTCAAGCTTCAAGTCTTTGAGATTCCTGATTATTGGAGTTTTTGATTGAAAACTGAGGAAACTGCAGATTTTGTAAAAGATCTGAGGATAAGAATGTGTAATCTGTTTGTGTGCATAGATAGAAGTTTGTTAGTTTGTAGAAATATCAGAAATACTGTAAGCTTCAGGCTAGAGTAAAAAATAGCAGAAAAATTCTTGGAATCTGTTCAAAATGTGCAAGAATCCTGAAGCAAAACATTTAGATTTTTAACTGTAGAATATAAATATATGCCATATGTAAGTTCTTTCCTACGTACACAAAACCCGACAGATGTTCACTATATTGGCAAAATATAAAAAGAACCATATTTTAATGCAAGTGTAAAATAAGCTATTAGAAGAAACCTCAATTAATTTTCAAGACATGATTTGACACTTCACTTATGAAACAAGAATCTTTGCCAAAGTTTCCTCACAATTGTAATTTCATAGAAGTCTTAGAAAGAAAGAAATGTATTGTGAGCAAACATGGTAAAATATAGGTAGCATGTATTTTGCATTGTACTGTATACTGTACCCATTTTTTGACTGAGTCTGTTCTATATGTAAAGTGGATGACTCCAAATCTACAAACCTGATTGGTTAATAAAATGAACACTGGATTGGTTCACTAGGAACCAATCCAAAGAGCTGCTAAAAAGGCGGCAAATCTAAACAACTGCCATTGGCTGCAAGCAGGCAAGCCAGCCTGTATAAAAGGCTGGCCCCGGCTTCAGCCAAGTGTTCCTATTTACTGACTAGTTTACAATAAAGTATTTGTTGTTGGAACCCGGTCTACCTCGTATGTTTTCCGAACAAAACACTGGCGACGAGGGTGGGATCGTCCTGAACGGGAAAACCTGCACGCGGTGATAAGTCCAGATTACAACCAAGATGTCTGGAAACAACGCACCACCCGCACCCTTCAATCCCAACGAAGAGGATTGGGATTCCTATGCTGATCGCTTCCAAATGTATTAGGAGAGCAATGAAATGGAAGGCATTTCAGAGCAACGCAAGAGAGCTGTGTTCCTGACGCACTGCGGGCCAACAGTTTTTAAGATGGCAAAGGCCCTTGCGAAGCCCCGGGACGTTAAACAACTAACGTGGACGGAATTGCAAAGACTCCTCAAAGCACACTACGCTCCGATGGTGTCTAACTTAATAAAGCGACACGAATTTTACCGCAGAGACCAGAGAGAGGGAGAGACCGTCGCCGATTTCATCGCTGCCCTCAGACAAATAGGGGGTGAGTGTGAATTTTTGAACATAGACGAGGCAATGAGGGATCGCGTGGTGCTGGGCCTGAGAGACTCGACCGCACAGAGTAAATTGCTCAACAAGCCCAACATCACCGTTACCGAAGCCATCGCGGAAGCTACAGCCGCTGAAGCTGCAAAAAAATCTGCGGTAGCCATTAAAAAGATGAACACACACAGCGAAGAAACACCAACAAAAGACAGAAAGCACCCTGCCACCACAACCCACTACGAAGAGTCGGGCGAAACAAATGAATCGAGCGAAGAGGACGACGAGGTCCACCGTTTGCTCACGAACAAAAAAGAGCGCGAAAGGAGAAATTGGCAGGAATGCGCTGGCTGCGGAGGAAACCATCCCCAAGCCGAATGCAGATTTCTCGATGCCATCTGCCGACATTGCAAAAAACAAGGGCACATCGAGAAGGTCTGCAGAAACAAAAAATTCTACAGCCCGACGAGACGCAGAAATTCCCCAACACGAGCCGAGCCTAAACGAGCCGAAAGAAAATGGCAACAAGAGAAGCGAGCCAATACACACCAAACTGTCATTATACAGAGCGCTCAGACGGAAAGTGGGAGAAAAATTAAAGTCATCGTGAAAATCGAGGGAAAACACTGCAAGATGGAAGTGGACTCGGGGTCCTTCCTCTCCATGGTATCGTGGGACACAATAAAACAGCTAGTCCCAGGTATCAAACCCAAAGAATTGAAGAAGCAGCACCTAACCCTCAAGGACTACAGGGAAACCAAATCCCTGTGGTTGGCATGGGACAATTCCGAGTCGCCTACAAAAATCACGTCAAGGTGCTTCCGCTGACCATAGTCAACCAAGACAGACCAAGCCTCCTGGGCATCGAATGGTTCGCGCCATTGGGCATCGGGATGACCGGGGTCGATCGAGTGACTACAACCGGCTGGGAAGACGACCTCATCCGAGAATTCCAGGACGTTTTTGACGGCTCACTTGGCAAGTATCGGGGAAACCCCATTTCTTTCAATCTAAACCCCCAAATAGCCCCACGAAGAATAAAAGCCAGGCGAGTTCCTTTTGCACTAAAGGCAAAAATAGAGGAACAGCTGGAAAAATTAGTAGCCCAAGGGGTGTTAGAACCTGTGGACCATGCCAAGTGGGAAACGCCTATTGTCACACCCATTAAACCTGACGGGTCCATCAGAATCTGTGGTGACTATAAGGCTACCCTGAACCACGCATTACAACCAAGCGCATACCCGGTGCCAGTAGTCCAGCATTTTCTGCATTCCCTGGGAAAAGGCAAAGTTTTTGCCAAACTCGACTTGGCACAAGCCTATCAACAACTCCCAGTGGACCCAGAAACAGCAGAAGCACAGACTATAGTCACCCATAAGGGCGCATTCAAATGTCACCGGCTCCAATTTGGAGTAAGCGTGGCCCCTGGCGTCTTCCAGAGTCTGATGGAACGCCTTCTAAATGGCATACAAGGAGTCGTTCCCTATTTTGACGACGTCCTAATCTCGGCCAGAGATGAAACTCAATTAAGGAACAGACTGAAAGAAGTACTAACTAAGTTTAGGGAATCTGGCCTCAAGGTAAAAAGAGAAAAGTGCTGTTTAGTTAAGAACAACATCGAATTCCTGGGCTACTCAATAGACGGAGAGGGTATCCACCCCACAGACAAAAAAGTTAAAGCGATCAAAGACGCTCCTGAACCAAGAAATAAAACCGAACTACAAGCGTTCTTAGGATTAATTAATTTTTATAACGTGTTCCTGCCAAACAAAGCCACTATAGCAGAACCGTTACACCGTCTGCTAGACAAAAAGGCAACTTGGACTTGGGGTTACAAAGAAAAAAAAGCCTTCCAAAATATTAAAAGCTTGCTAACATCAACAAACGTTCTCATCCAATTTAGCGACACTCTGCCATTAACAGTGACCTGCGACGCCTCACCATATGGAGTAGGTGCCATCCTGAGCCACCAACTACCTGATGGCAGAGAAGCACCCGTCGCATATTACTCTAGGACTCTATCAAAAACCGAGCGGAATTATAGCCAATTGGACAGGGAAGCTCTAGCAATTGTCGCTGGAGTAAAACGATTCCACGAATACTTATATGGGCGGACTTTTCAAATCATAACGGATCACAAACCGCTAATGGGGATTTTGGCGGGAAACAAGCCAACACCTAATATACTATCCCCAAGAATGACGAGATGGTCAGAGTTCCTAGCAGCTTATTCCTACACTCTGACACATCGGCCAGGGAAACAAATTTCCCATGCGGACGCTTTGAGCAGAGCACCCTTACCAGCAACCGACGAAGACCCGGCACCAGCGATGACAACGCTACAAATCGAGACTTGCCCCGATCTACCCATATCGGCGTATGATGTCGCCAGAGCCACCGCGAAAGACTCATTGACTTCCCGCGTTCTTAGCTGGGTAGGTAAAGGCTGGCCGGAGAATCAAAAAACTGAAAACTTTAAACCTTTCCGGTCCAGACAGACTGAACTTTCTATCCAAAAGGGGTGTTTGTTGTGGGGTGATCGGGTAGTAATCCCTGCCAAATTACAGCCCAGGGTACTTAAGTTGTTACATGAAGGGCACCCGGGAATGGTTAAGATGAAAAGCCTTGCCAGAAGTTATGTTTGGTGGCCGGGTATTGATAAGGACATAGAGTATTGGGTAAGCTCATGCCACAAATGCCAGGCAATTAGACCATCCCCACCAAAAGCACCCGTTAAGGACTGGGAAACCCCTCGGGGACCGTGGTCAAGAATACACATTGACTTCGCGGGTCCTACCAAGGGGCATACCTTTCTGATTGTCGTTGATGCCTATTCAAATTGGCTTGAAGTAAAAGTTATGCCATCAACGACAACAGAAGCTGTAATAAAAAAACTGGACAACCTTTTTGCCACCCATGGCATACCGGACGTTCTTGTCTCAGATAACGGGCCACAGCTAACCAGCATACCATTTGAGCAATACCTAGCCTCCCTAGGTATAAGACATGCCCTAACCGCGCCGGCTCACCTGGCTGCGAACGGCAGGGCTGAGAGAATGGTCCGGTTTACCAAAGAAGGGTTGGAACGAATGGACGCTGGAGATGTCCAACAGAAAGTAAACCGTTTGCTCACACTCCAGCACATAACGCCCAGTACTATAACAAATAAGTCCCCAGCAGAATTACTCATGGGGTGAAAATTAAGATCTCACCTTGATAGGTTACACCCAAATTTTACCCCAGAAAACCCCCCTGACTCCTCTACACGGTTCAGACAATTCGAAATAGACGATTTGGTATACGCCAAAAACTTCACCGGGGACCCGGTATGGCTACCAGGACAAATTATCCAAATTACAGGCCCCAAATCCTACCGATTAAAATTAGACGATGGCAGGGAATGGAAGCGGCACATAGACCAGCTTCGATCTCGAATTATAGAAAGAACCACAGACTTACAAACATTCACCGAAAAAACCGGCGAAGTGCAAACCAAGGTGGGGGGGGAAAGGCGAGAAACAAATAAAGAACTGTTTAAAACCAAACCTAACAAACAATACGAACAAAAAGAGCAAATAAAAGACTCACTGTTTGAAGAGACTTGCGGAAAGAGCCCATCGGAAGGGGCCAGCCGAGCCAGCTCGACCTGCCCAGAGGAAACGGGAGGGAGCGGCAAAACCGCCGGCCTAAGAAACTCAGGCGGCGGTAAAATGGCTGACTCACCCTTCCAGACGGTTCCAGGGAGAAGGACGGACGACACAGCAGCCCCATCCGAACCGGTCGAAGTCTTCACTGAGAATGAACCGCGCAAGTCAAGTCGAGTCCGGAAAAGCCCCGCCTACCTGCGAGACTACGTCACCACGTAGGACTGAACTAAGGGGGGAGGGGTGTTCTATATGTAAAGTGGATGACTCCAAATCTACAAACCTGATTGGTTAATAAAATGAACACTGGATTGGTTCACTAGGAACCAATCCAAAGAGCTGCCAAAAAGGCGGCAAATCTAAACAACTGCCATTGGCTGCAAGCAGGCAAGCCAGCCTGTATAAAAGGCTGGCCCCGGCTTCAGCCAAGTGTTCCTATTTACTGACTAGTTTACAATAAAGTATTTGTTGTTGGAACCCGGTCTACCTCGTGTGTTTTCCGAACAAAACAGAGTCAAAGTTATAATATTCCTGACTTTGATATGTTATTCTAAAAACTAATAAAATATGAGCATTTCAAATTAAGCAAACTGAATCACTTTTTGAAATAAAAATCCTCTTTATATTCATATGAATCCATTCACTGAATATGTAGCATCTTCCACTGGGAAAGATAGACTCAACACTGCATTTTAGTTGCATACCAATTGCTTAAGTAAGAATCACTATTTTGTAAAAAAAAAAAAAAAAACCATTGAAAATATGATAGACCAGGAGATTTTGAACACAAATTACAGGTAAATTATATTTGTTTGCAGCAGTTGAACCCTCAAAAGAGTTGAACAAAAAGTTCCATTTGTTTTACAGCACTCCTTTTCTTGAGAATTGACAATAATATGATATTTAAAATTTAGGACCAAGCAAAATCAAACAATGGTAGACTTCTTTTCACATAGAAAGCAAACAAAGAAGACCACCATCCTGAATTTAATATATGGTGGGGCCAGGATGGAATGGTGCTGGAAACCTGAGAGAAATATTCTGAGATTTAGAATGACACATTGCCATTATTCTAATTAGACTTTGTGCTGTTATTATGTACAGTGCATTCAGAAAGTATTCAGACCCCCTTCACTTTTGAAGTTAATTTTGTTATGCTGCAACCTGATTCTACAATTGTTGAAAATCATTTTTATCCTTAATCTACACTTTATACTCCATAATGACAAAGTGAAAATAGAATTTTAGAAATGTTTGTAAATTTATTAAAAAGAAAAAACTGTAGAAACAGGCTACAGCATAACAAAATTGACAAAAGTAAAGGGGGTCTGAATATTTTCTGAATGCATTGTATATACATATTATCGGTTAAATGCTTGTTCTGGTTACTCTGAATTGTCTTTGTAACACCATGTACTGTTTTCAAATCTGGCTGCATGTGACATTATAAAACCACACTGGCTAACTGATTAACTGATTAACTCGCACACTGATCCCTGATTAACGAGATGCTAGTTAATTCTGAATAAGAACTTTTTTGGGTGTTTATATAAGCACCACCTCTACAGAATAGGAAGAAAATAGCTGAAAGTGGACAGCAGGCATTAACTCAAAAATGTTAGACGGGAACTTATAACATTTCAGATAAGTGACTGTCTGGTCTTTTCTTAAAAAAACTGCAGTGACAAAGTGCCCACAATTTCTGAAGGCAAACTGTCCCACTGGAAATTAGATGTGTTTGGTGACCAACTGACCATGCTTGTCTTGTTCATTGAAGAAAAATGTACAGCTATGAAGTAGTAGCTAGCCTGATTCAGGGGCTGCATTTTCCTGTTCTCCATGACACATTCTCTGACTTCCATTGCTTAACAAAGTCAGTGCTCTTCCCTGTTGTCTGAGACAGGCAATCCAATAAAAATTATAACAGGTCCAACATGATCTGAAACCGAAATCCTATCTGGTTCCAAATCCAGGAAAAAACCCTGAACATTCTGGTTCTACTTAGGTATGCAATATACTCCCAGCAATTCTGCATCATCAGCTAGACTCTAATTCTCCTCAAAAAAAAAAAAGAAAAAAAGAAAAGAAAAAGGTAAGTAAATAAGGCTCCTGAATAGCAAAATGTTATTTCTTCCACCTTAAAAATGGAGTTGAACTTCAATAAAAATCAGCCATGTTCCATAAATTTCAGACATTTATAAAGACATACAGTATAGCATTTGTGCTGTAGGTTAAGTCAAAGCAGCAAGTGACCCAAACCCATTGCAACTGATCTGTGGCTAAAATAACCCCTTTTCCTCTTCAATCTTCACTTTCCAGAAGTAATCAGTACACATCAGCAAGGCAGGGGCCAGGATGGGAAGAGAGATTCTTTTGTAAGATTAATCTAGCCTTATAAAATATATAAAACTCTGGAGAACTCCATTTAACAGAAAGACAAAACACTGAAGATGAGAAAAACAGGGAGGATAGAGATGAAATTTGTCTGGTAAGGGCAATGAATTCATTTCAAGAAATGCCATCATTATATTTCTATCTGAGGTTAAACTTTGAAAGGCCAATTTCATTTCCACAAGTGGAATCATATCAGCAGCATCTTTTTGTTGTCCTGTAGGAAAAAAAGTATTATCTCCTCATTTATATACTGTGCTTGAATTGGATAATTTCAACCTCTGCTTATTTCCTGAATTTTCATTAATGACACCCAGAACTTTTGACATCTAAGTGACTCATATATAGTTTCATAAGATTATGAATAAGCAAGCACTCATAAGAGGGAAATATCCACAAACTATTCTTTAAATTTTGCAAAAGAAAATCTATGTTAACAAGGATTTAGAGGTGATATTAAAAATGCTTAACAATACATACCTAATTATTTGAAATAAAATCATTCTCTTGTTTCATTTATCAGGTTGTTTCCTTTAGTTCATAGATGTCAAACTCAATTGTGTCACATGACATATCATGACGTTTTTTGCTTTTGTGGAGCCACAGTGGGCGTGGCCTGCACATGATGCATCTTGCCCATAGGCCACCAGTTTATTTATTTTATTTATTTATTTTGTCAAGCAATTATAAGATAACAGGTATAAGTATAAACTTAGTTATGGATACATGAAATGGATACATATAAGAAAAATAAAAAGAAACAATAGGACAGGCATGGTAGGCACATTGGTACGCTCATGCATGCCCCCTACAGACCTCTTCGGAAAGGAGCGAGGTCAATAGTAGACAGTCGAAGGTTACAGTTTTTGGGGTTTGGGGAAGAAACCACAGAGTCAGGTAGAATATTCCAGACATTGACCACTCTGTTGCTGAAGTCGTATTTCCTGCAATCAAGTTTGGTGCAGTTTACCTTGAGTTTGTATCTATTGTGTGGTCTTGTATTGTTATGTTTGAAGCTGAAGTATTCATTTACAGGTAGGGCATTGCAATATATAATTTTATATAACTAAGATCGGACCAAAGGCACCATAGTTCTAGGTTGTCTAGGTCTAGAATTTCAAGTCTGGTGGCATAAGGTATTCTGCAACGAATAGAGGAGTGGAGAACTCTCCTTGTGAAATATTTCTGGACTTTCTCAACTGTATTAATATCAGATACGTAATGCGGGTTCCAGACTGATGAGCTGTATTCAAATATTGGTCTAACAAATGTTCTGTATGCTCTAGTTAGTCGTGTCATATTACCAGAGAAAAAGCTACGTAGGATTAGGTTAACAACTCTTAACACCTTTTTGGCTGTGTAGTTACAGTGGGCTCTAGCACTTAGATCTTTGTTTTGCTTAGGTAAACTTTTGACACCCTTAGGTAAAGTTTGACACCCTTCATTTGTTTAAGACCTTCTAGCCTAGAAAAGGCTCCAGGTAAGATGTAGTTCTTACATGTCTGTAATATAATTTCCCCAAAATGGTAACATAGAGAGCCATTGGACTTTCTTTATAGTGATCCAGAACTCCTTCTATCATGTCAGTATATTGATGCATCTAGCTCAGTATTGTTTTCACTGATAGTAGTTTACAAGTGTTTCCAACAGAGGACTTTCTCAGTTCTGCATAAACTTAGGACACTGTATTCCAGTGCAACGAGTCTTCATGTTGGGCTGTTCCTCCCATCATTGTTGCAACTGTCAACTGTTGGTTCCTTGTCAATAGTCACATACTGCTTAGGACTGAAGGGAACTGGTATTCCACATCATTTGTAGGGCTCACATTGATCACTTCCGCTGCAGCATAATGCATGCAATATTATACAGTATCTCATTATTTCTGCTTTTGGGGGGAGGAATGTAGAAAATTTACTCGTTGCTTCTTGGAGGAAAGAGATGGTGGCAACACAAATGTCAGAATTAAATAACAGAACTGAACCTCAAAAGATGTTTGGAATGGCTTGTTGATTGGCATAATTCAGAAATCTTTCTCTAAATATTGATTCATAACAATTGTATTTTGAAGGCTATTCAATACTATCAAAGGTCTGATTCTTTAAGCATGTTAACAAGTATGCTAGCAGAATGTTTGCCTCGTATATACTGTAAGGCACAGCTCCATGTTAGCACAGTGCGACCAGTTAAAATGTTACAAAATTGCTGAAGATTTATAAAGCATAAGGATCCAAAGGTCAGCAATCACCTTTAAAGGAAAATGATTTTCTGCATGAAAAACAAAAAATGACTATTGTTTCTGGCAACTTTCCTCACCTCTCAATATTGTCTTAATATTTTGCACAGAATGGCTTTATTACTAATGAGATGTTTCTTCACTAATGTCTGCTTCAGGTTGAGACAATTTTGGGAGCCAAATTTCCTAATCACTAGTATCACATTATTAAAAGAATTGGTACCTCCAAAGTAGGCTGCCTTTCTTACTTCTTGATAATACTCATTAAAGGGTCATTAAAATGTAAATAGAACTATGATTTTAGATGACAAATTAACATTACCAGTTAGTCATGCCAAAGGTCATGGCAACTGTATAACTTAATTCCTTAGATAAATGTATTCAGCTTTCTACATTTTCTTTAAAATTCAAAATTTTATCTTTAGCTAAATACTAGCAGTTTCAGGAATTGGCAATGGTTTGCATATATGGTCTGTCCATTGTTATCTTTATAAAAAACAAAAAACCCCAGAAGTTGCATGGAAATAATTCACTTCTGCTTTTGGTAGCTTGGAAAGATGAAAAGGCTATAAGGGAAAGAAGAACAGTTGGCTTGCATCTAATAAGTTTACTCAGTATTTTTTATAGGAGAAAATGAAAATGACAAACTATAATGATCAGTCAGGTTTGTCCCAAGCAAGAGATACAGTATCTTTACTGCCTTTTCTTCATAAGAAGACTAACTGAGGATCAGCTATTTTATCTTCTGAACAGGGCTATCTTAGCTGATATATTTTTAACAATATTAATTCTGGGATATTGTTTCCTTCTCCTGATTCTTTTCTGCCCTCATATTGAGAACTTCTTAAATTCAAATTAGACAAGATACCTGCATTTTTTTTATGCCAGAAAGTAATCTGATACATCTTTACCTCTACTATTTTTCTCAGCTGCAGTGTACTTGCTAGGAAAGGGCTCAAATGTTTCCCTTGTATAGTATTTTGATGACAAAGAGTACTTCCAAATACATTGTGGGTTCTCTTCAGAAAAACCAAACCAGCATCCAAATTGGACCATGAACCTATAAAAACAACATAGACCAAAAGATTAAATGCCTGTTCCCTGTGTCATGGCAAGAGCTACATGCACACATAACTCTTGGTTTTGGCTATAGAAATTAAACAGGTGAATTTCCAATTATCTTGGCTACTTTGCCCTTAGAAGCCAAAACAAGCTTTAATTAAAGTAATTGGGAGTTAGAGTAGTTGTTTTTGTCCTAATGGGTAGAAAGTAAAGCTTGCCCTCAATCAGTGAAAATAATTAAGTATTTGTGAGAGGAAGCATGCAACCAGTCACAAGCTAGTTGCATTCAGTAATCAACACATCTTGAAATATACATCTAGATATTTCTAGATAAATATTATTATGTTTTTAGTAGCTCAATTCAGTCTTTTAGTCATACTTTGCTCATTATGATGGAATTCAGATAAAAAATACTGATGTTGTTATCTGAAAGCTTCCTTTTATTCTTTTAAATTTTAGCCTGCTAAATTTGCAGGAAGTCTTACATTGGCTTCCAGTAATTTCCAGGTGCAACGGGAATAGTCTAGTATGCTTTATTTGTCACCCCTTTCAGATTCATACCCATTAATGGCCTATTCCATTAATCTTGTAGAAAATCTTTAATACCTAGTTTTTCTCTCAGGCATTAGGGATTAATGCATATTAATCAAGCCAGATAGATATGTCTTACAATGTGTTATAAGAGAGTTTTGCTAGGACGCTCAGTTTTATTGCAATTGCATTTATTTCTCTTGTGTTGTTTTCTATTTTTGAACTGTTAGTCACCCAAAGTCACTAGGGTGAGGTAGGTTATGTTTTAAATTTAATCAATCAAAGCATCCGGAGTCACTCGGCTGAGATTGGTAATGTTATAAATTTAATCAATCAATGTCCTAATTTCTAGTGACTAGGGGATTCCAATCAAGATAAGTATATGGAAAGTACGGTAAAAGGCACCTAGCAAAGTGCCTGCAAGACTCTCCATATTTTGCTGCCATATTGGCTGTCTCCTACATAAAATGGGGGGGGGGTAAGCTTGAAAAATTTTTTGATCTTATTTTGAAAAAAATATTAGTCACCAGATTTGTGGCATTGGCATCTCCAGTGCTTTAAAAATGCATTGGTTCTATACAATACTTCTAATAAGACTAGAAGCAAAACTTTAACTTAAATTTTCACTGAAATAGTTGCATTCCACTTAAGAGTTCTCAAGGCATTTATTCCTCAAGTGAGAAAGTTATATTACGTATATATATCAGAATTTCCTTATGTAGATCAGAATTTCCTATAACTTAAGGAAATGGGGCAAGTTTATGAATGAATTTTCTCTGCTTGAATTTCAGCTTGGTGATACTCCCTTTTCATTTTGATTTTAAATGAGGATCGTTTTATATTTGCTTTCTCAAATCTCTCCACTGATATCTTCCCGCAGTACGGGAAGATCCACATGGCTGTATAGCTATCTCTTGGGGGTAAACCACAGGGATTACTGATTTATAGATTGCTTTTGAGTTGAGCAACTGGAAGTCAAGGGTGTTCACTTTATTCTTAGAGAAAGTATTTTTAAATATAATTTTAAAAGCTTTTGAAAATTATTTTTATTAAAATATTGTCTTATTAAATAGCAAATGAAACTTAAAATATGAATTTTATAACGTTTAACAAAGGATTAAGATCTGGGATCTAATTTTAAGCTTGTGGAATAATTCTTCCTATTGGAAATTGTCATTATTTGCCTTTTCTGAGTCAAAATAATGAGACTTTAAAAGCTGGATACTAGAAGGATAATGAAAGCATGGATAGAAATAGTCTAGCCTCCCTCCACAATTCTGGGATATTAAACTTGGCTATACAGTTGTTTATCAACTGCAGGAGCCACTCCAGAATACGGAGACAAAAAATTACTGGAAGTATTTATTTATATACCAAAACTAATAAATATTACAGAATATACCATTATATCCAACCAATCAAAATATCAATTAAACAGCACCAGAAATACAAACCCATATTTAACCATAATCAAGCAAACCAATTTTGCATTTTTTCTTTTTCCTCCCAGCAATCTTTAAGTCCTGTACATCAAAATTATAATTTTTTTGTTATCTTTATCTCTTCTCTCAAAACCCTTGTCATCTTTATCAAAGTCCACTTGCACTTTCAGTCTCACCTCTCCAGCAAGTCTCTCATATTTCAATTTAAATGAATACTTCAGATCATTCTTTTGGTATCTTATTTAACATTTGTTGTTTTGTAAATAGTCCTCCAATTCCATTTGTAGATTGAATATTTCCATATCTTTCTTATGGGTTAAAATGTTAGAGTCCTCTATAATACCCTTTTCAATTTCATTCAAAGGAGCTCCATTCACTTCAATTTTTTTTGGTTGCAATATAGAGTTCACAAATTCACAAAGTTATTGAGTCCATTAGTTGTAATTTTTTTTAACAAAGCCATCTGATGTTTTTCTAATGAGTAGCCTTCAAAGCCATCAGCAATTTATAGACACAGATATTCTTTCCCACAGGAGATAATATTTTTAGCTGGCTTCCACATCTTTTTAAAATCAATTTCATTCAAATTCTTAGTATTTAAAAACTAAAATGAAACTACAGTCCTCCTTTACTGTATATTACAAAAAAAAATCTTACAGAGCTGAAACTGCCTACTTTTCTGTCTTTCTCAACAGTTAAGGAGGTAATCATCCACTGAATATGAATCTTGCAGGTTCTGAAGGCTTTTCAATCTTAAAGAAATAGTAAAAAAATTTAAAGTCCAAGGTAATTAAAAGAATGAGGCTAGGTCAAACTTTGAGTTCTGAAAAATGGCCATGTTAACAACTCAGAGCATGATGGAACCTATAATTCTCTGCTGATTACAAGTGGCTGGAAAAACCTCTGCTTCTGCTGTTGACTCACAAAGAAAATGGCTGTCTAGAATACATATGAGTGATCTCAATATCTCTCTTTATTCCAGAGAGAATTAATAGCAGTCTGGTTCTCACATCAAGCTGCCTTTCAGCTGCAATGTCCTCCACAAAATACAGAGCTTCTGTTCGCCTGCTTCACTGGAAACGTCTTCAACATCAACTGTTAAGAACGCAATGGAAAAAAACAATCTCTTTCTTAAAAACCTCCAGATGACAGAAGCTAAAGTCTCTAAAAAGCTGTCTATACCACTGTTATAGTGCATATCTTTTTATCAAGAAGGATTTTCCTTATATTTAAATAAAATGTAGATATCAACAGAAAGCCAGTTTAATGTAGTAAACTGGGAAATGTAAATTGTAGCCTGCCTTAGATTCAAAGGCAGCCCAGTGACCTTGGGCCAGTCACTCGGTCTTAG
The DNA here is from genome assembly GCA_015471245.1 of Laticauda colubrina. Taxonomy (NCBI): domain Eukaryota; kingdom Metazoa; phylum Chordata; class Lepidosauria; order Squamata; family Elapidae; genus Laticauda; species Laticauda colubrina. Next base: position 39,061,090 of record BLBF01000022.1, on the reverse strand, counting down.
CCCTAGGAAGAAGGTAATGGCAAACACTTTTGAAAACTTGCTAAGAAAACTGAAGGGACTTGTCCAGGCAGTTATAACAACAACAATCCTGCAACATATAATTGTTATTTCTAATCTTTCTATGCTCTGAAAAATAATTCTTGGCTATCTACTCTCTTTTCTTGATGTCCCCAAACATAGCTATTATATTTTACTTAAGTCTTCTTTTCTTCAGGCTGAACTTTCCAAGTTCCTTCAGTCTATACAAATTGTCTTCAAATCCCCTTAATATCTTTGTTGCCGTCCTATGAATTTTTTAAAAAACAATTTGTCCTTATCTGTAAAAAATGTACCTAGAACAGAATAACTGATCTTGGAGGCAGGACTTGAGAAGGTTCAGGCAGGAGATGATATACCATTTCAGACAAATGGTTGTCCAATGTCTTCTTAAAAACCTCCAATTCTGGAGGCAAGTCATTGCACTGATTAATTGTTTTAAATGTCAGGAAATCTCCTTAGTTCTAGGTTGATTATCTCCTTGGTTGGTTTCCATCTATTGCTTCTTGTTTTGTCTTTAGGAAAAATGGGAAATAATTGACAGCTTCTTTGTGGCAGTCCTTTAGATATTGCAACACTGCTATCATATCACCTCAGTCCTTCTTTTCATTAAACTAGATACCCAATTCTTTCAACCATTCTCCTTATGAAGATCATACTTCAAGTGTGATGCACCATTGCCAAGTGGAGAGAATTAGTGACAAAATGCATTTTGCTTTGATCTTCTGATGAAGTCCAGAATTTGTTATGCCTTCTAGCAGATGTTTCCCACTGCTGAATCATATTCACCTTGTCAACAACGACAATTAATTCTTTCTTAGATATATGCAAGTCCTACATTTTTTCCTTATATGTATCACTTTATATTTCTTCTTGACATTTTTTTTTACTCTCAGGCCAATCTTCCAATCTGTACAGATTAGACTAAACCTTGTACTATTATTCTGAATATTTACTAGACCTCCATTCTGTGTTATCTGCAAATTTGGTAAGCAGCCTATTATCTCACCATTCAGGTCATTGTAAAATATTAAATAATCCTGGCATCAAATCTCATTTTTGCAGAATGCCACTGTTCATTGTTGTCCAATTCAGTGAAGCTAACTGTCCAGTGAATTTACCAACCAGTTATGGACCCACCTATTATAGTGCTATCCAGATCAGACTTTAACAGCTTGTGAAATTTATCCAAAGCTTTGCTAAAACCAGAGTAGATTATATCAACAGTATTCTTATTGTCCACTAGAATAATTATCCTGTCAAAGGAGAAGACTAGATTTGGACAAAGCCATTTGGCTCTTAGCAATCATGGCACTGTCTTCAAGATTTTCATAAATTGCTTGCTTTATTATATATTACTCTAACATATTTCCAGACTTAAATGGACTCACTGATCAATAATTACTGGTATGTTGTTTTTCCCTTTCTTGAAGAGAATCCATATTTGCTCTTCTATAAATCATTCTGAAACATTCTTGAATAATGTTTCCAAAATGTAGCATTCATGAGTTCTGTGGGATTGAATCTAGCAAGTAATGGCTGCTTCAGTGCCATCCCAGAAAGGGAAGGTTGCATGGCACAAAGAAACAGGAGAAGTATATCCCTATCTTCTTTTCAGTATTCCTCTGGCTCCTGGATGTCTGCAATTGGCTGCTTTGGAACCAAGGCTAAAGTTTGAAATCTCTTAATGGTGGTGGGTGGTGAGGGAAAAATGAAGCTGTGACTCTCCTGCCTTCTGGAGAAGAAGGGCTGGCTTACAGTCTCCAGTAATCTACAAGTGAGCCTTATTCCTCCGTGGAGAGAGGGCTTTTGGGGTTATGCCAGACAGGAAGTGGGGGTGCACTTTTAATCACAATCTGAGGCTATCTTGTTCCCCTTTCCCTCCCAACCAAGTGAAAGGCAATTCAGTGGATTGGCTGAGGAGAAAGAGGAGTGATTTCCAATGTTTTCTGCCAGCTTCCCTTAGGCAATGTCAATGGAAAAGCCTGAAGGAACTCAGAAGTCATTTTCACTCCCACTGCTTTTTTTTAAACACACCATTCTGTTTCTCTGTTTAGGTAAAGAAATATTTCTGAAATGATGATCCAATGGGTCACTGGTTGGTTAGTAGTACTTAAGTGGGTATACCAGAACAGGTAGCTTTTTTTGTTCTATGATGAATCATCAAAGAATAAGCTTTTTATAGAGATTGTGTACTTTTATTATAATATAATAATTATTATCACTGCTTAGCAATTAAAAAAATAAGCTAGCAATTAAATCAGAACTGAGACATTATTCTAACATAATTAAACAATATTTTAACTGCTATAGACTTTCATGTTTGTTTAGCTTTGGATTATGTATTCTTTTGGATAGGCATATTTACTACCTGACTACAGTTCTTTGCTTATTTTTTTTCACTTAGCTTTAGATATTGTCCTTAAAGGCAGTGGTGGAGGAGTGGGATGTGGGGAACGGGATACATTGCCAACTGTAAAATGAGTATAATATTTAAAAGTACCAGAATAATAAATAGGTATACAATGTATTTTATAATTAAAATGTGCAGATATTGTACATTGAAATGTACATGAAAATATGCATGGACAAGCCCAAATTCTTATCTTATCTTATCTTACAGCATAATGTTTATTAAGATGTAGAATATGTGTTTATATGAGTGTGAATATGGGGGCATTCTTCTGGTTTCAAAATATTTTTATCTTTCAATTCTTCAGCTCTGCTTTGTAATTATGACAGAAGGTTTAATTTTTTAACTTTTAAAAATGTGGTTACCCATTTTAATCATAAGAATTGGGAAGCTCAATGGACTGATTTACAGGTAGATTCTGCTTGATGTGTCTTAGACAAGTATCTACATAAAATCTTGAAGTTATATTACAGTATTTTATAAACTAAAATTAGGCTTTGCTGTATAATCTAGGGATTTCTATAGTACAGCCATTTATACCTTTGGATATAAAACTTTGTTAGTGAAACTTATATTGATTCTTGTTATTCACAGTATAGAGAAGTTATTCATCCACTTGAGGGCAGTATATCCCTGGTCTAGTATTTTAGTACCTTTTGCATAGAATGTGAAAATTCTCAAAAAAACATTAGATCTGTAAAAGCCTATTCAAAACACAAATGCTCACTACTAAAACTATCTTAATTGAATAATATGCCAGCTCCACTTCCAATCACCTTATCCATCAAGAAAATCCTATTATAAATTACATTTTGAAATTATCTCAGAATCTTTGCATCCAGAACAGAAAATGGAACATTGATAAGATGCCAGATCTTACTTAGGGATTAAATCAACGGTTGCAAGAAGAAAAAATACCTTCTGGGTTATTACAGGTATGTGGATTTGTAACTCCATTTCAGGTAACATTTCCATTTAGTTGCACAAATACAGATTCAATCCAGTAGTCTTTAAACCCATGATTTATTTCCTGCCTTTCTGTCTAGAGGACTTTCAATATAACCAGAAACATTGAAGGTTATCTCTCTGAAGATATTCACTGTGCATTAATTTCAGAAATAAATAAAGTTAGCTTGAGAGTTTCACCAAGTTTTGAATAGCATGCTAAGGGCCATATGCAAAGGGATGCGACCAGGGAATATGATTTTGTCTGGGTGTCTGTGATTTCTAGAGTTTTAAGTGGTAAAATGGGTGTTTTAAGTCAGTTCTTTCACTTCACAAAAACACCAAAAAAGAATAAAAGTTTTGGAACTATCATTCCAAAGATTGCAACAGATTCTAATAGATTTTGTGCAAATTTATTTACCTTTTTACAATCCATACAGTATTTATTTCCTAATTGCCATTTTGGCAAAAACCAAGATAAGTCTACTATAGCATTTCTAATGTTTATTTGGACGCTCAATATGCTAAGGTAAAATGTTATTTAATATTAACAATTTAATATACAAATATTGTGTATATAATATACTGTGTAAATTATATACTGTGTGTTCAAAATGCTAGCTGTATAAAGCATTAGCTGAAGGTGTCTTGAAAAATTCTTACCTGTCTATTTTGTCAGGAAGCTTGTTAAATGTATTAAAAATAGTAGTAGAATGCATATGAAAGCATATGTTTATAGAATGTAATAGTTTCATGTTGTGCTTCAGTGAAGAATTGTAATGGAATAATTATATATGAGTTTTGAAAACAATATACATAATGGGGGATGGAGGTGGGATATTAGACATTTAGGTAATTTGAATGGATGGATGGGAACAAGATAAGAAAATGTGGGATCAATGATTAGGCCATTTGAAAACCCAAAAATGAATGAGAATGGTTACTGGTGAGTATGTTTAGATAAATTTCTGTCTATTCTGAATATGTATGGTTTTGCATAAGTCTATTAATGTGAACACATGGAAAAGGAATTAACAAAAAAGTAGAATTAATTAGATTAGAAGAATGAGAAAATTAGTGAAGGTGGGATAGATCATTATTTGGTAGCATGAAGTATGGATTTGGGAAAAAAGGAATATAGAAACAAAGGAAAGAGCTGAAAGAAACTAAGGTGAAAATAGAACAGCTGCAGGAAGACAAATATGAACTTTCTATAAAAAATATCAGAGGATACATTAATCTAAAAAAATGAATGGTAAGTGGGTGTAAAGAAAGAAAATGTGGAAGTTGAAGTGAAAAAAATGTCAAAAAGTGCAACAGAATTGTGTGAAAGTATGCTACCATAAAGGATTAAAAAAATGACATAGTGAAAGCAGCTGAATGAGGAAAAAAAATGTATATCAGAGACTGATTATCTCAACTTGATGGATGAAAAGGAAATCATACATGCTCTGAGAATATTGGAAAATGGAAAATGTTAAAATAGGAGGAATGTGGTTTGCTCATGGAGTGGTGTGCAGTTTCTTTCACATTTATGTGTAGACTGAATAAAACACAGTAGTGCGTGCATTAAAAAAATGCAGCAAAATACTGTATACAAACAGGAGGAATGTCATCTGCAGTTTCTGTTGCAACAGAAGAACAAGCATTGGTCAGTTCCAGAAACAGATGTTGAGAAACTTATGTTACTGCACAGCACTGTTTTCTAATATGCTTTAGAAGTCTTCTGTAACTACATAAATCCAGGGGTGGGATTCTACCAGTTTGCACCTATTTGCTCGAACCGGTTGTTAACATTCTAAGCAGTTCAGAGAACCAGTTGTTAGAAGAAATTACTGGCCTAATCCTGTAAGGAAGGCAGGAAGGAAACATTTTGGTGTTGCTTACAGAAATTGCCTCTCAGTTAACCCTTATTACGTTCTTGGCAGGACTAGACTTCCTGTCTCTGGAACTTCTCTGGAGGTTCTTCTTTTTCCCCTACTTTACTGGTACTTTGCTTGTGTGGAGTGACCATTCAAAGTTACAATGGCACTGAAAAAAGTGACTTATGACCATTTTTCACACTTACGACTATTACAGCATCCCCACAGTCATGAGAGGCCAGGCGAGGAGATGCGTGCCTCGTTGTGAGTGATATTGAGTTGGCCACACCCAGCCCATAACATGACCACCAAGCCATGACCACCAACTAAGCCACACCCACAGAACTGGTTGTTAAAAAAATTGAATCCCAACCGTGCATATATCCTAGGCCTAAACATTAATAAGTTGTTATTGTTTTATGTAAAAATGTTTTAGTAGGTTTTGATGGACAAAGGATGTTACAAATATTTGCTGAACACCAGTCTTTTCAACCTGAGTTCATTTGAGATTTGTAAACTACAATTTCCAAATTTCTCAGCAATGATCATGTTGAGTAAGGAATTCTTGCACTCAAGTTGAGAAACTTGCAGAGAGGTTCGATCCTCACCTGCTCAAGGTTGACTCAGCCTGCCATTCTTCTGAGGTCTGTAAAATGAAGACCCAGATTGTTGGGGGCAATATAGTGACTTTGTAAAACCACTTAGAAAGGGCTGTAAAGCACTGTAAAGTGGTAAATAAATGCTGTTGCTATTTTTTATATCTGGCTGCTTTACCACCCAAATGAGTTGAGACTACAACCAGAAACTGGAAATTCTGGAAACTGCAATTATGTAACACCTGGAGAATATCAGGTTAGCTGGGAAGTTCTCAATATAAATGAGAACTGTTTTCTTTAGTGCTCATTTCAGAACAAAAATATCATTGTTTATATTGCGGTCTATTTTCACATTGGTTTATTAGCATCTGTAAAAGAATATTATCAGAGATAGCATTTGCTCAATAATGTGATGTCATGTCACAGTTCATTACCTGTAGTACTCAAACACAGATTAAAAAGCTATCAAGCCACAATATATGGTAGCATTAAGGAGAAATGTGTGGATGAAGATTAACTGAAGAAAATTGATTTTCAAGAGTGACCTTAAAAGATACTAGCCAGTCATAAAACCACTTACTATGTTAAGTCGTTATTAAATGGAACCTACTATAGAGAATTTATATTCACTGTATTGTGTGTAACTATAATTTCAGTTTCTATGTACTGTTTTATTTAAGGGTGATAAGATAAAATAGTTGATAAGAAAAATAAGTTGATTCACATTCCAAAGGTTTAGGAAGAAAAACACATCTATATGATTCCTTGGAAGAAACAGAACTAGATTTCTAGAAATTAATCCTCATGTCAAATGACTTGTTCTCTCTATGTGTGATTGTGTTATCTAAATTAGCTTTACCATTTTGTTGTGGAATTTAGCTCCCATTATCCTGAATCATTAGGAAAGCAGAGAATTTTACAAATTGATGTCTACATAAAGTATCAAGATCAGTGGTGGCTAACCTTTTTGGGTTCCTGTGCCAAAAATTGCATGTATGGCCCTCTCACGCTCCCTGCGCATGCATGCTCCTCCTGCCACCCCTAACCTGCACTGGGCATACATGTGCATTCCAGCTGATTTTCGGCCTCCCAGAAGCTCGAGGAAGCCTCTGCAGTATTTGGAGGCCAAAAAAATGGGCCTGTTTCATCACTTCCAGTATTTCCAGATTCAGGAAGTGATGAAATGGGCCTGTTTTTCAGCTTCCAAAGGCTGCAGAAGCTTCCTTCAAGCTTCTGGGAGGCTGAAAATCAGCTGGGAGGCACACACATGCACAATGAGATAAGTTTGGCTGGGGCTTGTGTGCCTGCATAAATGGTTCTGCGTGCCACCTGTGACACGCATGCCATAGGTTCACCATCATGGATCTAGAGGGTTGCTGGACTGGAAAAGGCTGATGTAGATGTGTAATGTATCTTTATGTTACTGGGCTCCTTTGTGTAAGGTGATGAGATATTTTGTTATTTCGTATCAGATAACAAATAATCAGAGTTGGAAGAGACCTTGTAGGTCATCTAGTCCAACCCCTACCCAAGTAGGCGACCCTACACCATTTCTGACAGATGGGAGTCCAATCTCTTCTTGAAAGTCTCAAGTGATGGCGCTCCCACAACTTCCGAGGGTATGCTGTTCCACTGGTTGATTATTCTCATTGTCAGAAGTTTTTCCTTATTTCCAGGTTAAACCTCTCCATGTTCAGTTTCCATCCATATCAGGTGCTCTTTGGATGCTCTTTGGTTGTATTATGTCTGCAATATCAAAACATACGGACTATGTCATTGTCGTAGAGATCTGTTTCCAATTATTTGTTGTGGGTCATACATTCAATCCATCTATAATATTTTTACTTGTTGATTACTTAGGATATTTGATTCCCAGGGGCTGAAGCCAATTACTGGCTAGACTGCATAGTTCAGAAATCATTAAAATCTTACAGAATAAGGATTGTGGTGCAATAGCTCTGATTGTTCTTTCTGTTGAACAAAATTGTATTTGCTAACTCTAACTGAACTCGGAGAGTCTTGCCAGTTGATAATAAGTGGGCTACTGATGCAAACCATTGATAGATGAGACAAGAGAGCCTGGATTGATGGAATGCTGCTACAACTGTGGACCTAATTAAAGGGAAATTATGAAATATATAACACTTAGATTTATATACCACTTTACGGGTCCTTTACAGCCCTCTCTAAGGGGTTTACAGAGTCAGCATATTGCCCCCAACAATCTGGGGTCCTCATTTTACCTACCTTGGGTAGATGAAAAGCTGACTCAACCTTGTTCCTGATAACATTTGAACAGCCAAATCACAGGCAGCTGGCAGACAGCAGAAGTAGCCTGCAGTACTGCATTCTAAGTGCTCCACAGTAATATGAGGGAATTATGGAGAGAAAACCTATATCCACACTAATTGCAAAACAGCTAATTACCCAGTGCTTCAACATAGTGAAGAGGAAGCTGCAATCACAACTGGAAATCGACCAACTACACATTACATCACATACTCAATATCTGGAAGAACAACTAGATGTTTAGCCAAAACCTGAAGCTGGAGCATCATTGCCATCCTCCCCATTACAGAGCATAGGTGAGGTATAAGGTCATGGCTAAATTAGCTATAATCATCCCTCAAGACTGATCACAAAGGCTCAGCAGAAAAGCACCATCAGATAGTATACAAGAAGATGCCAATAGAACCCTCATAACAACCCTTATTTCCTTGATACCTGAAACTCATGTACAGTTCTGCACAGAATCTGCACAGGATCTGTTTCTAGCACTGTACTCTTCTGGACAGAGAGCTCTGATGTAATTCCTGGGATCTGTTGGAGCAATTCTCCCAGCCTAGAAGTTACAGTCCCAAGTCCCTATTGAAAGCACATTGGCATTAGGGCCCTGACACACTGCCCAACGGATGCAAAACGTTAGTAAAAAGGACACAACGGACGAGAAAAATGTTCCATCCATTGTTATCTGCTCTCAGAAGGGGCGAAAATTTGCATAACCGGAGCGGATAACACGGAAAGGAATGGACGCGGGGAGGACGCAGGGCGGATGGAAAGCGGATCCGGAACGGAAGCCCAGCGGATGGAAGCAGATGGGAGCAGATGGCACATCCGCTAGGCTTCCGGGAGGGCACAGCAAAGTGGACGCAGAACGGAAAGAGCAGATGCAGAGCGGACACCGAGCGGATGAAGCGGATGCACAGCAGATGCACAGCGGATGCACAGCGGAAGTCGAACGGATGCCTAGCGTTAATTGCACATGCGGGGAGGATGCATAAGCATCATAAGCCCCACGGATATGAGGGAAGCAGCTCGGAAGCAGGTCACCATTCAGAGGAAAGACCTGCTGCCGGACGGATTGACAGCCTTGCCTGCCCTGCTTGCATGCCTGCCTGCAAGCCTTGCTGCAAGTCTTGCTGCCAGCCTCCCTGCCAGCCTTGCTGTCTGCCTGCCTGCCAGCCTTGCTGTCTGCCTGCCTGCCAGCCTTGCTGTCTGCCTGCCTGCCAGCCTTGCTGCCTGCCTTCCTGACAGCCTTGGTTCATGTCTACCTGCCAGCCTTGGTACCTGCCTCCCTGCCAGCCTTCCTGCAAGCCTTGGTGCCAGCCTTCCTGCCAGCCTTGGTGCCTGCCTGCCTGTTAGCCTTCCTGCCAGTCTTGGTGCCTGCCTCCCTGCCAGCCTTCCTGCCAGCCTTGGTGCCTGCCTCCCTGCCAGCCTTCCTGCCAGCCTTGGTTACTGCCAGCCTCCCTGCCAGCCAGCAACCCCACAACCATGGGGAAGCACAGAAAGCCTCAGCCATCTGCTGCCAGCCCTTGCAAGAGGGACAGGGCTACCATCCCGCCCCCTGGCCCTCACTCTGGTTTTGCTGGGGCTTCTGCAGCACGGGCTCGCTCTTCTGGGGCTGGGGCTTCTGCTGCTTCTGCTTCTGGAGGAGCTGATGACAAGCACTCCAGCACCACCTCCACAGCACCTGGACCCTTCACCCCTGAGACTGAGCGACCAAGAGGAGTGCCAGAGACTCATTTTTGTTTTATAGCTTGTTGTTAATAAAGTCTATTTTTGATTCACACACTTGCTTCATTTCTTTTTTTTAATAAAGTCTTGCTGGAAACTTTTAGAAATGGTTTAAGCCTTTGCAAGCTTGTGGGATGGGTTAAGATAGCAGTGGGATGGGTTGAGATAGCAGTGGGATGGGCAGGGATCCCTTTGGGATGGGTAATAGCTGTGGGATAGATAAACCTCCAGTGCAAGCATAGTAGGACTGTATGGTCCACCCTCCCAGGTGCCACACCTATGGCCCTTTATTATCAATAACAATGTAATCAATCATCCACACATGTCAACATAAACACAACTCTTTATTAAATGCCCTGTTCATTGTAGGCCCACCCAACATACATGGCCCAATCTCATCAGTGTGATGAGACAGGCTGAAGAAAGCATCCATTAATCATCTATCATCCTGTCTTGCCACTCCACCGCTCCAGCTGGGGAGTTGCATCAGTGTTTCAGGAGGTTACGCTGCTTCTTCCCTTCACATGAGGCTCTGTTAGGGCCTTGCACATCCTCAGTGTCTATCAGGTTTCGCCCTTGCCTCCATTCCCAGGCTCCATGTCCCCATTGCCTTGCTGGAGGTCCACGAGCCTGTTCTGCAAGACTGGGTAGCGGGTGCGCATGAGATTGTGCAGGATGCAGCAAGCTTCCATGATCCTCCTCACGGTCTCTGGGCGATGCTGCATGGTGGTGAGAAGTACCTGGAACCTGTTGGCCAGGATGCCAAAGGCATTCTCCACCACCCGCCTTGCCCTGGACAGCCTGTAGTTGAAGATCCTCTCTTCACGGGTGAGGCATCTGGAGGTGTAGGGCTTCATGAGGTAGGTTGTGAGGGAGAAGGCATCATCCCCCACGATGAAGTAGGGCACATCTTGTATGTCGTTGGGCAGGGGGTCTGGATCTGGGAAGCCCACGATGCTGAAGAAGCCCTTGTAGTTGTGATAAGAGGTCGCTGAGTTGGCTGGCGCTTTGCAGGCCATGTGCTTGCCATCAATGGCTCCAACGGTGTAGGGGAAGTTCCACCTCTGATACCACTGCTCTGCAACGTTCTTCCATCCTTCTTCAGTGGAGGGGCACTGGAGGAGCTCCTCCTTGTATTCTTCGATCATGGCCTGCACCACTTCTCTGACTACAATGCTGATGGTGTTGTGTGGCACCCTCCAGCCATACTGCATGCTCCTGTAGGTGGTCCCTGAGGCCAGGTGGCGCAGAGTGAGTGCCACCCTGAGCCCAGGTTCCAGGCTGGGCTGGAAGTTGGTGTTTGCCTTGGTCAACCTGGGTGTCAGCCGCTGCACAACTTCGTCAAACATGGCTGGAGGCATCCTCATGAAGTTCTGGAATGCCCGAGTGTCTTCATTTCTGAGCTTCACCATCAGCTTGTTGTACAGTCCGTCCTCTGCTCTTCTGGTGAACCATCTTCGTACCCAGACGCTTCTTGGCCGCCTCTTTTTCTTCCCATAGTAGAGTTCACAGAGCCTGTAGATGGCTTCGCACTGTTGCAGAAGGATGGTGGCTGCCAAAAGGACTTTGTTATGATCCACGGTGGACATGACTGGATGCTGTGGAAGAGGAAGAGGCAAATGAAGGCTGCAGAGGTCCGCACCGCAGGGCTGCTGTTCTGAAAGTGAGATCCAGATGAGTTGCTCCCCCTTTTTATAGGCAGTATAGGTTTTCCCCTAGGTGTCCTTTTGCATCTTCTAGGCATCCTCTAGACATCCTTAATATCTGAGATAGGTCCCCTCTGCGAACGTTTTTTCCGTTTTACATGCTTTGTTTCCGTTCTGCATCTGCTAGACATCCGTTCTGCATCTGTTCCACGTCCGTTCCGCTTCCTCCCTGCGTCCGTTTACCGCTGGAGCGGATGGAGTTACGCGGATGCGCAGCGGATGCCTAGCGGATATAGCGGATGCGTAACGGATGCAGAACGGACGAATTGGATACATTTTCCACTCAAAAGTTTTGAGCAGCTCAAAACTTTCTGAGCGGATGAAACGTCAATAAACGGATGCTGGACGGATCGAGAGGAAGCAAAACGTATGCAGTGAGTACAGAACGGATGCATCACATTAATGAACGGATGGCAAGTGTTTCTCTCTGTTTTACATCCTCTTTCCATCCATTGGTGAAGTGTGACAGGGGCTTTATATTCCACATCCTTTCTAGTTTTTCCTTCAGTCCTTATATTCTCCAGTTTCTCATGCTCCTTCTTCCTGATGTCACTTGGCACCATATCTATCACTACTGCTTCCTTCAAATCCTTGTCTTTTACCACAATGTTTGGTTAATTGCTGAGTAACAGGTAAATCTGTCCTTGTTGATGCCACTATGGCTCACCAAAGGTCAAATTTAGAGTGTATGCAAAGCATTTTCCTAAAACAAATTAATTTTAAGTCATTGGCCAACAACATGTATGAGTACCTCCTCTTATTCATAATAATCAACAACAATCAATCAATCAATCATGGCTCTTTTCATTGCTGATATCCTAAAATTGTCAATAAAACCAACCCATTTCAGCCAATAAAAATGCCAACAGTTTCTTTTTGATTATCATCAGGTTGGGAAAAAATGGATGAAAGAAAACAGTACCAATCCTGCACATCTATACACCCTCACAAAGATTCAAATCAAAACTGACTTTTGTGATAACTGAGTTTGTGATGTGCCTATTTTTTTCATCAGACCTTGAAAGAAGGTTGACAAGCGGATTTTTGAGCTTCACAGATCATTTTCAGAACTTCAGCAAAGTGATGTTGTGTGACAAAGTGAACCATGAAAGCCTCCACATAATCTTGTCTGTTTTTGAGATGACCAGCAACATTGATTGCAATCTGAAGAAAGAAAAAATTCTCAGACTTATATTGTATGAGTTATATGGTTTGACATAATGACTTAGAAGTGACTTAAGTGTTGGCTACCAATTTGGGTTACAGCAGGACCACCAGTCTAATAACATCTACATAGAGATTTTTAGGGGTAGGGGTTCTTTCCTTTCCTTTCCTTCTTCCTTTTGCCTCTACCCTATTTCTTAGGCCAGGCCAAAAGATTGTTAACCCCAGTTCCTAATTCAGTATGTTTACACTCTAAATTTGACCTTTGGTGAGATGTGGTTACCTAAGCTTGTGGATTTGTAGTTTTCAGTAATTTCTTGTCTGAAAACTAATGTCTAGTGTTCTGAGGAGGATTAATAACACTCACAATAAAAAATAGAAAAAGATAAGAACCAGGAAAGGGAATTTATCTTTCACTTAACATAGAAGGAATGTTTTGACTAGTCTCCAGTGACTGCTTGAATATGGTCCTTAAGTTGACCTTTAGCCATAAGATTTCCTGGTGATTTTAGAATGCTAAGTAGATATGATTCTGCTTGCTTTTTTATCAGTTAAGTTCAGCTAGACATATTTTATACAACAAAAGTGGATAAGTCTACTACTTTTCCAAGTGTTTTGAGAACGTAAATCAGGGAACTTCACAGTTAAAAAAAGAATGTCATGTGCATTTACCAAATATGTTACATGTTATATGTTATAAATCCTAGAAATATAAGGATGTGAAGAAAATACTTTGACTCTGAGTGATAGGTTGATACATTGATTTCAAATCCCAAATCTGAAATGAAAAATAAAAACTTGTGGAAAAACTTAAATGGCTGTATTTTCTATTTTGTAGGAGATTGGATGGGAGACTCTCAGTAGACTGTTCTGAGAGATGAAGTCTCCCTAGTTTCAGTTAAATAATTTTAAGATTATTAGACCAAGAAAATTATTGCTGTATCTTTTTTTGAAAACATTTTATAGTATAGTACGATTTTTGCTGCAACTAGAAGTCTCCTCCAATTCTAATTATCTTTTTATTGATATTAACCCTATGACATTTCAAACAGGATACTTTCTGCCACCTACATGTTTAAACAAACTTCAGCAATTCCTCCTACTATCAATAGCTTTAAGAAATATGATAAATTATAGAAGGATATGTGAAAAAGCTTTTGTGCTTAAGACATTGTGAAGCCTTGATAGAATGATTGATTTAAACAGAGATTTTTGCAAATCGGCCTCTCACATTAAATTTGCAGAGCTCATATAAGTTATTGAATTCAACCATAAGGCTTTGATTTATTTCAGAGAGATTGAAGGTGATTGAGATATGAAATAACGTTTCAGATTTTCCAGAATTTCAAACATTACTGCAATTTTCAACAAAGTAATTTCAAACATTACTGCATATTTTAACTGATTTTTTAAAAAAGTTCCCTCTTCATGATACTATGCTGCACAATATAGTTTTATTTACACTGTTAGTAGAAAATATTTATCTAATTAGCCTGGATATGGTAAAAGGAATGAAACAACTATAGATTTAAGGACTGCTTTTATTTCAATTTAAAAAACTTTAAAAACATTAATGTTAACAAAATTTATGATCTATAACTGTGCACATTTATTAAATGTAAAATGTGCAACTTTGTCAAAAAAATTGGGTGGGGCAGTATTGATTTGTGCAATGAGTACACACTATTGATTCAAATAGCCAGTTAATAACTTTTGTCATCTCTATAGACCCTGTTTATCAGAAAAGTTCACCATTTACATTTCACTCTTCTATCACATTTTTAAAGTAGATTTATTTGTAAGGAAAGAAAGAAACATTCTGCTGGTTTCTTTTTTTAAAAACAACGTGTTTCTCTTGTTTGATCTTCTACCTTTCTTTAAATTCATACCTTTTTATTCTTTAGCTTTCCTTCATTTTCTGTCTCTTTATCTGATCTGTGGTACAACAATTTATTTTATCGTAGTGTATAATATGCATAACAGTAATAATGCAAACAGTTGTCAGACTTTTTTAAAAAAATATTCTTAGAAATGATTAAGCATTAAGTATTGGATTATACCAGATGCATTATACCAGAAAGCCTACCAATCAAAAGTCTTCCATTTTTTAAAAAGAACACTTTTGAAAAGTTCTTATTATTAACTTATTTTCCAAAGCACCAGAAGACAAGGCAAGAACCAATGGATAGAAACTTGTCAAAGAGAGAAGCAACCTGGAATTAAGGAGAAATTTCCGAATTTTTGAGGACAACTAACTAGTGGAACAGTTTGCCTTCAAGTAGGGGCTTCATCACTGGAAGTTTTAAAGAAAAGACTGGTATAGGATCTCCTGCTCATGCAGGGGGTTGGACTAGAAGATCTCCAAGGTCCCT
Source organism: Laticauda colubrina (assembly GCA_015471245.1). Classification (NCBI taxonomy): domain Eukaryota; kingdom Metazoa; phylum Chordata; class Lepidosauria; order Squamata; family Elapidae; genus Laticauda; species Laticauda colubrina. Next base: position 39,045,982 of record BLBF01000022.1, on the reverse strand, counting down.
TCCAGCTTTATTCTAATTGTCAACTTTCAAGAAAATATTTAGTGTCAACACAGTTGCTCAGGAGTGTCAAACATGTGTTGTCATGTTGTCATGTGACATATCACGACTTCCCCCCCCCTTTGCTAAACCATGGCCAGTATGTGACACATTCGTTCTGTGTTTAACACCTCTGCTCTATATGTTCATTCCATTCTTTTCCTATCCACCTTAAGAGAAGTACAACTGAAAAATATTGAAGCTCTCCAGCAACAACTTTGAAATGCAAATGCCATCTAAGGTGACAGTCATTCTATTTTCCCATTGCGCAAAAACATGAAGATGTACTCACTTTAATGCTTTCCCATTAGAACTTATTTAATATTTTCAGTAACAGTAATAGAATAATAAATAATCAGATCAGATCCTGAACTTCATATTAGCATATTGAATCTTCACAATCAATTTTGCATTATCACTTTTTAAACCCAAACCTTATATAAAGTCATATCTATTTGCTCAACCTTAATGCATTTCTCAGTATTGATTTTAGGATGTAAAGAATGGTGATAAACTTCAAATAAATGCTCTATTAGCACTAGAAATAAACTGATTTTTTAGAATTATGTGACTTGAGAGATCATTATCAAGGAGGAGGAAATAATATAGAGAAAAGGTACTAAACCTTTCTTTGAAAGCAGTATGCTTGGAGAGTTTCTCTTGAACCGTGATTGGAAGGTAGAGTTGTCAGTCACTGTATTCTCCAACTGAGATATTAAGCAGCATGTTGTGGAAGGTAGCAAAATATTATCTGCTTTTTGCAGTCACTGAAGGAATATACCAATCAATGCTCAGTTCAGTTATAGTCATTTCAAAGGGGAACTTGCTTTGTACAACAAAATAAAAGAATCAGTCTTAAGTCATTAGCTCAATTCCAGATTTTGGATTTGGTTGGATCCAAGATCTACATCTTTGCAAAATATCAAAAATGATAAATTATTAAAGCTCCAGTAACTCATCAATTAATTGAAGACATTTATCTAAAATATCCCACTTTTCAGCGAAAGCCAGTTTGATTATAATGAAAATTCATTAGTGCTGAAAGCAAAGGTTTCTTTTCAGATATTATTTATTTTTAATATGCATTTCAGTTGTGATGAAAGCTACAGGAACTGAATACTTAAGAGACCTCGGCTCATGTATACATTCCATTCGTTTTAATAAAGATTTCAGCATCATTCAGGTCTAAGCCTGTTCTCTATCTCAACAAAATGAACTCTTTGTGGCCTTTTCAATTACAAAGTTTACTTATAGAATTCATCCCTTTGAGAAGGCTGGAGCATTTTTCTGTGCAAAATTGGGGACATGTCAGAAAAACACGACAAGTTGACTTCTGCTTCTTTCAGCTGAACATTGTATTTTATTTTTGCCAAGCACTAATACCACATCAGGTATCATCATCTTTAGCTGTGACTTGAAGCATGTGACACGACTTCTTCCATTCCTGCTGTAAGTTTAATTGTGTTGCGAATTATTCTTCCACTTTCTCATGTACACTGATGCTAGGGGTAAGTTTTCTGCTGGTCATCTCTCCAATTGCAATCTCTAATAACATTACTATAAAAAGATAGATATTATTTACAACTTAACTGCTCTTCTGAATATTGCTACCAATGTTTTGGCTTGTCAGATTTAACCCTCCATTTATTAGTTGAGGCCTTCAATGACAATCACTATAGTGCTTGGATTTTATTCCTTTCTGTGATATTTACAATGCTCTGTGGCAAATGGAGAATTTTTGTTTGCCAGTTGCAATTGGCACTGCAAAAGCAGTAGCAATTCACAGCGTTAACTCAGCAGCCACGTTGCCCTTGGAAGGGAGGCATGACATGTTGGTTACCCTCAGCAAATTGACAGGGCAACAGAATGTGATACAGGATCTGAATCTGAGAAGCAACATTTCAAAAGGTATACCACTACACTGAATAAATGAAAAACTTGCAATTTGATATCTTTTGTTTTTGATAGAGTAGAAAGAAAGAAATTTCTTTTTCAGCACAAAATTGAGGTGCTAGGCAGAAGCCCTTGATTAATGACCAATATTAAAGTTTGACTAAAGATTATGGGTTTCCATTCCATTCCATTCCATTCCTTGAATCTGGAAAACTGCAAATGCTCCAGCACTGGTGACAGGTAAGTTATAAGCTAAGTATATCAGGGAGCATTGAAGAGTCAGTGAGTGCAATGTGAAAAAACAACTCCCAACAACTCTCATTACCTAAGAATGGAAGGATATGACTGGTAACCATATTTGGTATAGCACATATGAAGCTTCTTGTTGGCATTCCAGCAAAAATCAAATTCCAATCAAAAACTCTGAGGCAGGCATTTTCTCAAAGTTCCATTTTATTAGAGTTGTCATTCTGACACATCTAGGAAAACCCGAACCTGAGAGTTCTGGGTTTTCCCTCAGTAATTCAAAAAGCCAAATCCATCAGTTCATCACATGGTCCAATCACCATCCGTCCCAACTCAAGACATCCCTTAAACCAGTCCTTATCCAGGTGTAGGAAAACCATGACCTTGACCAAAAAGAAGAATGCTTTTATGTCTAACTACATATGGTCCATGAAATCCCCCTTCCCAATTTCCCAGGCACAGGAATGTGGCAGCATGGAATCTTCTGCTGTTAATATGACTACCAAAGCTGATACTTCTGCACAGATTTGGAGAAACTAGAAAGATACAAGAATCTAAAAGCAGACCAAAACATCAGCTTGCTCTGCACTATGTACAGTCTTTCCCTCAGCTCAGCTCAGCTCAGCTCAGCTCAGCTCAGCTCAGCTCAGCTCAGCTCAGCTCAGCTACAGCTGAGCCATCCTAGCTGTGCTTGGAGTATGCATGATGTGGAACCAAATTATTTGAGGGACTGCCTCTCCCTAGATATATCTAACCTGGGTAGAGCTACATAATCAGGACTGGTAGGTCCTGTCTATGAAACTCTCATCTGGCAGGATCCAAAAAAAGAGATTTTTCTGCTGTGGCAACCATGTTGTGGAACATTATCGCCCTGGATCTTAGACTGGCCCCAATTCTCTTGGTCTTTATGAATGCCCTGAAGACATAGCTGATAGTTACCTGGTGGGTCTAGCAATGATTGCTGTAATGATTTGATCTAGAATGAATTCTGCTGATGATAGTGATTTTATGTTTTTTAAATTGATTATAAACAATTTTTATATGTTTGTATATTTGTTTTTTTTTAACCTGTCATGAGCAGCCCAGAGTCCCTTAGATCAGATGTTTGGAATGGATTTGGAATTTATCCATCTCTGAAATACATCCCAAAGACCTGGGAAAGGCAGATGATTACTTAATTTTTTAATCAAATTTATATGCTGCTCATTGTGTGGCTCGAGATGACTCTGAGCAGCTTACAACATAATAAAATGTATGGATGTAAAAAATAATTATAACCATAAAAATGAAATAAAATTACAAAAGATAAAAACAAACTAAAAGAAACCAGGGGTTTAGAGTGGAGAGGTCTCTCACCTCCAGCCAACAGCTTCTCCTTCAGGATCCATACCATTCAGGATTTCCAGATTTTAAGTCATTTTCTGAAGGCCAGGAGTGAGGGGGCAGACCTCACCTCTTGTAGCAAGTTATTCCAAAGTTTGGGGACAATGGCTGAAAAGGTTCTTCTCCTAGAGCTCACCTGCAATTTCTTGATGGATGGAGTCCTCAGTAGGCCTCTTTTGCCAGTGTGAGTGGTTAATCCAGTTATGTATGGTGACTCCTTGGATATCCTGGACCTATGCCAATTTATTGATAAATATAACATTGTTTTAAGATGTTAAAAGTATGGTTATAGAATGTAACTGTTTCAAGTAAAGCTGGCTTTTGTGACTGAGTGATGGTGATGATATTCAAATGGTTCTCTCGATGTTTTGTGATTGCACCAAGGCACCTATTAGTAGTGGAACTATCTTTGCTTTCTCTTGCAGCAATAATTTATTGGTAGGCCTTTGTACTTTGTTATTTTCTCTAGTTTTTTTCCTCTTTTCTTCTGCTGTCTCCAGATACTGCCAAGTTTATTATAGTTGTCATTTTATATATACTTTGAAATATCTGTAGGCTGACTATGCAAGAAACCATAATAATTTCACCTCCCATATCCCTGCTCCTTCCAATATTAAACCTAATAGATGTGGGCTGTAAAAATTCATATTATTTAGATGAGAGAAAAGAAATATAGAAAATACCAACTCTTTGCTGGATATAGTAGTCATCCAACTGTTTGCATCCTCAAATACCTTGCTTCAGCAATATTGCTTCCCCCAGTCCAACTCATAACCTCTGATTGTGTTAAAAAGTTGGGATCAACACAGATCTTACTGACAAGATGGCCGGAATTGGATACTTCATGAATTAAGAATGCAGACATGTAATGAAAGAAGGGAAGTTTCAGAAAGATAAGTAAGAAAAAGTTAATGTTAGAATGGAGAAAAAAGAAAGGGATTTTGGGAATGTAGATTAATATCTTTGGTGATTTAGAGAAAGTTAATTTCTAAGGACACACAAGTTATGTGGTTTTGAATCCCTGGTTTGCTCTAAGGGCATCTTCAGAGAAGGTCAATGTGCCAAAATATAGACAATTGAAGCTGTGAAAAACCTGGAATATTTATTGCTCTTGTTGCAACCACAATTTGGATGCTATTTATTTTTAATATATTTATTTTACATAAAAACATGCTTCTGGTTTGTATATGGTATGTTTTTTTGTAACAGTTGATAGGCAGACATATGATAATTAAAACATGATGCAGGATTTCAATTGAGAAACAAGATGGACAGATTTGCCACTCTTTTCTTCACCATGCTATTTGCAACATGAACTGAATTACTTTTCTTCTTTCAGGAGAGTTCTGATTGCTATTTAGTTTTTCTTACTGTGGGTTTTCCATGTGATAGCAATCACATTTGCCAGAAATACTAAAACGAAATGTCAGTTCCAAGAAAAGAAAACATAAAGGCTTACAGCCTGTTGCAAATCTGGACACTTTACAAATCTAAAGAGACATTCCAGTAGCAATGCGAACAAATGAAATACTTTTGGATAGAAGCAGCAAATGACCATTGCAAAGTGATTACTTTAGTACTCTTTTTTTAACAAGAAGGAAAAAAACAAGGTTCAAACAAGAATGACAAAAACTAAAACAGAAAACTGGAAATTGGAAAAGGCTTAAAAAACAAAATTAATAGGGAGAAAGGGTCCAACCCAAATAATTACTTTAAGGAATTACTAGTAGTTTCTGTGCACTTCAGTGGGTTTGACATAGCAGATACCCATGCTAGATAATATTGGTGCTGCTAAAATTCCAGCTGATTTTGCAATGAAACTTCTCTTGTGTTGTGCTAAGTTGTATGCGCATACAGAACTAGTTGTGTGAATTATGGCCTTGCATTTCATCCTTAGACCAGTCTTTAGAATTTCTAATTACAACTTTCAAGTTGATATACATAAATGTCTGTATCTAATTCTATAACTTTAATATTCAACTTATAAAGTTATCCCCCCAAATCATGATGAAATTCTACAAAAAAAGGATGTATGTATGTATGTATGTATGTATGTATGTATGAATGTATGTATGTATGTATGTATGTATGTATTTATTTATTTATTTATTTATTTATTTATTTATTTATTTATTTATATCCTTCTGTTTATTTTGGCTCAAAACATTTTATCAACTTGTTTAAAATGAAAAACAAGAATTAACAGTGCTGCAACTTTATATAATTTTCCAAGCTACACTATATTTGTAAAATCTATCTTATCATAGCCAGCTCTGCAGGAAAAGTAGGCACTTTGATCAATTATTGATGAATTATTAAGTGTATAACTACAGGCCATTGTTTATCATAACACACAAAGCAAAATGAAAAAGAATCACTTTCATCTTCAGTTAGTAATACAGAATATTTATAACATCATGTGAGGGAAATCCATTTACAGCAAATTTCAATGGCATTCAATTAGTTAAGTTGCTGTTAAGTTGCTGCAGTGAAAGAATTCACTGATAACAATAAATGGTAGTTTGTCCCCATCTTAATTTTGATCAACCATATTCCAAATATATGGACTTCAACTCCACAAATCCACCAAGAAACATGGCCACGAAGAAATATGTGGACTTGTGGGAGTCCGAAAATTTGGAGAGTACTCATGTTTCAAAAGGCTGATCTAAAAGATAGGGATCTATCCTTTAAGGAACTCTTGCCAAAGCAATGGATAAGGGACAGGTTAGCAAACAAACATAGTATAATAAACAGTAGTGTAACATTTCTGGGCAGAGACTAGAATTCCTTTGGCTCTCAGGTGTGCAGGCCAAACTGAAAAGTTGCAAGAATATGAGGACAGAAGATAAGGAGAGTGTGTGGCCTTGCCTTGCCTTCCTGCCTACATTTGTTTGTAATTCCTTGAGCCCTCCATTAATAACTATGCAGACATGGTTTAATGCAGTCATCATGCATGAGATGCTTTGTTGCATTAGTTCATCTTATATCTCATTGCTCAACTGTTCTTTGAATTGCTCTGTTAAACTTCTGTCATTCCAGGCCACATCTTTTGCCAGTAACTGAAATGTTGTAACTTATTCTTTTATTGAACAACTATCCTGTTGGTGGCAGTGATTCTTACAGTTAGCTGTCACTGGCCTACCAAGATGTGCAATATTATATCTCTAATGTGCAACAAAGTCATCAAAGTTTCTAAGATTAGACTAGCCTGGATCAGAAAGAGGCTGGCTACTTGGCCTATCAATCATGAAAAAAACTGCAGGAAGATGATGGTTGACAGGATGGGAATTTGAGGAGGTGGTGCACCAAGAGTGTTTCCTGTAACTTTTAGGACTCTTTCGTACCCTCCAAATTGGAATATCTTCAAAGGGGTTGGTGTTTTTTAAGAAATACTAAACATCTCCAAGTTTCGATATGCTCAATCTCATAGGTGGTTTGAATTTCAGCATCCCTTGTTTTACTTGATTTCCTTTTTGGAGAAGGTATTGCTATTACATTAATAATCCTCAAGTTTCCATCTGTGGAGAGTCTACCAGCATATTTCATCAGCATCTCCTTTTTATCAAGGTGGACCAGATGTCCCACTCTGTTCCCAATTTTGTCCCCCCATTAGAAAGATACTGCTCAGTAAAATAGGTCACCCCCCCATCTCCCTTTTCTTACCAGTCTGTCAATTGCACATTATGTCAATATTGATAACTGTCAATAGCTATGCAGAGTGGTCACAGCTTTTGTCTGGCAATAAGGATCAGGGAGAGAGCCCCTCTTATGACAGATGGAATGAGTGGGAGAGGGGACAAGCAGGAAAGAAAGTTCATTCTTTCTATCCCACCACAACAGCTGGTGAGGAAAGACTTGGAGAAGGACCATCTTGGATAAGGAAAAGTGTGATTGATTTCTTTCATGCTGACAAATTGTCTCCTCTCCCACCAATTCTGTCTGTCATGTGGGGGCTGGATCTGCACCTCTCTCCCTGATCCTTACTGCTAGACAAAATTCTGCCATATCAAAATTGGAGTGATAGTTAAAGCTTCTGCAACAATTTATATTATGTTCACCTTTTCCAGAACTTAATGGAAACCTGCTTTACCCTAGTCACAATCTACATTAAGAGGCAAATGCTTATTCACATTCTCTACATTTCTTTCCTAAGAAAGGAAATATTGGTATTTGGTGGACAAAATCAAATACTTAGGTACACTATGTATCACTCCCCCTTAGTTCTGTAAGCTACAAAATAAGTGAAGAAAATAATAATATATGCCATGCCCCTGGTGGAAACTGACTCTGAGGGAGAGGAGGAACAGCCAACAGGGAGTGGAAGTGCGGGTTCGGAGGTTGTGGAGGAGGCTGGAGAAGGGCAGAGGCTGGCTGGACAGTCAGAGGAGGACCCAGGCCCATCCCCTCTCCATCCTAGGGCATGCAGAGAAGACAGGATAAGGTAGATACGTGGTTTCTGGCAAGGAGAGGGCCTTGATCCTCTTCATGGGCTGCAGCTGTGACAACTGGATAAGAGGATGGACATGTGTATGGGTGAGTGCTGGAAACAAAGTGTGGAACTATCTCTAGTTTATTGTTCCTCTCTGAGTTTGGTGTCCTTCCCAGTGTGTATTCTGATGTCTGTGGATGTCTTCAAGCCCTTAACTTGCCTTGTTTGTGTTGTGTTTATTCTTTATAATTTAAACAGCATTTCCTCCTTCTTGTAACTGCTTGTGTGGGACTTTTTGGCTCCAGTCAAGGATATTTGGAGCTTGGAAGCAAAGTGAAGGAGTAAAAGGGACTTCACCTGTTTTTTGTGACTGTGTTTATTTTGTATCAGACCATGGGTCATTACAATATGTTTATCCATATCATTTCTGTCCTTCCCCCACTCATATGTGTTGCTTTTCCACTCAAGCTATCCCCCACCCCGGCATTTATATGTTTGGCCTGCAAGTTATATCCCTTCAATGTGATTTATATTTTATCAATAGTTGTAGTCACCCAAGCAAATTCAATCTGGTCAGAATTTTGTTTTATTAGGAAATGATGAAATGTCAACCACGGACATTTGACAATAGATAAATCAGTTTGAAAATGGATTGAGTACTTATCAACATTTACTAAGAAGCAACTTCTTAGCCTGTATGTTCCATTTTTAACTTGATGATTGGTGGAAGGGAAGACTGATCTTTGACTGAATACTGACACAAAAATGTGGCTTTTTCACATTTTTTTCTGTTACAAAACTATGGAAATCACATACTCCAACTCTGCCCTGAAGATGATTATAATCTCTGGAGAACTGTATATGACTTCCTCAAAAAACACATATTTCTATTAATGGTACAATAAATCCTTGTTATATGCAGAATCCATCTTATTGTCACAATAAATACATGCATGACTGGCACAATACTTTTTTAAACAAATATGTCTTGTAAATTTACTATATAGTTAAATATAGCTATATACAATTTCAGAAAGGTCAAGAAAATCTTTCTGATGGGCTGCAAATCAATAAAGAAAATTTAACCAATTAAATTATTGTTGATTAAATTTTCAGAATTCTGACTTCAGGTTTGGGCTTCTTTGGCGACGGACCAAAATTGCAATCGTCTGCAGTTTTAATCCATGCTTGCCACTAGAACACCCCGAGCCACCCAGATTTGGGGCTGAAGCCACCCTGTAGAGGTGGTGAAGAAGGGGGAGCTGTCAGTGGGGTTGAGGAGAGCCGCATCTCTCCTCCTCAGCTGGTCATTACTCCCTTTCCCATAGGGGGTTGCAGCGGTGGTCAGAAATGGTCACCTCAAAGAAGAACCCAACCAGACAAGATTGTGGAGGAGGAAGTTTAAAGGAGAAAGTTTGACTGACTGGGTTGAATGGAGAATCTCTATCTAAGGTACCTGGAATCTGAATTTTAAAGACGAATACTATTCCTAAAAAAGATTTTAAGCTGCGAAAGAGAAAGGGAAAGGAAACAGAACTGGCTTTTTTCCCTCTCACATTGACAGTTTTAACTGACTTGAAACATTAAGAAGAAGAGATTTGAATAAGAAATTGATACTAATCCACTTTGACATTAATAGGCTATTTCTAGTTGAAAATAAAGTGTCAAAGGGATAAAGATTCTTGGATAATTTAAAAACTTTCTTTAAAAAAAGAAAGAAAGCAGCGGAGGGAAAAAGGAAAAAAGAGGGTGGAATCTGGAAAATGGAGGAGACCATCTGGAACTTAAAAAAAATTGATAGTGGAATTTTAACAAGGCTTGCAAAAGATACATTGTAGCTGAAACTTTGTTACAAGAGAACAAAGCCCCCCGAAAGAGAAAGTGAGAAAAGAAGCAAGAAACAGTTTTGGATTATTGGATGATTCTTGGAATTTTGGATGGAGGATCCTAATGAAATAAAATAAAATCAATTGGGGGGTGTTTAATTTTTTTTTAAATGGCATCACTCCTTGAAGAGTTAAAAATGAGACTTAAAGAACAAAAAGAAGAAGCACAAGATGGAAGAGGATCTTTTGGTTTTGTATTTCAATTTTTAGAAATGGAGATATTGAACTATGAAAAACAACAAGAAACGCTGGCAGAACAAGAAAGGCGGGACAGCGAAGAAGCTATCTTTAATGACCAAGCAATTTTAAGGGGGGTAAAAAAGGGAAAGGGAGTTAAAAACTTAAGCAGTGAAGCAACAACCAAAAAAAAGAGTAATTTGAAAAGTAATCATAATATCAGGAAGAAGCAGAAGGGAAGATCACAGAAGGGAGAATTAGATGGAAAAGGGAATAAAAAGGGGAGGGAGAAGAAGAGAGAGGGAAGAGGGAAAGGAAAAGAAGCTACAAAGGACAGAAACAAGATATAGAGGTACAGCAAAAGCGTACAAGAATTAAAGGTATAAACCTATTTAAAAGACACAGAGACAATGGTTAAAATTTAACTTAAGGAAAGGATTCTGCAAGGGTGCATGGGATAGCATTGTTATATTAGAAATAGAAAAGGGTTAGAAAATATGTTAGATGATGAAAGTGATAGAAAAAATTTCTATTGATGTGTAGTGGGATATTTGTAAAGAGAATAAGGCTCTCAATGATTTAAAAAAAATGTTTAAAAAAACTGAAAAGAAACATGGAAGATTTTTATCAGTTGGCAAGATGAACTTGAATAAGAATAATAACTTTATTGACTACTGTTAATAACTCTTGTTTGGTTTTTTTATTCAAAGACAGTAATAAGTAAAATATGAAAAATAGATGATTAAAGAGAAAGACAACTGATATTACTAGATAATGTTTGTTAAAAGAAAGAGAAATGTAAAAGACTGTTATTAATATTAATGGCAGAGCTGTACTTGAATAGAATAATTATTCCATTTACTATTGTTATCCATATATATGCATATATACCTTTTTCTTTTAAGAATTTAGTATGTATTTTTAAGGGAATGTACCAAGCAGAATTCGATTGAAAATAGGTATGTGTTATAAAATAGATGTTAGAAAATGGATTTATAACTGTAAAGGTGTAACTTAATGATTTAATTTTTTTAAAAAAGATATAAAGGTGTTACACTCCAGTATAATAATTACAGGGGAAAATTTGTTTTATGAGAAAAGATAATATGAAATTGTAAACAGGACAGACAAAAGTATAAAAACATTAATTAGAAAGATTTTAAAAATTAGAAAAAGATATGTAATTGAATTAAGAAAGGAATGAGATAATTTAAAATAAAGCTATAGCAAGTAAAGAAAGGGAAAAGCTATTGAAAAAAATGTGAAAATAGTTATAAATTATGGATTAGAATGTATAAGATAAATATGTATTGAGTTTATGTCTATATGGAGAAGTGATAACCCGGGGCCACGCTATTCTCAAAAAAAGATATTTTATTTGTATTTGTATGTTTTGTGGAAACTTAAATAAAACTTTTATTAAAAAATAATAATTCAGAATTCTAAGTACAGCCTGAGTTCTCATCCAAAATCTATGACATCATCTTAGAAAAGCTACATGCAAGCGAAGACAGAATACCTTTTCTGTATTGTCCGGTGTCAGGAACTTAAAATACTTTTTCCCAGATGCTGTTTATTAACTGCAGTTTTTAAAATAAGTATGTTTCAAATGTATTTTAAAATCTGCTGATTAATTGGAAGAACTTTTGCTTAATTTAAGCTTTTGAGTCATTAATTAATCAGTCAATAAAGAAATCACTTTCCTATTGTTTAATCCATCCTCCTGGTCTCTTTTTCCTCATATTTGCCCTATTTTGAAAATTTTTCTAAATTAACAAAACAGGATACAATATCAAAAATAAAATCTCAGAAATGTGACACTGACATAAATAATATCAAAAATATTTTGTCCACATTATTAAACCTTTGATCAATTTAAAAGGTGAAGTTGCTTTTTTCTTCATGTATGTTGCTAATGTATACGGAAATAGACTATGTCAGAATGTGAATTCAGGAAGAAAACTTTGACAAGTTGAATGATTTGGCTATTTACTTTGATGTAATAAGTTTTGAACAGATCCAATGAGGGGAAAATAAAGTGTTGTTGATTTTACCTAGTTTAGTAATGAAACATGCGTAAGCAAACAACCAAACTCAGAGAGTACCAAGAATTCCAAAGTATTCGATATATTTTTCTCCTACATTGCCATTCAAAAAAGAAAATCAGCATTTAAATACTAGCTTTTAATGGGAAATTTCTTTTTTTGTCTTAGTTTGAAGCCTTAAGCACTCAATTATTTAGATTAAAAATATTGAGATTTTAACATTAGATGTTTTAACATTACATACATACATAATTTTAGAAATCTATACACTGTGAATTTACTTAAAACAACATTATTTGCCTTTTTTGCTCAAAAGATCAAAGATCATTTTATAAATAATAAATAGAAAGGCAGGGTCCCAACAACAACATGAAGGAAATAAAACAAGAGGGGAAAGAAATAAAATATCAGTGATTATAGTTCTTATTACTGTATGATCAATTGAAATAATATTGAGATGAGTTATTTGGACTCTCAGCACAACCAAACAAGGTTTAGATATGGGATTTGTGCAATGCACAGAAGAAGTTGGCAATTCACCATATGCCAGATTTTCTTTGGACAAGACCCCTATTTTCCTCCTCCTCCTCCTCCTCCTCCTCCTCCTCCTCCTCCTCCTCCTCTTTCTTTCATATCAATTTCTGTTGATATGCTGCACCAAATGATATCTGATTCTACGAAACTTACAGCCTCAGTAATAACAATTAAACATAATATTTATGTCAGGTAAAAATTATAAAGTAATGATGTAATACATAATATATTACAAGTTCAAGAATAACCATTTAACTTCTAACTAGGACAGATTAAAATGACCCAGCTCCTAAGGCCTGCTGAAAGAGCCATGTTTTAAAAGGTTTGTGAAAAACTAGCAGGATTGGGAATCATCTGCTATCAGGGAGAAGATTGTTTCAGAAAAATAGGACAACAGTTAAACAACCTGTCTTCATAAACTCTGCAGATGACAGTCCCCAAGGGTCAGCATTAGAAGGAGATTGCTATTCTTCCTCTCAACAGGTAGGCAAAGACCACTGGGGAAAATGATCCCATTGATATTCAGGCCCTGAACTATTGCTTTGGCATTCTTACATTATAAGGCCCGGTCCCACTGGTCGACAAGTGCAAAACGTATGCATAAAGGACACAGCGGATTAGCAAAATTTCGGCTCCATCCATTGTCATCTGCTCCAAAAAATGGTGAAAATTTGCATAAACAGAATGGAAAAGAACGGAAAAGAATGGTAAAGAACGGACATGGGTAATATGTAGCAGGGATGTTAAACGGATGTTCATAGGAAGCCTAGCAAATGAAAGTGGATGGAAGCGGATGACACCTCCGAAGGGGTTCTGGGGGAGAATTGCGAAGCGGACGCATAGCGGATGAAGCGGATGCATCACGTATGCCTAAAGGAAAGAAAGGGGATGCCGCGTGGATGTATATCGGATGCAAACCGTTCACTGAGTATCCTTTCTATTTCCATGCTACTAACGATGTATAGATGTTCCATGTACCTTTTCTTTCCTCCCTCTTTCCATTTTCAGCTGCAGCGGATGTGAGTTGCGAGGATGCCCAGAGGATGCAGAGAGGATGCAGCGGATGTTTAACGGATGATAAACGGACATAGAACGTTTGTTGCTCGTATTTTGCGGATTTACATCGTACATGGCGGAAAGTTCATCCATTCACAAAGTTTTGTGCAGCTCAAAACTTCTTGCACGGATGAAATCGCAGTGGACGGATACTCAACTGATAGAGCGTATGAAACACATATGCAATGAGTACACAACGGATGCATAGCGTTTTCCAACGGATGGCAAGCTTTTTTTAACGTTTTACATCCTCTTTGCATCCGTAAGTGCAGTGGGACTGGGTCTTAAGTGATCTAGAAAGGGTGTCAAACTCTTATCATCACAGCATCATCACATGACCTATCACAACTTTCCCCCCTCTCTGCCATGAGTTTGACAACCCTAATGTCAGAGTTCAGAGTAATACATCCTCAATAAACAGAGCTCTAAGGAAAGTAGGTTTCTCAAATAATTGGTTTCTTTGACATGTATTGGTATAAGCTGGTGAAAACCGACTCTGAATCTTCTCATGGTTTTCACCTAATTAAAAGCTTTCCTCTTTTCTCAAAGTCAGTCACATGGTCTAATCAAGGTCCAGTCCAGTTGCCAGGTGATTTCTTTCTTCCTCCCCCGGCCAAATGTGGGAATGTTCTTGGTACCCAGGAGAAATTGTTTTGTTTTGGCTACAAAACCCCTCTATCTTTATTCCCCCCTCCCTATCCAGTATGGCAACACTGAAACCTCAAAATGGCTTTAGTCAGATCAGGGTTGACACCTGATCTAGAATAATTTTATCTGTAATTATTTTATGTAAAACATTTAAGTTGATTGATCTTGATGTATTGGTAAGCAAATGGAGAATTCAGAATGTGTACATGGAAACTTCAGAGGGGTTCCCCCCATTTTTGATTAAATACATAACTTTTTAGATTGAAATAGTGGCTTAAATACTTTTGTACTTTTAATACTTTGTATTAAATATATAGTGTCGTTTTCTAAAACAATTATTTCAAACTCTTCCATGTTGATGACAGAGAACAACATCTTTTGACTCGCTACAAAGAAAATTCCATAATTCCATCTAATAGCATAATTTCTCTGTTTCTATTCAATTAGGTATTTTGTGAAGTATTTATACTAGAAAGGAGATTAGTAATCCAGTTAATTGTGACAGGCAAGTCAATTAGCAAGTCAACTAAAGAATAAATGATGTTGACAAGAAATCTTCAATTATGTTTGCAACACAGAGCTTTAATTTCTTACCTAAAATTCTGCTCAACAGTTTGTTCTTTTTCAGGTAATTGCGGCAGTCTTAAAACTGTTTACTGTGATTGCACAATGATCAATATTATTGATTACTTTGGGGCAACTAGTCCAGCTATTTCTGCTACAATCAATAGCTCATGTATATATGTGTGTGTGTGTGTGTGTATATATATATATATATATATATATATATATATATATATATATATATACTATTGATTGTAGCATATGACAATTACATTTGTGGCCCAGATGTATTTCAGACAATTGGCACAGACCAGTTATACAGATATAACAATGTTTGGAAAATTTTTTTTAGTTTCTAATTAAGGCAAGAAGTGCTGGTGTTTTTGCTTAGTTTTTTTCAGTGTTAAAAATTTCCTTTCTCACTAAGGAGTTGTATTGACTATTTTTGTTTAGTGAACAAACAAAATCCCAGCTATGATTTAGGAAATGTCAGTTAATATTTGGAAATTTGGTACTTCTGTATGTTCCCCAAACTTAAGCTGAATAAAATGTAATATCTAAATCATTTTGAAGGTGAAAAAGTCATTATATTTCTTCTCTTAACAAAATAATGGAGTTGGAAGGTACTTTGGAGGTCTTCTAGTCCAAACCCCTGCCCATTCTGAACAAATGGCTATCCAATGTCTTATTAAAAATTATTTTTTAAAAAATCCAGTAATGGAGTGCCCACAACTTCTGAATGCAAGCTGTTCCACTGATTAATAATTCTGTCAGTAAAAATGAGATGTCTTTTGTCATAAGGAGAGCTTCTTCCTTATAAGGAGAGGCAGCCCATAGCAACCATCACTCCCCAAACAAGCTTTCAACTCCTCATTGTGTGCAGAACCAATTAGGAAGAGAAGGTTGGTATCCACACAGCTCATGGGGAAGGACTTGTATGCATGTACCCAGAACCCTTTCCATATGCAATGGCCTAACTCATACCTGCCCTAAAAGCCACAGCTGTCTCACTTTGCTTGGCTCCATCAGAGATTGGAGAAACCCCAGAAGAAAAGCTGGGGTACAAGTTTTCTTTACAAGTTTGCATAAACATATTATGATCTATGTAATACCATTCTAGGGACATGGGAAATTGCAAATTTATAGTGTGGTTATACATTTACAAAGTTCCTTTCCAAATATTGTAGTAACTATAATGGAGTAGAATAATGTATCATGTTTAGCCCTTGAGATAAACCTAAACAGTTTAATGTATATTAATGTATACAGTAAGACTTTTCTTTATGGGGAAGATCTTTACAGAAAGGTCAACCTTCATAAAGACAACTCATAATCTATTGGATCATCCTTCTTTCTACATACAATATAGGCTGGCACCATTTCTCTCTCCTCATGACCCTCAACAAGGCCCTGGTGAAGCCTTGTTCTCCTGCTACTTTTCCTCCTTGACTGATTCACAGAACTGCTGAGGACAGGTATAACATAACAATGAGAGACAGGGACCATGATCTCTCTCTCTCTCTCTCTCTCTCTCTCTCTCTCTCTCTCTCTCTCTCTCTCTCTCTCTCCAACAGGTAACTGATGCCCCCAAGTAGTCCTAATTGCCAGCAAGTATTTGAATTACTCCTCAGGTTTTTGAAATTTCAGGCTCTAAAGTAGCCAGTCACCATTTCCCATTGGGCCTTGTTTCCAACTGATTGAGCACAGGGACCAGAGGGAAGTGACAAATAGAGATATAGCCATGATTATTATGTTACCACAGCTGATCACAGAAATGTGGTAGCATGGAAGCATGGTGTTCCTGAAGTGGTCACCATGTTGCCAAATTTAATCCCATAGGAGTTCATGGGTCCTGGATTTTGGACACATTCTGTAAGTTAGCCCATTTGAAATTTCTATTAACTCAAAAATATGCATCATTTCATCCAATTGAAGGTTACAAAGAGACAATCAGGAGAGTTTTAGTAGCATATGGATAATGGTTTTATTGCATGTATCACAAAGGAAAAAAAAAGGAATACTACTTTAAGCATTGTCCAGTAGCATCTTAAGAGTGTTGCAGAAATTGAAATACAAGTATCTTAAGCAGAAAAAAAGAATCAATAGCATTGTTGTTCATTGATGCTTAACTTGCATCTTCTTTTTCCTGGTAGCCTGAAAGTGAATATATTACTAAAAGTAGTTCAATTTTAAAAGATAACAAAAATACATTCTCTCTATCATCTTGACTTCAACCCCTACTAGCGGGAGCATGCAATGAGAATCTTTTCTTGTTGAAGGCAGAGAAAAAAAAGCTTCCCTAAGAGGTACAGCAACTTTTTATAATAGTAAAACCTTTCTAAGAGCTTTCAGTATTGTCTGAGTGAACTACACTATTGACTGGAAGGCTGTGCAGATAGAAAGCTAAATGACTCTCTCTATATGTTTATACATATGTGGAACGTTTGACTAGTCACTGCTCAAATAAAATTGCAGATACAATTTTTTTTTTTAAAAAAAAACCACACTCACCTTGTGCTAATAGAGAAAATTTCATAAAATTTGCCAGGGAATAACATGTTTATATTCTAGAATGGCTATCTTCACCTTCAAACATGTTATTGATAATATAGCAGTAGGAACTGCTCCTTTGGCATAAGAAGTTGAGAAATGGCTAGGTTAGATAATTTTTTGAGAAGACTGGATGATATACAGTTTCATCCTTTTTATAGTCATTTTTATGTAGTTACCATAGTCAAAATACAAAATATTTTTTGTTGTTTATATGTGTAATGCTTTAGCACATTAGCATCTTTGCTATGCTCTGGGGCATGATGGGAAGTAAATGCATAATCTATTAACAGTTCTGAATATGAGCAGCAGAAGGGAGTGAAAGAAAAACCACATACTGTAAAACAAAAGCAAAAAGAGGCTCTGTACAATAGTTTATTCTACTCCAAATATTTCCTCCGCTTGGTTCCATTGGTTATGCGTGTTTGACTTATTTCCATTTATTGTTACATTTATAACATCCCTTTTTTCTGGGGGAGCCCAAAATGGCCTATGTAGGATCTTTTCGATTTTATCCTCAAACAGCAGTACATTGAAGGGAAACTATAGTGTGAGTGACTAACTAAATCCAAATCACCTGGAGAGCTCTTTGGGAAACAATATTGTGATCCACTAGTATAGAAGGGCTATCTTGCAATGTATTAGGAACTGTCTCTTTTTCCATTGAACAATTTTCTTCCAGTGTAAAAAAGTTCTGCTACTGCATTGCGAAATATTACAAGCTCAAGTTTTATATTTCACCTGAAAACAAACGTATTTTTTCAGTAACAAAATGCTTCAATCTTGGTAAGTTCCTTCTCTGCAGAACTTTTCTGATTATGTTCGTCATTTTCCCAAGGCCAGATCATCAGAAATATCACCTGTGGTTCATTGGTCACGGTCTAATAAAAATTTCAATCACACATTCTTTCACACACAACTCAGAAACTTACCCAATTGATTCAGTTTGTTTCTTTGATTGTCACGTTGATAGTATTTTTAATGGGATGAAAATAGATATTTATTTAGTTGGAAGTGTCATCAGAATAAGGAAAATTAATCACAACCTTTCAGTTCCTTACATCTTACTTAAATCGGCTTTACTGAACCTTTTAAAAATATATAGTTTTGTGTAGATAACTATATCAGATTAACATGATAGCTGATTTGTGGGTTGATGCCCTTTTGATTTAATACATGTATAACTTGGTAAGAGATATAGCATCTGCTTATGGAGGTTTCACAAATCAATTTTCTCTTTCAAAGTCCTTCTATTCTCTGAAGCTTGTTGTATTGAAAAATTGCCATAAATGTTTTTTTTTTTTTTTTGGAGGGGGGTTGTTACAGACCAGTCCTCTGTAATCTATAGTTCAGCAAGACATTAAGTACTTGGCATTTATTTCTAAACAATTCAATCTCTAAACACTATTGAAAATTCAGCAGGACATTTGTGCACTTGTAGTTTTGGTTATCTGGAACTCTACATGGAAGGCATTTGATTTGCCTACTAATGGAACATGTCATAGAATAATAAAGTCACCTACTGTGTTAATTTTTTTTAGCTTGGATTGCAGCTACAATTTTTTAATAAGATGTTTTTAGGACTGTGCAATATCTATTATGAAGTTGTGATCGTCTCTCTGTCCCCCATGCTTTATTTTCCTGTTGTTAAAATCCAAAGAGAGATGTTTCAGTGGAAAAGCAGTATGTTAAATATTGTTTTTTAAAACTCATTAAATATAATGAATATTTTAATCTAATACGGAGTATTAGATATCTGTTAGTAGAAAACTAAATACGCCTTATGTAAAATATTGGAATCAGAGGGCTCAGAAAGTGGGACAAATGTTTTTGTAAATTAAAAATAGTTCCTTGCCCCTCCCTCTGGAGCAGAAATATTATTCCATTTCCATTTCTCCACCAACTTGAAATATCAAATTCTCTCACATTTCTCTCATCCCCCAGTGGAGGGGAATTTCTATTTCTCCACTGTTCTTATTCTGAGAGTGAAAAATAGATTCCACCTCCTGACCAAGATAGGAGGTAGTATCCTATCTATTTTAGTATCCTAGGTATTTTAGGATAGAATGTGCAAGAAGGATGTTTTCTTCCATTCCAGAAGTGAATGGAAGAAATATGAATGTATCTTCCGTATGGAAGCTATAGATGAAATGTTACAGGATTTATTTCTGAAAGTATAGAAATTAATATTCAAAAATTATACCAATTCTCTTAACAGGCCATGTAGAAAGAAAAAATGTAGTAGAATGCAGTAGAAAAAATAAGCTATGGTTTCCAACAGCAATTATAGTTAGGAGATCGCTTATGTGAGTCCTTGGCACAATCCAGTTGATCACCGAGGTGTTGAACCTTCTGAGGTTGCTGGATCTGTGTATATGTGATAACCTGAAAGGTGACATTGAATAAAGGCATAAACTTGTTATAACTAAACTCAGCCACAGGTAGAAGATCAAGCCAATTGTCTTGATAGTACTTTACTATTAAGGAGCAATGAAGTATTGCTTTCGGTTTTCTCCACCTGAATAGAGAGAATGGACAGAGGGCAGACTGATTTTATCATTCAATCACTGAAATAGAACTTACTAGGAAATATGTTTGAATCTCATGCCTTTGTTAGAAAGCAGCTGCCTGGACAAGCCATGTTCTTAAAACCAGAATGAACAGCTACCTATTCATTTGTAATGAAATAGGCCATCTTAGAAAAAAAGACAAGCATCACCAGGCTTTCTCCTCTCCTCTTGTCTCCCTCCTCTCCCTTCCCTTCCCCTCCTCTCAAGTTCTAATTCTTGCTCTTCTGGCAGCCTCATGTATTGTTAACTTGTATTGTTGTAGTATATCTTATCTCTCCATCTTCTTCTAGGTCTGCCTCATGTTCTTCAACCTTCTATTTTTAGATATGCCTTGTATGATATGGAATTCCTAAACATCCTCTTCAGATGAGCAAACAACTTTATTTGTTTTTTTGTCTGTAGTTTAAGATTGGTTCCATGGCAATTATTTCTCTTATGATCTCTTTCCTGATTTTATCACTTCTGATCACTCCAGCAGCTTTCCTCAAACATTTAATTTCTATGGTGACTAATTTTCATTTATGTTTTATTGGAAATGTTCATGTTTGGCTCTGGTAACATAGGGCGGGGATATGTATGCTTTGTATAAAATACTGAGGTGCAAAAGTTGCATCTATGCAGCTTCTATTTCTTCTAAAATCCATCCGCTCTTTTGCTACTTATGGTTCTATAACTGGTCTTAATCTCATTTCTATTATCTTGGTGTACAATTTCTGCACATGGTTTAATAATCTGGTGCTTGATATTGTGTACATTCTTGTTTCCTTTCTTTCTTTTTCCACAGTGGAATGACTTTGCCTCCAGAAATTGTGGGTGCTCCACTGTTTTCCCCTGCTGTTTGAATTATTTCTGTTGGTAGCTCATCTATTTCTGGTGCTTTGTATTTGGGTGATTTTTTTAACAACTGTGCCACCTCCTCAATCAATATTTCTGGCTCTAGCACTATTGTTACCAGGCTCTTCATATGTGGCAAGTCAGAAAAAAAAATCCTAAGGTTCATGTGATGAAGAGATGGTTAGTTTCCAGCTGGCATGGTTAGCAAGAGACTAGTTATGATGACAAGTATGGCAAGAAGAAATATAGGCATTTGTTAGCTTGAAATGAGGGCTAAAATAAAAGAAGGTGGTAGGGAATTCTCATCCTGACAAAGAGGTTGATAACATTTGTTTATTCATTGCTTGGTGCAGGGCAGCTGGTATTTTCAGAAGTAATTGATTGCATTTCCCCTGAACTAAAAGTACAGGACAAACTATTTTGAATGATTACATCTACATAGCATATTTGAAATAAAATATGTTAGAATTTGTGTGCTTAAACTGCTCTCAATAACACTAACTAATCAGTATTTGATAGCCAGTTTGGTATAGTAGTTAAAGCATCAGGGTAGAAACCAGGAGATTATGAGTTCTAGTCCTGCTTTAGGGGCAAAGCCAATTGGGTGATCTTGGGCTAGTCACTTTCTCTTAGCCCTAAGAAAGTGGCAATGGCAAACTCTTTAAAAAAAACCTTGCCAAGAAAACAGCTGGGATTTGTCTCTGATAATTGGACACAACTGAATGGAAGAAAAAATAAAGAATTTAGAAAGACCTGTTTCCTTGGTTTTTGGTTTCCTCTTCACTTTGTGGCTATGTAATTTTGATATTACCAGACCAATTCAAGTACTATTCAACTATTCAAGTACAGCATTAAACTAGGTCTACTTGGGAGCCAATGGAAGACCAAAGGAATAGTGACAGACTTTGAGTAAGGAGAATAACAGTTTAGTCCTGTGATGGTGAACCTATGCCATGCATGCCAAAAGTGGCATGCAGAGCCATCTCTCTGGGTACGCCAGCTGTTGGCTGTTTTTTTTGGGTTCTGGCGCATACATGCGTGCCATCCAGCTGGTCTTCACTCATGCAAGACTGCCAGAAACTGGTAGAGCAGCTCCCTGGTGCACGTGTGTGTGCCGGCCAGCTGGTCTTCATACACGCATGCACGTTAGAAGCCAGAAGACCAGGTGGGCGATGTGCATGTGCACACTGGGAAACCAAGCTTCCAGTTTCCAGTGCACCTGTGCATGCACATCAGGGAACTGCTGTTCTGGTTTTCTGCTTGTGTGTGTGTGCATGTGTGCTCCCATTTAGGCACTTGGTGCTGAAAAGTGGTGCACCTGTCGTGCGCATCAGGGAACTGCTGTTCTGGTTTTCTGCTTGTGTGTGTGTGTGCATGGTGCTCCCATTTTGGCACTTGGTGCTGCCACTGGTCTAGTCTTTTTCTTTCCCTCCTATCAATGATGGGTTTCAAAATAGTTGGGCATGGCTTGGTGGGAGCACTTTGTGTGTGTGTACACACTTGGTGCACGTACGCACCTAATGTGCACTTTGTGCAGGCACAAAGGCTTTCCGACTCACCTCCTGCAATCCTGCATTCTTCCTGTCACTTTAACAGCTGACACATGGCAATCTGCTGTACCGCGCAGAGCAGCTATGCTCCAAAAAACAGGAAATAAAGGTCAGTATGGGAGCCTGGGTGGCCAGAACCGGGCTGAACCGGTCGAATACCATCACTGCCTACTATTCTCTTCACTCCATGTGTTTTTCTATTAAGTGTCAAAGAAAAGTTATATTAACATATACAGTATATCAGACCTATATTTATATTGTGGACAGCCTAGCCAACACACATGAATATCTTGTTAACTGTCCCTTTAAACCAAAAACACTTATGGGACCTGTTAGCAAGGAGAACATTTTTCAAGCAATTACCCTAAATACTCCAGTTTGGTGGGAAATAAATGGCTGGTCTCCAAGATCCCAGAAGTTGGGAAACTAGAAATTAAGACATGCAGAAGTACATATCAACACTTAATCATTTGATGCTATTGGCAATTTTATTAAATCCTCGATTGCACACAAATGTTCTCTGCCTATTCAGCCTGTCAAAATCTCTTTAGGGTTGAAACTATTGATGGCTGGTTGTTATTCAGATTTATTTATTTAATTTCTGAAGTTACCCATGCCAACAAGTAACTCTGAACAAATCTGTAGATTAAAAAAATCTGGCTTGTAAATCATAGCCAGGACTTTATATAGGCAGGAAATCTATAGTTTTCATAATATCCAGGCCAAGGCTCATAAACTGAGGATCCATTTGTAAAGAAAGGAATTAGAAAGAGAGGCTGAAAGTATGTAGAACTGATGGTGTCAAATTATTTTCAACAAGAGGATGAGATCTGGAGCACTGTCTTTTATGACTAGACTTTGCCATTCTGATCTCTACTGCCTGGACCTCTTTACTATTGATTCAATTTCTTCCAAGGTAAGGATCTGATGCCTTGCAATCTAATCAGAAGCCATCTGTATTAAATCAGATTCAGAGGTGGCTGACCGAATTGCAGTCAGTTCCCTGAATAGTTGCCTTGCAAATTGCAAATCTTAGTTCTGCATTGATTTAATTCCTCATCTAGCACTTAGCTGAGGACTTTCAGATATGCCTGAACTTGATTATCTCATATTTTTATTTTACAACATATGTATTCCATTATTATGGACTGCTCCAATTCTGAGGCTGAAGAAGAGAAATAGCAGAAACTCTGCAACCTTCAGCCTCAGAATTGGAGCAGTCCATAATAATGGAATACACATGTTCTAAAATAAAAATATAAGATAATCAAATTCAGGCATAACTGAAAGTCGTAAGCTAACTGCTAGATGAGGAATTAAATCAATGCAGAACTAAGATTTGCTACCAAACCTAGCTATGAAATGTAAGTAACAGAATAGGCTAGTGATAAGCACTCTTATCATGTCAGATTTACTGTATTTCCATTTTTTCTTGCAACTTCCTCTCTAATAATGGTTTTCTCTCCAATAAACAGACATTAGTAACACTATTCTTAATTTTTTAAGAATATTGATACTAAGACCTTTCCTCTTTTACTTACATGAACAAACACATAAGAAATGAGGGACATTAGCATGTTAACTACACTGAATGGAAATTCTTCTTACTTACTGGTCAGGGTTCCCAGGGAAATCTAGCAGAATGGGGATGGTTACCTGGTTTCTCTATTTGAACCTGAACACTTAGATTGAGTTGGTTATCAACAGTTTATTTTAAAGTTAGCAAGTGTTTTTAAGCTTTAACAGACAGAGTACTGGTAGGTGCAAAAGTACATGTGTACCAGCAAAATAAGTCTTGCCTTTATGAATATAAAGCCAGATCACAGCATATAGTTCAGAAGCAGTCCAACAATCTAACAATCGAAAAGGTGATCAGCAGCACACAGGATTCAGAAATACAAAGGTATGGAGCAAAATTGGAGTATTTCCTCTTTTGCAGACCATTTCTCTTTGGCTCTCTAAAATTCATGCACATTCTTAGACTAGGCAGTTGCTCGGCATTGAGGTCTTTATTATTTGACTTGTTCTGCATCTGTTTCTGATGATGAGTGGCAGTTACCCTTGGGTATTTGATTGTTCCCAATTGCTGTTTGTGGTGTTTATTCAGAAGAGGCTTCTACATGTTGGTCTTCTGATTCTGAGAAAACATGATACTAGTGTGCACAAGACTTGGACATCAGAGAAGCAGTGAGAAGAACAGAACCCAAATTCAGCATCAGAGGTTCCTCTAAAGGCCTAATTGTCTTACATTGGATCTTTTATACCCTTTTCCAGATTTTAATGTATTCTCTTACTCAGATTGACTCACCAAGACTCTCAAGGTATGCTCTCACTTCTGAATTTCAAGGTATGACTTGTGATTGGTCTGTTCTTATCAGTTGTGTGCAGTTTTCTAGGTATATTGTATTGTCCATCTTTAGGTATACCATTGAATATATCACTCCTATTCCTCATTCTGGTCCTTCTGCTGGGTCCTGAAAAACACACTTTTGAATTCTTCTTGCACACAGACTATTTTAACTGTCTTTTACCTAATTCCCAAATGAATGCAAATAGCTTCTGCCAAACTAATTGAATAAGTTCTATAAGCTTTTATAGATTATCTGAAACCTGGACCAATATGCAAATCTTGCACCTTTGTTTCAATTTTCCATCATTACTTATGTTAAGCAATGTGAAGAATACTTAATACAGGGTGATCAATTATACCTCTAACATGGAATCTATTTTACCAATGGTCAGAAAAAAGGGGTGGAGATTAAGAATGTAAATTTGTATTGTTAAGCATATTAAATACCCAAACTACATGACTGTTTATTAAACACTAAGAAATGTGTTTAATGGAAAATCAATAAAAAGATGCTTCTAAGGGTGGTACCAATTAGTAACTTTGCACTTAATTTCTGTGCATAACTTCCTAAATTATATGTTCATTTTAAGTGCTTTCATTTTAGGGGGTAAAATCTGTGGATAATAAGTATTGTAGCTGCAGTGTAATTAAAGCCCCACCCCTTTTGTTCCCATTACACACACACACACATACACACACACACACACAATGCTATGGGGATTTCATTGCAACTCTGCCTTCAGCATCTTATACTTAAACCTTCCACTCTGGTAGACTCTCGTATTTAATTCTATTATGACACATCATGCAATAGTCCCATAATTTATTTGGTTAATGCATCCATTTTAAAGATAATACTTCAATCCTTTCTGAATACAGTAGAAGCTATATTAGATTCTGCTTAGGTTAAATAATCTGTAATTTAAAAGGATAATCATGTATTACTGTTGTCACATTTACAGATGCTACCATTCTTGTGATAGACTGAGAAATATAGCTTGATTGAATAACAGTGGCAGATGGTTTGGAGTGGTCTGGGCACAGTGGAAATAAAGTCTTCTGCATACTACTGTCAAAGAAATTTATTGGGCACAGGACATATTTCTTTGGCCTATCTTCTTTTTCAGTGGGCATATATGTGCATCATACCTGACATAATGATGGACACAACTATCACATAGGTCACAGAAGGAAGAGGTCATTGCAGCCAAACAAGAAATAGCAAATCACCAGTCTGGGAAACATTGTCAGGGAAATGTGTCTTGAAATATGCATCTCCTTATGATTCTTTTCTAGTTTCAGGTTGTTATCCTCATATTCCCCAGCCTGCAGATCTTAAAATGCTTGCTGTTGCTCTGTTGTGACTAAAGATCAGGGTCAGTTTCAAACAGAACTCCCAGGCAGAGGAGTCACTGCGAGGGAAACCTTTTAACAGCAAAACAATGAAATCTTGCAGAAAAATGGCAACAGGGGTTCTGAACAGAGTGAAGAAAAGAAATGAATATCGATGCCTGGAAATTTAAAGCTCCACAAAGTGACCAAGGGGCACTTAGCAGTGCAAAAGAGAGTTAAAAGAAATGAGATTTAAGATAGAGTTCAGTAGTTTTGTTTACTAAAAATAATATACCTCTAGCACAAAACAGACTTCTTTTTTAGAAAAAGAATGGAAGAAAAACTGGAAGTACATAATACTGAAGGGAAAGATGAAGCAAGGGGGGAAAAACAGTCATAGAAATAACCATAGTAATACTTAAGCTGATTCAGACATCTGTTATCTTGTAAATCAAATTTAAATGATTATGACATTTCATGGACATTCAAATTCAAATGTTTGTCTGAAATGGTATCAGATTTCCTGCCTGAGTAGGGGTTTGAACTAGAAGACTCTTCCAACTCTGTTATTCTGACCTGTTGTCCCTTTATGCCACATCTTGCTATAAATTGTAAAGTATCAGATAATCATCAATAGTGCAAATCAATGGATCTCTATATGTTCAAATCTCCATAATCCACAAGATTTTAAAGCTTAAGGGAAAAAAACCTGATCATGTAGCTGCCATTGGATGGTAAATGTGACAAAAAGACTACTTTGAATTTTGTTCCTTTGTGAAAGACATTTATTTTTTTTTCCAAGGATATTTTACATATTTTTATTCCAAGTTTTCTTGATGTCAGAAACTGGTTGGGTTGTGTATTTTGAGGCACAAAATGCACAAGACCTGTCCTCTAGTCTGAAGGATAAACTAATGAGTCAAACTAGATTTCCTGGATCACCATTATGCAGCTAAGAATTACAGTAAAATAAATTCAGAACTATCATGATAGCTGGAAAGACTAGATCATTCTGGAACTTAATATTTCTTCTCACATTTTTCTGGGCAAGGAAAAAGATGATTCAGAAGTGCCCAAAGCACAGTACTTTATAGAATTAATATGATTCCAAATTCTTTTCTTTGGCTTTGAAGCTCTGTTGTTAGTAAAGTTAACCAAAGCAAAAAATAAATACAATTCAAAGGCAAAGCAGACCAAAAGAGACTGTATATCAAACAGCACTAGTTTTTTAATTCAAATTCAGCATTGGCCACTTAATTTATAGCCAAGTTCACATATGTTAAAATTACAGCTATGAGCAGTGTTCTGTATAGCTTGGAAGAGTCCAAGTTGAACATTCTGATTGGCCAGAAAGGCCGAAAGTGGATTGGTTCTGTGCGCATCTGCGGAGACTACAAAGCTACCCTGAACCATGCGTTGCAGCAAAGCGCATACCCGGTACCAGTCATGCAGCACTTACTGCACTCACTTGGGGGAGGAAAATTTTTTGCCAAGCTTGATTTAGCCCAAGCATATCAACAACTTCCAGTAGACCCAGTAACGGCTGAGGCACAGACAATAGTAATTCACAGAGGGGCATTCAAATGTAACAGACTTCAATTTGGAGTAAGCGTTGCCCCAGGCGTTTTCCAAAGCCTCATGGAATGCCTATTAAATGGAATTAAAGGGGTCATTCCATACTTTGATGACGTCCTAATTTCAGAAAAAAACATGACCCAATTAGAAGCAAGACTAAGAGAAGTGCTAACAAAATTTTGAGAATCCGGCCTGAAAGTTAAAAAGGAAAAATGCTGTCTAGTTACTGATCGCGTTGAATTTTTAGGGTATTTAATTGATGGAGAGGGTATACACCCTATAGAAAAAAAAGTCAAAGCAATTAAAGACGCACCCAGACCTAGAAACAAAACAGACTTACAAGCATTTTTGGGTCTAACAAACTTTTATAACGTATTCCTCCCCCACAAAGCAACGATAGCAGAACCATTGCATCGTTTACTGGATAAAAAAACTAATTGGACTTGGGGTCACAAGGAACAAAAAGCTTTCCAAAGCATAAAAGACTTATTAACCTCAGACACCGTTCTTATTCAGTTTAGTAACACACTCCCATTGACGTTCACCTGTGACACCTCACCGTTTGGAATCAGTGCCATCCTGAGCCACCAATTGTCCGATGGGAGAGAGGCACCCGTCGCCTTTTACTCAAAAACACTCTCCAAAGCGGAACGCAACTATAGCCAACTAGACAGAGAGGCCCTGGCAAACGTCACCGGAGTTAAACGTTTTCACGAATACCTCTATGGGAGGACATTTTCCATTGTAACTAACCATAAACCATTACTAGGAATTTTGGCGGGAAACAAACCCACACCGAACATTTTATCCCCCCGAATGACTAGATGGTCAGAATTCCTAGCCACATACTCATATACATTGCTGCATCAACCCGGAAAACAAATCACCCATGCAGGCACATTAAGTTAAGCACCATTGCCAATAACAGAAGATGACCCAGCTCCGACTACCGCCGCACTACAAATAGAGGCCTGCCCTGAACTGCCATTGTCTGCCAATGATGTCGACAGAGCTACCGCAAAAGACCCAGTGACTGCCCACATTTTGAATTGGGTAGGTAAAGGCTGGCCGGAAAACCAAAAAACTGAAAATTTTAAACCTTTTCGGACCAGACAGACTGAACTGTCAATTCAAAAAGGGTTTTTGTTATGGGGTGATCGGGTGGTAATTCCTTCCACACTGCAGAAAGAAGTGTTGGGTATGCTCCATGAAGGCCACCCAGGCATAGTAAAAATGAAAAGCCTGGCTAGGAGCTATGTCTGGTGGCCTGGTTTAGACAAAGATAT
Source organism: Laticauda colubrina (assembly GCA_015471245.1). Classification (NCBI taxonomy): domain Eukaryota; kingdom Metazoa; phylum Chordata; class Lepidosauria; order Squamata; family Elapidae; genus Laticauda; species Laticauda colubrina. The sequence continues at coordinate 39,017,035 of BLBF01000022.1, read as the reverse complement.
TGAATACTGGGTAGCTACATGTAATAAGTGCCAGAGAACTAGACCCTCTCTACCGCAAGCACCCATACGAGACTGGGAGACCCCACGAGGGCCCTGGTCTTGAATCCATATTGATTTTGCAGGTCCTACTAGGGGGCATATGTTTTGGATTGTCGTAGATGCATACTCAAATTGGTTGGAAGTTATAGTAATGTCATCAACGACAACCGACGCTGTTATCAAGAAGTTAAACAAATTATTTGCAACTCATGGTTTGCCTGATGTACTAGTGTCCGACAATGGGCCACAACTAACCGCTATACAATTTGAACAGTATTTAGCTTCTTTAGGTATACGCCATGCACTAACCACGCTGGCCCACCCGGCGGCAAATGGTAGGACTGAGAGAATGGTCAGATTTATGAAAGAAGGCCTAGAAAAAATGGACCATGGGGATGTCCAAGACAAGCTAAACCATTTACTCACACTACAGCATATCACCCCCAGTAGTATAATGAACAAGAGCCCGGCAGAATTATTAATGGGGAGGAAACTCAGATCCCATTTGGATAGATTGCACCCAAATTACATCTGTAAACACCCCCCTGACTCATCCAGCCGATACCGCACATTTGAAATCGGCGACCTAATCTATTGAAAATATTTCACTGGGGATCCTCTCTGGCTTCCAGCCACAATCACACAAATAACAGGCCCCTGGTCCTACCGTCTAACCGTGGATAATGGAAGAGAGTGGAAGCGGCACATAGACCAGCTTTGTTCCCGAAACATCGAGCAAAATACAACCGCGCAACCTCAAACAATAAAAATCAATGAAAACACAACTAAGGGGGGGGGGGAAATACAAAGAAATAAAAAAGAGGGTGAAAATGAACTATTAAAAATAAATCCAGAACATCTAACCAATCAAAAAGAGCAAAAAGAACACTTACGGTTAGATGAGACCAGCAGAAATAATCCAAGTGAAGAGGAATCCATCCTGGAAGGGGCCAGCCAAGCCAGCTCGATCTGCCCGGGAAAACCAGGAGGGAGCGGCAAAACCACCGGCCTGAGCAACTCAAGCGGTAACAACAATGCTGACTCACCTTTCCAGGTGGTTCCATGGAGAAGAGCTGGAGAGACAGCGATCCTGACCGAACCGCTCAAAGTCTCCAGCGAAAATGAACCACGCAGGTCAAATAGAACTAGAAGAAGCCCCACCTACCTGCGCTCACATAGGACTAAACTAAAGGGAGAGGGGTGTTCTATATAACTTGGAAGAGTCCACATTGAACATTCTGATTGTCCAGAAAGGCCGAAAGTGGATTGGTTCTCTAGGAACCAATCCAGGGAGCCGCTTAAAGGCGGCAAAGTTAAAGAAACGTCATTGGCTATAAGCCGGCAGGCAAGCCTGTATAAAAAGGGCTTCCGCGGCTTTAGCCACCCATTCCATGACTGTTGCTTGTTTGAAATAAAGACTTGTTTACTGGAACCCGGTCTGCCATGCGTTTTTCCGGACGGAACAAGCAGGAATGACATTTTATCAAAAGATGGGTATATTTAGAACTGAGGCTGGTCTTTTGGCCAAACTTTTTAGTAACTATGGTATCTTTTAGTAGAGCTCTTCAGCTGATTTTTAAGTAATTCACCTGAGGGAAATTGACAAAAATAAAGCTTCAGGCCTCTAAGGAAACTCTCATTTGACAATAAAGGGCAGCACAGTAGGACTATCTACACACTGTGCTCTTTGTCAGCTTTCGTCTTTTGCTTGAACCTGTAGAAAACAGTGAGTGCAATATATCTCAGTTGATCAATATTTAACAAACAGAACAGAATGTCAAGGAAAAAGAATATTTGAAGGGGCACTAAATTCCAGTAGTTGAAAACTTTTAGTCTCACAATGGCAATGTTATAACTAATAATTGCTATTTAGTTTTAAGTAATGAAGCAAATCAGAAATGTAGAAGTGCTCCATTGCCCTTTAAATGGAGCTTCTTGTAATGATACTTGAATGTTTGTAGGAGTTTCAAGTTTAAAGCTTTTCCATTTCAGATCTTCATAGTGAGCCTGGGTAATTTATTCTGTTGTGGGGAGAAATGGAAAGCATCAAAACATTCCATTTTTCATTAATAACATACACACACACACACACACACACACACACACACACACACACACACACA
>BLBF01000022.1:38955426-38999926 GCA_015471245.1 Laticauda colubrina | reverse complement strand
TCTTTCTATCTTTCTATCTTTCTATCTTTCTATCTTTCTATCTTTCTTTTTTCTTTCTATCTAATATCTATATCTATCTATCTATCTATCTATCTATCTATCTATCTATCTATCTATATCGATCTCTCTCTCTCTCATCTCTATCTATCTATCTATCTATCTATCTATCTATCTATCTATCTCTATCCACCTCTCTACCCCTCTCTCTCCCTCTATCTATCCATCCATCCATCCATCCATCCATCCATCCATCCATCCATCCATCCATCCATCTATCTAACATCTATCTATCATCTATCTATCTATCTATCTATCTATCTATCTATCTATCTATCTATCTGCAACAATAACAACCAAAATTTACAGATCTGCCCATTTTTATTCTCTGTTGACTTAATTTCATAAACTTTATACTTGCAAGTGGCAATTAATAAAGGCAGGACAAGATAGAATAGCAATGGATGAAAACTAATCAAGGGGAGAAGCAACCTAGAACTAAGGAGAAATTTCCTGACAGAACAATTCATGAGTGGAACAACATGCTTCCAGAAGTTGTGAGTGCTCCAAAACTGGAGGGTTTTAATAAAAGATTGGACAACATTTGTCTGAAATGCTTTAGGGTTTCCTGCCTGAGCAGGGGATTGGAGTAGAAGACCTCCAAGGTTTCTTCCCACTCTGTTATTCTGTTTTGCTCTTAGCATATTGAATTTGCTAAATTTAACATGATGATTTCTTTGCAATCATCAAAGGCAAAACAAAACAAAATTCAAAATGTAATGTTTTATAGAATTTTAATTGCCTCCATTTCTCATTTATTTGGGCAATATAACTCTAAACACTTTTCACTTACACCTAATACTAATCAAAAAATTTTTTTTTAAAAAATATTATTTAAATAATTAATTCAGAATGCCCTCAAACATCTTGCACTAGGTGTGATACTAAAAATTAAAATAAGGATTGTAGGATAGGGTAAAAATAAATTGTAAACAGTGTTCCTGAAAAGCTGCTTATAATAATAATGTGTGTGTGTGTGTGTGTGTATAGTTGAACAAAATCTCTGGCTTGGAAATCTAATTTATAGTCAAAAAGCAATATTTATTTCAGGATAGCTTAGTGAGCAAAGTCAAATGAAATCTGTGTGTTCTTTGAGATACCATCATAAAAAGAATAGTGGCAGTTATTATTGCAGGCATTCATTGACAATATGAAATTTGTTCTTTTAATGCTTTCATAGAAAAAAAAGTTTATTCTGTAGCTGAAAAAGTGATATCATTGGGAAAGAAATAACTTTTTGAAAGTTATTGATATATATATATAACAGTCTCCTTCAACCAATTCTTTTGTTCCCACAGCTTGCAAACATAGAGAAGCAGAGGTCATATCTTCTTTTGTGTTGGTTCTGGGGTTGGCAGATTGTAAGTGGAGCTGTTTAATAATAGATAATAAAAGGAAGTTTTGAAGTGTTATTTTTCACAAGAAAATATAAGATATTAGGTACATTTCAGTGATCTACTTTATCTGAATTTTATCATAATGATGCTTATTATCACTTCAAATTTTGTGAACATGAACACGAATAGTTGAATTCTGAAAGTGTAAGCCACAGTTCATGCAGGAAATAGATTTGAAGTGTGTGTGTGTGTGTGTGTGTGTGTGTGTGTGTGTGTGTATTTGCTTAGAATTATGGACACATTTTGTTTTAAGCACTGTATAATCTCTGTCCTGGTTTTGTGGCCAAATAAAAATTCATTGCAGGCACTTGACAGGGAAACAGTCTCACCTACATTCATTGAGTCATCCCCATTGCAAAAGTTTGTCATAAGGCTGTCCTCTGCCTTCTTGGCTTCATAATTGTTTCAGAAGTAGGGTTATGGATTAAAAAATGGAAATTTTGGGAAAAGGAATCTGCAGAATTGAAAGATATAACAATCTGTTCTAGGTTGCTTAGATGTCATGGAAATTCATCAGCAACACTGAAAGGAAAATATATGATTATAAAAGGCCCTGGGGCAATGTTTCTCAATCTTGGCAACTTTTAAGATATGTGGACTTTAACTCCAAGAATTCCTCAGCCAGCATGCTATCTGACAAATTCTGGAAATTGCAATCCACATATCTTAAAAGTTTCCCACATTAAAAAAACACTGTCTTGGCATGTCATGCTTCATAATATGCAGCTATGGTCCTGAATAGAATGAATATATGAGGGCTATTCACAAAATAGATTACATTTTGTCTGCAGCAAGAAGGGACAGAGCTAGTGTGGCCGTCTTTGGTCTGTGCGTCTGCCGCTTAGTCTGTATCTAGTTGTGCTAGTGGGAGGTTTGTATCATTGCCCGTTATTTCACAGCAAACGTTTGAAATGTGTGCTGCAATTGAAAATCCCGTGAGTTGTGAGGTTTTTGTTCAGTGATAAGGTTTTTGTTGGCAAAAAACCATAATCCGATTGAAATTTTTCAGCAACTATGTGAAGTGAATGGGGACAACATTATCACTGAAGGTGGAGTGCGCCAATGGTGCATTAAGTTTAAAAATGGACGAACTAATGTTCATGATGAACAGCGGAGTGGATATCCGAGCATTGTGACTGATGAACTGGTCGCGAAAGTCGATGACAAGATTCGTGAAAACTGCCGTTTCACAGTAACGGAACTTTCGCTTAGTTTTCCGCAAATTTCATGCAGTTTGTTGCATGAAATTGTTACACAAAAGCTAGGCTACCACAAATTTTGTGCAAGATGGGTGCCAAAAATCCTGACAGAAAACCACAAGAGTCAGCATATGGCCGCATCATTGACATTTCTGTACTCTTATGGCAAAGGTGGAGATTCATTTCTTGATCGAATTGTAACTGGAGACAAGATTTGGGTCAAACGTGTGAACAGCAAGACCAAATTGCAATCTATGGAGTGGGGGCACACATATTCCCCCCAAAAACCAAGAAAATGTTTGCAAACGTTCTCTGCAAGGAAGATTATGGCAACTGTTTTTTGGGATAGGCAAGGTGTGCTTCTTATCGATTTTCTGGAACATGGTGCAACAATAAACTATGTGAGGTATTGTGAAACGTTGCAAAAACTAAGAAAACCAATTCAGACCAAGCGTAGAGGAAAGGTAAGCTCAAAAATTTTGTTTTTGCATGACAATGCCTGACACACACAGCAAATCGCACTTGAGAAGTCCTGAATGCTTTCAGGTGGGAGATTTTTCCTCATCCGCCCTACAGCCCCGATCTTGCACCAAGCGACTACCACTTGTTTCTGAGAATGAAGACCTGTCTTGGAACACAGCGCTTTGACGATGATGCGAAACTGCGGGCTGGCGTGACTGACTGGCTCAAATCTCAGGCGGCTGAATTTTGTGACAATGGAATTACAAAGCTTGTTCACCGCTATGATAAGTGCCTCAATTTGTTTGGTGAATAAGTTGAAAAGTAGTATTTAAGTGTCACTTTCAAGTGTATATAATAAAAATTTTTTCCTACACTTTGTTTTTTTTCTATCGCAAAACGTAATCTATTTTGTGGATAGCCCTCATAGAATTCTGAATTTATATCATTATGGTCTTTGGGTAGGACCTTAACATTGTCTTTGCATTAAAACTGTTCCAAGGCAGAGGGTATTGTATATTTCCCTTTAAATATTATTAGAAATTGTAGTTAAAATAAAGCACAGAAACTAATTTTTTTAACCTCTGCACTTTATCATGGATATCGGTGGTCCCACTCCCATCTTTAATGTTGTCACACGAAACCATAAATGTGGCCGCTTTTGTTTATTTTTCAAATTTTGATGAATTTCAAAACTGGAAATAGGGGGTCCAACCCCTACCTACCAGCTCTCTTAACTTGTCAGAAACCTCACAAAATATTCCAATTTTTCTGACCACTCTCTTATCTGGGGAAGTTTGTGGAGGCCTCTCACTCCCATCGCCACTCTTAAACCACTCAAAATATTACCCTGTTTGTGTCTGGGCATATTCAAATACATTTTTTAATCTGTAAAGATCTATAAGAGACCTTCCCATAGACAAAATGTACACATATACATCATATATACTGAGATTTGATGTTACATGTTAAATGCCTTGGCTTTTTTAGTTAGCTAGTTAGTTAGTTTACTTTATTGTCATTGCACCTCATACAGTGAAATCAAAGACCATCTTCAGTGCACATCATGACCGTGACCATGAAAATAAACACAAACACACATTCTTCACCCTTCACACATTGAACCGGAAATCCCCGGCACCACACCAACACTGCATTATACAGCAGAATTCTAAAGAGCTACTGCCCTGGGATTAGAAGTTGTTTTTCAGCCTATTTGTCCATTTTTCTTCCTGAAAGGACAGAATATTTTAAATGAAAATAAATAAAAGTGAAACATAAAAGAAAATGCCTTTTATTAGTGGTTGCTGTTGCTTAAGCCCATGTCACACTGAACCAACGGATGGAAAGAGGATGTAAAATGGACAAAAAAGCTTGCCATCCGTTGGTTAACGCGATGTATCCGTTCTGTACCACTGCCTCCGTTTTGCTTCCTCTCTATCCGTCCAGCATCTGTTTATGGACGTTTCATCCGCTCCAAAAGTTTTGGGCTGCCTAAAACATTTGCGCGGAAAATGTATCCAGTTCGTCCATTCTGCATCCGCTACGCATCCGCTACGCATCCCTATGCATTTGCTAAACATCCGCTGTATCCGCTAGGCATCCGTGGCGCATCTGCGCAACTCCATCCACCCGGACATAGGGAGGAAGCGGAACAGACGCAGAACGGATGCAGAACGGATTCAGAACGGAAACAAAGCGTTTAAAATGGAAAAAACGTCCGCAGAGGGGACCTATCTCGGATATTAAGGATGCCTAGAGGATGCCTAGAGGATGCCTAGAGGATGCAAAGGGACACCTACACTGCCTATAAAAAGGGGGAGCAACTCGTCTGCATCTCACTTTCAGAACAGCAGCCCAGCGGTGCAGACCTCTGCAGCCTTCATCTGCCTCTTCCTCTTCCACAGCATCCAGTCATGTCCACCGTGGATTGTAACAAAGTCCTTTCGGCAGCCACCATCATTCTGCAACAGTGCAAAGCCATCTGCAGGCTCTGTGAACACTACTGCGAGAAGAAAAGGAGCCACCCAAAAAGAGTCTGGGTCCGAAGATGGTTCGCCAGAAGAGCAGAGGACGGACTGTACAACAAGCTGATGGTGGAGCTCAAGAGCGAAGACACTCGGGTGTTCCAGAACTTCATGAGGATGCCTCCAGCCATGTTTGATGAAGTTGTGCAGCGCCTGACACCCAGATTGACCAAGGCAAACACCAGCTTCCGGCCCAGCCTGGACCCTGGGCTCAAGGTGGCACTCATTCTGCGCCACCTGGCCTCAGGGACCTCTTACAGGAGCATGCACAACGGCTGGAGGGTGCCATCCAACACCATCAGCATTGTGGTCAGAGAAGTGGTGCAGGCCATCATCGAAGAATACAAGGAGGAGCTCCTCCAGTACCCCTCCACTGAAGAAGGATGGAAGAAAGTTGCAGAGCAGTGGTATCAGAAGTGGAACTTCCCCCACACTGTTGGAGCCATAGATGGCAAGCACGTGGCCTGCAAATCTCCAGCCAACTCGGGGTCCACTTATCACAACTCCAAGGGCTTCTTCAGCATCATCCTCTTCGCCATGGTCGATGCTGACTACAAGTTCATGTACATCGATGCTTCAGGCAGCGGCTCATCTTCAGATGCCCAGGTATACAATGCCAGTGTCCTCAAGGAGGGGCTGGAATGCAACCTCATCATGGGCTTCCCAGATCCAGACCCCCTGCCCAACGACACGCAAGATGTGCCCTACTTCATCGTGGGGGATGACGCCTTCTCCCTCACAACCTACCTCATGAAGCCCTACACCTCCAAATACCTCACCTGTGAAGAGAGGATCTTCAACTACAGGCTGTCCAGGGCAAGGCGGGTGGTGGAGAATGCCTTTGGCATCCTGGCCAACAGGTTCCAGGTACTTCTCACCACCATGCAGCATTGCCCAGAGACCGTGAGGAGGATCATGGAAACTTGCTGCATCCTGCACAATCTCATGCGCACCCGCTACCCAGTGTTGCAGAACAGGCTCGTGGACCTCCAACAAGCCAATGGGGACATGGAGCCTGGGAAATGGAGGCAAGGGCGAAACCTGATAGACACTGAGGATGTGCAAGGCCCCAACAGAGCCTCACATGAAGGGAAGAAGCAGCGCAACCTCCTGAGACAATGGTGCAACTCCCCAGCTGGAGCAGTGGATTGGCAAGACAGGATGGTAGATGCTTAATGGATGCTTCCTTCAGCCTGTTTCATCACACGGATGAGATTGGGCCATGTATGTTGGGTGGCCCTACAATCATCAGGGCATTTAATAAAGAGTTGTGTTTATGTTGACATGTGTGGATAATTATTACATTATTATTGATAATAAAGGGCCGTAGGTGTGGCACCTGGGAGGGTGGACCATACAGTCCCACTATGCTTGCACTGGAGGTTTATCTATCCCACTGCTATCCTAACCCATCCCACAGCTATTACCCATCCCACAGGTATCCTAACCCATCCCACAAGCAAACAAAGTCTTAAACCATTTCTAAAAGTTTCCAGCAAGACTTTATTAAAAAAAAGAAATGAAACAAGTGTGTGAATCATAAATAGACTTTATTAACAACAAGCTATAAGACAAAAATGAGTCTCTGGCACTCCTCTTGGTCGTTCAGTCTCAGGGGTGAAGGGTCCAGGTGCTGTGGAGGTGGCTGGTGCTGGAGTGCTTGTCATCAGCTCCTCCAGAAGCAGAAGCAGCAGAAGCGCCAGCCCCAGAAGAGCGAGCCCGTGCTGCAGAAGCCCCAGCAGAACCAGAGTGAGGGCCAGGGGGCAGGATGGTAGCCCTGTCCCTCTTGCAAGGGCTGGCAGCAGATGGCTGAGGCTTGCTGTCTTTCTGCATGGTTGTGAGGTTGCTGGCTGGCAGGGAGGCTGGCAGGAAACAAGGCTGGCAGGAAGGCTGGCAGGGAGGCTGGCACCAAGGCAGGCAGGAAGACTGGCAGGGAGGCTGGCACCAAGGCTGGCAGGAAGGCTGGCAGGCAGGCAGGCACCAAGGCAGGCAGGCAGACATGAACCAAGGCTGGCAGGAAGGCTGGCAGGCAGGCATGAACCAAGGCTGGCAGGAAGGCAGGCAGCAAGGCTGGCAGGCAGGCTGGCTGGCAGCAAGGCTGGCAGGGAGGCTGGCAGCAAGGCTGGCAGCAAGGCTGGCAGGCAGACATGCAGGAAGGGCAGGCAAGGCAGTCGATGCATCCGGCAGCAGGTCTTTTCTCTGAATGGCGACCTGCTTCCGAGCTGCTTCCGTTATATCCACGGGGCTGACGCAATGCATCCTCCCCGCATGCGCAATGAACGCCAGGCATCCATTAGGCTTCCGCTGTGCATCCGCTAGGCTTCTGCTGTGCATCCTCTTCATCCGTTCGGCGTCCGCTCTGCATCCGCTGTATCCGTTCCTTGTCCGCTTCGCTGAGGCCCCCCAGAAGCCCTGCGGATGTGCCACCCACTCCCATCTGCTCCCATCCGCTTCCATCCGCTGGGCTTCCGTTCCACATCCGCTTTGCATCCGCCCTGCGTCCTCCCTGCATCCGTGTTATCCACTCTGGTTATGCAAATTTTCACCCCTTTTGAGAGCGGATAACAACGGATGGAACATTTTGCTCGTCCGCTGTGTCCTTTTTGCATCCGTTGGCCAGTGTGACATGGGCTTTAAGTTCACATATTATGCTAATGTTGTGGGACTTATCTCCAAGGGGAGGGATGAGTCTGCCTATTGAGATGAAGTGGACTGGTTGCTTTCGTGGTGTGGAGACAATAACTTGATCCTCAACACCAATAAGATCAAGGAGCTAATGGTGGATTATAGAAGGAACAGATCAGACATCCAGCCCTTGCTTATCAATGGAGACCGAGTGGAGCAAATAGCCAGTTTTAAGTTTCTGGGTGTTATCCTAAAAAGAGGACCTGATCTGGGGTGCCCACATTACAGCCTGGTCAAAAGGGCCCAGCAGAGATTATACTACCTGAGACTTCTCAGAAAACAACAACGAATGAAAAACTGCTGGTACTGCACCTCTGTAGATAGGAAAGCACTCCAGAGGGTTAATGTGATTGCTCAGAAGATCATGGGTTGCCCTCTCCCCTCTTTGAAAGAGCTTTATAGCTCCCAATGCCTTAAGAAAGTTCAAAACATTCTCAAAGATCCATCTCATCCTGGAAACCCTTTTTTTGAACTATTACCATCTGTGAGGCAGTACAGAATAATAAAAACAAAGACAAATAGCTGAAAAACAGCTTCTATCCCAGGGTAGTAGCTCTTTTGAATTCTGCTGTATCATGCAGATTGATGTGGTGTTGGGAGTTTCCGGTTCAATGTGTGAAGAGTGAAGGATGTGTGTTTGTGTTTATTTTCATAGTCATGGTCATGATGTGCACTGAAGATGGTCTTTGATTTCATTGTTTGAGGTGCAATGACAATAAAGTAAACGAAACTAAACTCTTAATATGTTTGGTTCTTGTTTACTATGACATATAAAGCGGCCTTTGTACTTGTTAATTTTTTATGCTTTGTACTCACAATCAGTTGTAACTTATTGTAATCTCCATGGTGAAGAAATCCTTGTAAAAACAAAATACTCAAGCTATTCAGTTGCTTTTAAACAGGCTTGTTAATTAATTGTCCATTCTTCTATACTCCTTGCTCTCCATTGTCTCCATATAATATACATGGTGCTCATTGGCCTTCTGTATTAAATATCTAAGCTAAAATTCTGCACAATAGTGTGAAAGTGAATCCCATTGACAGGATTCTGGTAGAAGGAAGGAAGGAAGGACTGATTTTGATAGTCTATCGCATTAGAAAGTTGGGGTCAATACATGTTAATTTAGTTATATAAATAACACCCACAATCACATTCAAAGTACTATCTGAATTATTAGATTATTATATGAATTGATTGATACTTCATGTTAGATATGCCTTCAAACTCAACAATTGTATAATTGTTACGAGGTATCATGAATAGTATATATTCAAATAAATTTTTGGAAGTGAGTAAACATGCGTATCCAAACCAGATGCAATGCTTCTTAAATGATACTGAATTATCATGCCCAGTTCTTTTGCCAATGTACAAATCTAATCATTTATTTTCTGAAGCAATTTTGAAGAAAAAAGAAATGCAACCAACTGTTAATCCTACCTATTTTAAAAATGTCCTTCTACCGATCAGAGGCAAACTGTTGTTTTCTACTGAAAGGATTTGTGCCTGTGATTATGGAAATAAATCTGAAGCACATTTTAGACCAGTGGTCCATTGCAACCAGCTGAAAAACAATGACAGTCATTTTATGGGAATAAGAGATCATAAATCATTTGCTTTATCACTTCAATGCTTTTTTTTTCAGCAGCAGCATTTTTCATTCTAACACAGCTGGTCCAGTAGGAACCACTTGTTTGCTCCTAACTTTTCAGAATGTTGTTTCTCTCCATTTTTTATTTTAATGCTTCCCCAGAATCTTTAAGTTTACAGATTCCAACCATCTTACATTTAATGCCAGCATTATTTCACCATATAGGATGACAAATGCCATTTTATTTGGTCTTGAAAACATCATGAATTAGATGACATCACCAAAGTTAGTAATATCACAAGCAACTCAAATACAACAAACATCTCTCTTGAAGATATCATTGAGGCAACCAGAGATGGCCCTGAGTCCAAATACAATGATGACTCGGTGGCTCCAAAATTTTGTAGAGTTGTTTGCAAAAATGAGTCCAAAAAACGCATATTCATTCATACAATAAATGCCATTGCAAAAACCAATCCCAACCACAAAAAACTTTGCTCAAGACCAGACTTATCCATACTGCAAAGAATCCGGACCCCATAGAACTCCCCACAGAACTCAAAAGATGTCTATACAATGGCGAAAAGGATCTCTACGTTGACTACCACGCTGATTGTACCAAAAGTAAGTCACACAAGCCACAACTCCCCATCCAACCCTACCTCATCCAACCCATCATCACTCAAAACTAGGCGTGCACGCCCCTAACTACCTCAATTCCAAACACAACTGGCCTTAAATGCAAGCTACTCAATGCAAGAAGCCTTGTAAATAAAATACCTGAATTTCTCCTCTTACTAAATATGGCTACATTCGACATCATATTTGTCTGTGAAACATGGCTCAATGCATCTCTCCCTGACTCCATTACCACAGTAAGAGACTACCAAGTTTACCAATCAGATCATGAAATCCATTGAGAAGGTGGTGTTGCTATCTTCTATAAAAAATCCTTACATCTAAAAAACATCCAAGTTACCCAAAAGCTTACTCTTCCAGAGACCATTGTCTGTGAACTGTCCTTAAATATCACATTTCAATTCTTACTATGTTACACAGCCCCTGATTATGACATTGAACATGTAAACAAGTTAAATTTACGACTGACATGGGCAACATCCTGCCCACGCACCTTTATCTTTCTTGATGACTTCAATCTACCTCACATTAACTGGACCCTAAACGAATGTAAAACTGAACCCATACATGCAACCTTCTACAATGCTGTAACAAACCTGGGATTGGAACATCTAGTAACCAACAACACTACATTCAACAACTGCCTCGATCTCATCTTCTGCAACAGTTTGAATTCAATTTATGGAATACAAATCAATGAACCCTTTTCCAACAGTGAACACAGCATGATTTACTTTTGTCTCAACATACATCCTCACAAAAATCACCATAACAACAGGATCCCCAATTATAACTTCAAAGAAGGCAACTATGATCTTATAGACAACGCTCCCTCATCCCTTGATTGGCAATTTCTATTCACTGGATGCAATACTGTTGAAGAGCATTACAACATATTTTTTCCTTGAAGTCAAAAGATTCATCAAACTATATGTACCAAAAAAACTCCCAAACCAGGAAAAACAAATTACACATAGCAATAAGGAAGCTCCAATCCAAAAAGAAATCCCTTTGGCAGAAAAACAAATCTGGTCACATTGCCAACTTTAAAAGCTGATACAAAAATTATGCCACCAATTATCACATTAAACAAAAGGAAAACCTTCTATGCACCAATTCCACCTGTGCTTTCTACAATTTTGTAAACAACAAATTAAAAGACTCAAGGTCCATCCCACCACTGAAAGGACTTAATGGTAAAGACTGCAACGATGACACCATTAAAACCAACCTCTTTAACACATTCTTTGGCTCAGTATTTATAAATAGCAATGGATCATGCCCAATATTTCCTAGTCAAACCACAGACATCTACAATGATCTAATACATATCAATTTTACAGAAGACAGTGTTGAAAAAGCACCATGCAATCTAAAACCATCTCTATCTATTGGACCGGATGGAATATGTGCCTACTTCTTAAAAAGGCTATCCACTGCCATCGCTGAACCTCTAAGCATAATCTTTGAAAAATCTTTCAAGACCAGCTCCTTGCCAAAACTATGGTCACAAGCCTCAGTCATCCCCAGCTTCAAAAAGGTAGACCCCCCAGCCTAGTTGAAAATTACAGACCAATCTCTTTATGCTGCATCACCTGTAAAGTCATGGAATCAATTATTAACCAATCCATTATCCTCCACTTAGAGGATACTACTCTCTAACAAACAATTTGGTTTCAGAAAAAAACTATCCTGTAATCTGCGACTCTTACACTGCAAAAACATATGGACTACACAACTCGATCAGGGCAAAGCAATTGATGCAATTTACATAGACCTCTGTAAAGCCTTGATTCAGTGGTACATGACAAACTACTCCTAAAACTAAAATCTTATGGCATGTCTGGACACTTGCATAACTGTATAGAAGCATTCCTGTCAAACAGACAACAAATAGTCAAAATTGGGAGCATCCTATCAAATTCTGTAACTGTCAACAGTGGTGTCCCCCAAGGCAGTGTTCTAGGACCAACTCTCTTCATACTCTACATAAATGACTTCTGTGATCATATTAAGAGCAACTGCATTCTCTTCACTGACGATGTAAACCTATTCAACACCACAGACAACACTGCTACCATTCAAAAAGACCTTGACTATGTATCAGAATGGTCAAACAAATGGCAACTTCAAATCTCAACAAATAAATGCTCTGCCTTATTACGTATTGGCAAAAAAATATATATCAGAAAATGAAATATAGGCTGAATAGTTAAGACCTTGTTGATGATCCAAACTCTGTCAAGGATCTTGGAGTACTCATCTCTAATGATCTAAGTGCTAGAGCCCACTATAACTACATAGCCAAAAAGGGATTAAGAGTTGTTAACCTAATCTTATGTAGCTTTTTCTCTGTTAATATTACACTACTAACTAGAGCATACAAAACATTTGCTAGACCAATATTGCTCATCAGTCTGGAACCCACATTACGTATCTGATATCAACACAGTTGAGAAAGTCCAGGAATATTTCACAAGAAGAGTTCTCCACTCCTCTACTTGTAGCAGAATACCTTATGTCACGAGACTCGAAATTCTAGACCTAAAATACCTAGAACTGTGCTGCCTTTGGTCCAATCTATGTATAGTATATAAAATCATATATTGCAATGTTTTATCTGTCAATGAATATTTCAGCTTCATCCATAACAACACAAGAGCACACAACAGATACAAACTCAAGGTTAATCGCACCAAACTTGATTGCACGAAATACGACTTCAGCAACAGAGTGCTCAATGTCTGGAATACTCCTCCTGACACTGTGGTTTCTTCCCCAGACCCCAAAAACTTTAACCTTAGACTGTCTACTATTGACCTCACCCCTTTCCTAAGAGGTTTGTAGGGGGCGGGCATAAGCGCACCAACTTGCCTACCGTCCCTGTCCTATTGTTTTTTTTAATTTTTCTTACATATATCCATGTATTCATAACTATGTTTTTACTAATACCTATTATCTTGTAAGCAATTGACAAAACCAAATAAAATAAATAAATAATTTTTTTCCCCAGGGTATTATCAGTTAATACTATTTCCATTGTCAAATTAGCCTTTTTTTCTTTTGATATACTATCTGGAAACATTGACTAATGTTTTTATTAGGGCCTATTCAGATCCAAATTCAAATTTGTTTATGTGAAATGCACTCATAGAAGAGATTATTTGTAGGTCAGGGTTGAACTGCGAGGTCCTTGGTGCCTTCAACAAGGGCAGACCTTCTAACTTACTGCCCTCATTGGAAAAGTTCTTAAAATTTCAGGAAGACATTCAAAAATGAATCTGCCTTGAAAAAAGCCCATGTTGAATTATGTATTACAATCAAACATCAGGTTTTGACCATAGGAAATGTTTTGTGCACTTTGTATGATGCTGTAAAGACTTGTTTCGAGCAATATACAAAGTCTGAAGACAAAATCCTTTCCCTTGGTTATTTTATGACCAATAACTCACTCCAAACCTGAATCTTATCACAATGTCTGGTATCTTTTACAGTATATCCTACTGGGCCCCCTCCCTTTCCCCAGTTAAATCTATTGTGTTCATATAGTAATTTGTGATATCACCAATAATGGTACTATTGCTGAATATGGCCTAAGGAAGCCATGGCTGAAAAATGCCACCCTCTTCATCTTTTGATAATGTCAATTCCACCTTGATGGCTATAACAACAGCCAGTTGGGGGGAAAAACCTTCCCACTGAAGGTTTTATTGAATTTTTTTTCAAAGCAAAATTAATTTTTAACAAACAATATTTGTCCCAATTACATATTTGGCACAAATGCAACTATCTTGTGCCAACATTTTACACAGTAGAAAACCTAGATTAATTTTTCCATTGCTACTACTACTGATTTCTTTCTTCACATCAGCTATGAAATCAAGCAAACCAGAAAAATCCTTGCAATGTCTTTTCACTGGTAACAAAATAAGCTGTGAGGAAAGACTTCTGAGAGTTGGGATCTTCTTTCCTGTGTTCCTATGTACGTTCTTTTCCTTGTTTTGGGAGAATCCTAAATGTTTTTATGATTATACCAGCCATCTTTAACATGAATCCTAAGATAATTTCTGTCCTATCTTTATTTTGTATTAAATGCATGCAGATGTATAAGGGGTTTAAATAATTTACATTTGTTCTTACAAGTTACCTCAAAGGATATTAAACCAGTTAAAGTCAAATAATGTACTAAAAAAGAATGAATCATATGACTGTTTATCTTCCAGATTTTCCATCATTTTCCTCTTAAATAATTGAGCCTAGTACACTTAACAATATAAATGCAAAGATATAGTTGCTTACTCTATGAAAAATATTTTCCAAGAATCTTAAAAAAAAAGATATACCACAATATTCCTCTGACATTACAGTGATGTCTCTGAGAGCGCAAATCAGTCCTGCAATTCTCTTTCTCTCTCTTTCTATCTTTAGAACTAACTTTTAATGATGAAGCAAGGTGTTATTTCTCTTAATTAACTTGAGGGAAAGTGGTAGATTGTTCTGCAGGTCTGACACTTGAAATATAAATGTTTACTTGCTTGAAACTCTATTTTCTATGCAGCCTCTTGGGTAACCAAACCATTAATGAATCAGTCACCCTTTGTATGTAATGATTAATGACTTGAGAGACAACATCCATTATCCCATTTCTAAAACCCCACTTGACTGTGTGTACCACATATTTTATCCTACTCTCAGGAAAGGCAGTGGAACAATCTGCAACAGCCTGCTCTGGAGGCATTTTAGTTACAGAATCTTGTTGCTGAAAAAGTTTTATTCCAAATTAAAATTGAGATTTCTGGTATATTTATTGAAGAAAAAAACCTCAGCTTGTAAAAATGTCATCTGCAGAAGCAATTTGTGACATGTAATATGCATAAGACAATATTTCTTAAGAAAGCAGTAACCACAAACTGAAAAGACAATGAAAGAAAAAGGGTTACTTTTTCTTTTAACTTGGTGTTGTAGTTAACAGTTAATATATATGTGAACTTTATAAAAGGTCAATTGCACTATAATTTGCACAGCTATTGAAGAAATTCAGGAACAATATTTTCCATCACTAGAAAAGAGTCACTATAAGATAGAGTTCACTACGATGGATTCTATTGTACAATGAACTAAGCCAGAGGGAAAGGTTGACTGAGCCAAGAGTCAGCTTTGAAATGCTTTGGATTCCCAGAAACAAAGGTTGAAATCCCAGCAGGTATAGCTCAATGTTTTGTAGGAGATAAATGGATTTCTGGTGCCTGTTACTATGTAGAGACCATTTTGATAGCGGGAAAACTTTAAAAGACAAAAGTATCTTCTGAACATTAGAAGATATTGGAGCATCTTTCTAAAGAACAGGATATTTTTGTTTGAAAGTTTCACTCAAGTTTTCCATTCTTAAAAAAAAAGGCAGTTTTATGAAGAGCCCTATCAGATAGGCAGCTCCTCTCTAACTTAAAGGTGAGATGGAGTTCAGCAAGGATGCTCATACTCAAAACTTCTTAAATAACTTTAGAAATATTTGACAAAAATGACAAACTATTATTTCCCACATTCATATACATTTTATGTAAGTGGGTTCAAAGGGTCATAAAGAACCATTGTGAAAGTACATGCAAGTTGTTTCATTGATAGAAAACAAACCTGGACATTGACTTTATTAAATGGGGAGGATGCAAATATAGAAATTAAGTTTCAAATTAAAAACATGCCAAACTCAAACTCACTTGAATGGAAATACTCTTTCATGTTTAAACAATTATTCCTATATCACCAGAATTGCTATTCTGACATTCTAGAAGTAATTGTGATATCCACATAGCTCCATTGCAGACTTGATTTCTGGAATGATGGGAGCGAGATACTTTTCTTAACTTTGGAACAATCTGAATTCAATACATTTTGCATACCCCGACATTCCACATGTATGACAGTGAATATGCTACTTATTCTTGGAATGATATAAAATAATGTGGTTTGAGCAAATGTCCCAAATATAATTATTTTGAAGATTGTTACTTTATGCTGGATAACTGTAACTCTTTATAAAAACCCTTTATATGACAATATATACATAAGCAGAATCAGAAGCTAGATTACCCTTTTATCTTTCTGTTTAATATGCAACATTTTATTGTTTTATACATGGAGGGAAAATGTATGAGCATCTATATGGTAAAGGAAAGCCCACTCCCCACAAAGCCATGTTTATATATGAAGCAAAAAATTAACCCTACCTACATATTACTGGAGTTAAGTCACCCAGTAATTGAGAAGAAAAAGAGAAATGAAACATATAAATTAGAGGTGTAAAGAATGATTATGATTTGCTGCAGTCCTTTTGATTTTGCACTATTGATATGAAACAAGGTGATGCAATTCACCATATGGAGGCAGGGAGACAATGCAAACCTTTCCAAAGGCTGTTTAAAGGAAGATAAGTGCTTTATATCTCTTCCCACAATTTGCAAATCACCTCCTACAAAGGATTTGCACAATTCTACAATGTCGGAACAGTTATAAATTATAAGGTTACATGAAACATGATTGCCTATGCTAAATTTCTGATTAAGCTTATCTCTCTTCCTAAGAAACTTAGTTCCCTTTACACTGAAGGATGGAAATCCATGTATGTGGAAGCAAAAAATAACATATGGGGGGTTTCTTCCTTCCCATTTACAATCTCTCAGGAATTAGGTAGTAAGCAAGTCTATAAGTATACACTACTTAAACAGATGTATAAGTATATGCTAAATATTATGTAATGAATGTGGAGTACTATAGTGATTTAGGCACAGTGCCAAATCTTCAATTGATGAAAGCTTAAGTTCAATTGCTGATGCTTTTGTTACAATTGAAAGTACCCACTCATGAAAGGGTTTTTTTCATCTTGTGTCACTGCAGTTCTCTCATTTTGGTGGTGCTAGACAGATTCTTCTGTCTCCTTGCAATAACAGACAGGTTGAAACCATCAAACATAACTTGATCAGTATTGATTCTACACAGACAGTTGCAGCATTGTTTTTCCTCTTTTCTTCTCTAGACTTCAAGAGTGTTAAGTTCATCTAAATTCATTACTATTTTTCTGACAATGGTTCTTCCATCACCTATTTTGTCAGGTTCTTTGCAACAGCATGTGCATTTCAGTGGGAACTGACAGATAAGAAGTATGGATTTGATCTGACACAAAGCAATATTGTCTCTTGGTTCCATTTCTTGCTACTTTAATTTTATAGTTTATAATATTTCAGTTTGTTATTTTTTACTACATATAAACTGTAGTATAAACTACAGTATATAACTATGATCTTAATTTTAGTTAATCATTTGTTTTAGTTATAAACAATATATTATCTTACAAGAAATCTGCTATTTATTTATTTATTTATTTTGTCAAGTGATTATTAGATAACAGTTATAAGTATAAACATGGTTATGAGTACATGAAATGGATACAAATAAGAAAAAAAAGGAAACAATAAGACGGAGACAATAGGCACATTGGTGCGCTTATGCACGCCCCCTACCGATCTCTAACAGTCTAAGGTTAAAGTTTTTGGGGTCTGGGGAAGAAACCACAGTGTCAGGAAGAGTATTCCAGACATTGAGCACTCTGTTGCTGAAGTTGTATTTCCTGCAATCAAGTTTGGTGCATTTTACCTTGAGTCTGTATCTATTGTGTGCTCTTGTATTGTTGTGGTTGAAGCTGAAGTATTCCTTGACAAGTAGGACATTGCAACATATAATTTTTTGCATTATACTTAGATAAAAAAGGCGATGTAGATGTAGATGTAGTTCTAGGTTATCTAAGTCTAAAATTTCAAGTCTGGTGGCATAAGATATTCTGCTACAAGTAGAGAAGTAGACAAGTCTTCTTGTGAAATATTCCTGGACTTTCTCAATTGTATTAATATCAGAAATGTAATGCGGGTTCCAGATTGATGAGCTGTATTGTTCTAGCAAATGTTTTGTATGCTCTAGTTAGTAGTGTAATATTACCAGAGAAAAAGTTACATAAGATTAGGTTAACAACTCTTAATCCCTTTTTGGCTATGTAGTTATAGTGGGCTCTAGCACTTAGATCATTAGAGATGCGTACTCCAAGATCCTTGACAGAGTTTGGATCATCAACAAGGTCTTAATTATTCAGCCTGTATTTCATTTTCTGATATATATTTTTTTGCCAATACGTAATAAGGCAGAGCATTTATTTGTTGAGATTTGAAGTTGCCATTTGTTTGACCATTCTGATACATAGTCAAGGTCTTTTTGAATGGTAGCAGTGTTGTCTGTGGTGTTGAATAGGTTTACATGTTCAGCGAAGAGAACACAGTTGCTCTTAATATGATAACAGAGATCATTTATGTAGAGTATGAAGAGAGTTGGTCCTAGAACACTGCCTTGGGGGACACAACTGTTGACAGTTACAGAATTTGATAGGACGCTCCCAATTTTGACTATTTGTTGTCTGTTTGACAGGAATGCTTCTATACAGTTATGCAAGTGTCCAGACATGCCATAAGATTTTAGTTTTAGGAGTAGTTTGTCATGTACCACTGAATCAAGGCTTTACAGAGGTCTATGTAAATTGCATCAATTGCTTTGCCCTGATCAAGTTGTGTAGTCCATATGTTTTTGCAATGTAAGAGTCGCAGATTACAGGATAGTTTTTTTCTGAAACCAAATTGTTTGTTAGAGAGTAGGTTGTTTGTCTCTAAGTGGAGGATAATGGATTGGTTAATAATTGATTCCACGACTTTACAGGTGATGCAGCATAAAGAGATTGGTCTGTAATTTTCAACTAGGCTGGGGGGTCTACCTTTTTGAAGCTGGGGATGACTGAGGCTTGTGACCATAGTTTTGGCAAGGAGCTGGTCCTGAAAGATTTTTCAAAGATTATGCTTAGAGGTTCAGCGATGGCAGTGGATAGCTTTTTTAAGAAGTAGGCACATATTCCGTCCGGTCCAATAGATAGAGATGGTTTTAGATTGCATGGTGCTTTTTCAACACTGTCTTCTGTAAAATTGATATGTATTAGATCATTGTAGATGTCTGTGGTTTGATTAGGAAATATTGGGCATGATCCATTGCTATTTACAAATACTGAGCCAAAGAATGTGTTAAAGAGGTTGGTTTTAATGGTGTCATCGTTGCAGTCTTTACCATTAAGTCCTTTCAGTGGTGGGATGGACCTTGAGTCTTTTAATTTGTTGTTTACAAAATTGTAGAAAGCGCAGGTGGAATTGGTGCATAGAAGGAAAAGAAAGGAGAACAACGGACGTGGGTAGTATGTAGTGGGGATGTTAAATGGATGTTCATAGGAAGCCTAGAGGATGTATATAGGATGCAAACCGTTCACTGCTCATCCTTTCTATTTCCGTGCTACTAACGCTGTGTAGATGTTCCGTGTACCTTTTGTTTCCTCCCTCTTTCCATTTTCAGCTGCAGCGGATGTGAGTTGAGGGGATGCCCAGAGGATGCAGAGAGGATACAGCGGACGTTTAATGGATGATAAACGGACATAGAACGTTTGTTGCTCGGATGTTACGGATTTACATCGTACACAGCGGAAAGTTCATCTTTTCACAAAGTTTTGTGCAGCTCAAAACTTCTTGAGCGGATGAAATCTCAGTGGACGGATGCTCAAAGGATAGAGTGTATGAAACATGTATGCAATGAGTACACAACAGATGCATAGCATTTTCCAATGTTTTTTAACGTTTTACATCCTCTTTGCATCTGTTGGTGCAGTGGGACAGGTGCTTTAGATCATAGTTGCCTTCTTTGAAGTTATAATTGGGGATCCTGTTGTTATGATGATTTTTGTGAGGATGTATGTTGAGACAAAAGTAAATCATGCTGTGTTCACTGTTGGAAAAGGGTTCATTAATTTGTATTCCATAAATTGAATTCAAACTGTTGCAGAAGATGAGATCGAGGCAATTGTTAAATCTAGTGTTGTTGGTTACGAGTTGTTCCAGTCCTAGATTTGTTACAGCATTGTAGTAGGTTACATGTATGGGTTCAGTTGTACATTCATTTAGGGTCCAGTGAATATGAGATAGACTGAAGTCACCAAGAAGATAAAAGCATGTGGACAGGATGTTGCCCATGTTAGTAGTGAATTTAACTTGTTTACATGTTCAATGTCATAATCAGGAATTCTGTGACATAGTAAGAATTGAAATGTGATATTTAAGGACAGTTCACAGACAATGGTCTCTGGAAGAGCAAGGTCCTGGGTCATTGGGATGTTTTTTAGATATAGGGACTTCTAATAGAAGATAGCAACACCTCCTCCTCTTCTACGGATTTCACAATCTGATCATAAACATGATAGTCTCCTACTGTGGTAATGGAGTCAGGGAGGGATACATCGAGTCATGTTTCACAGACAAATATGATGTCAAATTTAGCCATATTTAGTAAAAGGAGAAATTCAAGTATTTTATTTACAAGGCTTCTTGCATTGAGTAGCTTGCATTTAAGGCCAGTTGTGCTTGGAGTTGAGATATTTAGGGGCATGCATGCCTAGTTTTGGGTGATGGTGGATTGGATGAAGTAGGGTTGGATGTGGAGTTATGGGTTGTGTGACTTGCTTTTGATACAATCAGCGTGGTAGTCAATGTAGAGATCCTTCTTTCCATTGTTTAGATGTTTTTTGAGTTCTGTGGGGAGTTCTATGGAGAGCGGATTCTTTGCAGTATGGATAAGTCTGGTTGTGAGCGAAATTTGTTATGGGTGGTATTGGTTTTAGCAATGGTGTTTATTGTGTGAATGAATATCAGTTTGCTGGACTCATTTTTGCAAACAACTCGACAAAATATTGTTGATATTTTCCAAGTTATCACACTATGCTACATTACTATTTTTTAAATTTTATTAATCTAATTTGGAGTTCCTTAGGCTTTTACTTTATGCCAAAGACCAAAAAGAAAACCATTGTGGTATTGACTTGATTGTTTTGAGATTCTGGATAAATATTTGTTAATTTCAACATAACTTAATAGATTACAAAGTCACATAAATTTTAGTTAACAATGCAACAACTAGTAGTTGGTAACAAGGAGATTACTTTTCCAGAGTAAATGAACACTAGATTAATTATAAGATGACCAAGTTTAAAAAAACAATTGTTTCTGAATAGTCTAATGATAAAAACTGGTCTACCCCTCATGTCTGTTCCTCTATTTAATAAAAAAATAATGTGAAATTTGTATTAAGATTTGGATGTGAGTGAAAAGTTTTATCAATTACTCACTGAAAGCTTTCTGTAGACATCAAGCAAATTGAAGAATTTAAAACACACAATCAGAATACCATTAAAGGCATCATTCAGAAGAATATAGTAGTTGGAAAGAGAATAATGCTTTTAATGATACCAGTATAGGTTTTTAAATTGTAAATTAAGTTAATGTGCTTGATGTCTACAGAAAGTGTACAATAAGTAATATTTAGAAAATAAGCAATGATTGCTAATAGTTGCTCCAATTGTAAATCCTAAAATCTAATTGTAAAACAAATCAAATTCATTTTACTCATGAGAGTTTCTGAATAAAAATAGTACTTCTAAGACTAATAGGATCTCTGTAAGTTTCTTTTTAACACCTTTGCTTATGATAAAGAGTTCTTGAAACTTGAAATCTTTCACACTCTTTTATATCATTTTGCAGAGCCTAATAAAGGAATTATCCTGCTATGGATTTTAGTTTTTTTTTCCTGATGGATCAGCATGACTCCAGTTGCTTTTAAAAAATCCAGCATTGATGATTTATACTCATAAATCATCCAATGATTTATGAGTATCTCTTTAAATGGACCAAACTCATAATTTCATGTTGAACTTTTTTATTTGGTTGAGCTGATACTTTGTAACAAGTTAAATTTGAATATTTTTGGTTTAGTGAAAACCATTTGACTAATTGTCAATGGAGATTCTTAGTCATCCAGATCATGGTTGTCGCAAAGGTACTTTTCCAAGAGGCAACTGGATTTTCTAGTTTTCTTTGAAACATTTCCAAGAAAATCCAGAAAGTCCAGTTGCCTTCTAGAAAAGCAGCTTTGGGACATTTGGCTATTTTCACATTGTTTCTCTGTAGTTTGTTTACACATCCTAAAAGATATAATATATGAGATTCAAACCACAATGGCTAGGTTCACACAATGCTCGAAGCCAAAACACAAGACAGGTGAAACTCAAAAAATTAGAATATTGTGCAAAAGTTCATTAATTTCAGTAATGCAACTTAAAAGGTGAACCTAATATATGAGATAGACTCATTACATGCAAAGCAAGATAGTTCAAACCATGATTTGTCATAATTGAGATGATTATGGCTTACAGCTCATGAAAACCCCAAATCCACAATCTCAGAAAATTAGAATATTGTGAAAAGGTTCAATATTCTAGGCTCAAAGTGTCCCACTCTAATTAGCTAATTAAGCCATAATGCCTGTAAAGGGTTCCTGAGCCTTTAAATGGTCTCTCAGTCTGGTTCAGTAGGAAACACAAACATGGGAAAGACTGCTGACCTGACAGTTGTACAGAAAACCATCATTGACACCCTCTATAAGGAGGGAAAGCCTCAAAAGGTAATTGCAAAAGACGTTGGATGTTCCCAGAAGTGCTGTATCGAAGCATATTAGTAGAAATTTATGTGGAAGGGAATAGTGTGGAAGAAAAAAGTGCACAAGCAGCAGGGATGACTACAGCCTGGAGAGGATTGTCAGGAAAAGGCCATTCAAAAGTGTTGGGGACTTTCACAAGGAGTGGACTGCGGCCAGAGTCAGTGCATCAAGAGCCACCATACACAGACGGATCCTGGACATAGGCTTCAAATGTCGTATTCCTCTTGTCAAGCCACTCCTGAACAATCAACAACATCAGAAGCATCTTATCTGGGCTAAAGAAAAAAAAGAACTGGTCTGTTGCTCAGTGGTCCAAAGTCCTCTTTTCTGATGAGAGCAACTTTTGCAGCTCATTTGGAGTCTGGAGGAAGAATGGAGAGGCACACACTGCAAGATGCTTGAAGTCCAGGGTAAAGTTTCCACAGTCTATGTTGATTTGGGGAGCCATGTCACCTGCAGGTGTTGGTCCACTGTGCTTCATTAAGTCCAGGGTCAACACAGCTGTCTACCAGGAGATTTTGGAAAGCTTCATGCTTTCTTCTGCAGACGAGCTTTATGGGAATGCTGACTTCATTTTCCAGCAGGACTTGGCACCTGCCCACACTGCCAAAAGCACCAAAACCTGGTTCAATGACCGTGGGATTACTGTGCTTGATTGGCCAGCAAACTTGCCTGACCTGAACCCCATAGAGAATCTATGGGGCCAAGAGAAAGATGAGAGACATGAAACCAAACAATGCAGAAGAGCTGAAGACCACTATTGAAGCACCCTGCTCTTCCATAACATATCAGCAGTGCCACAGTCTGATAGCTTCCATGCCATGCTGCATTGAGACAGTAATTGCTGCAAAAGAGGCCCAAACCAAGTACTGAGTTTATATGCATGCTTATACTTTTCAGAGGTCTGATATTGTTCTATGTACAATCCTTATTTTATGAATTGCATGTAATATTCTAATTTTCTGAGATTGTGGATTTGGGGTTTTCATGAGCTGTAAGCCATAATCATCTTAATTATGACACATTACGGCTTGAATTATCTTGCTTTGCATGTAATGAGTCTATCTCATATATTAGTTTCACCTTTTAAAGCCCCTGTCACACTGCACCAACGGATGCAAAGAGGATGTAAAACGGACAAAAAAGTTTGCCATCCGTTGGTTAATGCGATGTATCCGTTCTATACCACTGCCTCTGTTTTGCTTCCTCTCTATCCGTCCAGCATCCTTTTTTGGACATTTCATCCGCTCAGAAAGTTTTGAGCTGCTAAAAACTTTTGCGCAGAAAATGTATCCAATTCGTCCATTCTGCATCCGCTAGGCATCCGCTAGGCATCCGTTCTGCATCCGTTACGCATCAACTATATCCGCTAGGCATCCGTTCCGCATCCGCGCAACTCGCATCCGCTCAGACACAGGGAGGAAGCAGAACGGACGCGGAACAGATGCAGAACGGATGCCTAGCGGATGCAGCATGAAAACAAAGCATTTAAAACAGAAAAAACCTTTGCAGAGGGGACCTATCTCAGATATTAAGGATGTCTAGAGGATGCCTAGAGGATGCCTAGAGGATGCAAAGGGACACTTATACTGCCCATAAAAAGGGGGAGCAACTCATCTGCATCTCGCTTTCAGCCCAGCAGCCCAGCTGTGCAGACCTCTGCAGCCTTCATCTGACTCTTCCTCTTCCACAGCATCCAGTCATGTCCACCATGGATCATAACAAAGTCCTTTTGGCAGCCACCATCCTTCTGCAACAGTGCGAAGCCATCTACAGGCTCTGTGAACTCTACTATGGGAAGAAAAAGAGGCGGCCAAGAAGCATCTGGGTACAAAGATGGTTCACCAGAAGAGCAGAGGACGGACTGTACAACAAGCTGATGGTGGAGCTCAGGAACGAAGACACTCGGGCATTCCAGAACTTCATGAGGATGCCTCCAGCCATGTTTGACGAAGTTGTGCAGCGGCTGACACCCAGGTTGACCAAGGCAAACACCAACTTCTGGCCCAGTCTGGAACCTGGGCTCAAGTGGCACTCACTCTGCACCACCTGGCCTCAGGGACCACGTACACGAGCATGCAGTACGGCTGGAGGGTGCCACACAACACCATCAGCATTGTGGTCAGAGAAGTGGTGCCGGCCATCATCGAAGAATACAAGGAGGAGTTCCTCCAGTGCCCCTCCACTGAAGAAGGATGGAAGAAAGTTGCAGAGCAGTGGTATCAGAAGTGGAACTTCCCAAACACCGTTGGCAAGCACGTGGCCTGCAAAGCGCCAGCCAACTCAGGGTCCTCTTATCACAACTACAAGGGCTTCTTCAGCATCATCCTCTTCGCCATGGTTGATGCTGACTACAAGTTCATGTACATCGATGCTTCAGGCAACAGGTCATCTTCAGATGCCCAGGTATACAACGTCAGTGTCCTCAAGGAGGGGCTGGAATGCAACCTCTTTGTGGGCTTCCCAGATCCAGACCCCCTGCCCAAAGACACGCAAGATGTGCCCTACTTCATCATGGGGGATGACGCCTTCTCCCTCACAACCTACCTCATGAAGCCCTACACCTCCAAATACCTCACCTGTGAAGAGAGGATCTTCAACTACAGGCTGTCCAGGGCAAGGCGGGTGGTGGAGAATGCCTTTCGCATCCTGGCCAACAGGTTCCAGGTACTTCTCACCACCATGCAGCATCGCCCAGAGACCGTGAGGAGGATCATGGAAGCTTGCTGCATTCTGCACAATCTCATGCGCACCCGCTACCCAGTGTTGCAGAACAGGCTCGTGGACCTCCAACAAGCCAATGGGGACATGGAGCCTGGGAAATGGAGGCAAGGGCGAAACCTGATAGACACTGAGGATGTGCAAGGCCCCAACAGAGCCTCACATGAAGGGAAGAAGCAGCGCAACCTCCTGAAACACTGGTGCAACTCTCCAGCTGGAGCAGTGGAGTGGCAAGACAGGATGATAGATGCTTAATGGATGCTTCCTTCAGCCTGTCTCATCACACGGATGAGATTGGGCCATGTATGTTGGGTGGCCCTACAATGATCAGGGCATTTAATAAAGTGTTGTGTTTGTGTTGACATGTGTGGATGATTATTACATTATTATTGATAATAAAGGGCCATAGGTGTGGCACTTGGGAGGGTGGACCATATAGTCCCACTATGCTTGCATTGGAGGTTTATCTATCCCACAGCTATTACCCATTCCAAAGGTATCCCTGCCCATCCCACTGCTATCCTTACCCATCCCAAAGGTATCTCTGCCCATCCCACTGCTATCTTAACTCATCCCACAAGCATGCAAAGGCTTAAACCATTTCTGAAAGTTTACACCAAGACTTTATTAAAAAAAAGAAATGAAGCAAGTGTATGAATCAAAAATAGAGTTTATTAACAAGAAGCTTTAAAACAGAAATGAGTCTCTGGCACTCCTCTTGATAGCTTAGTCTCAGGGGTGAAGGGTCCAGGTGCTGTGGAGGTGGCTGGTGCTGGAGTGCTTGTCATCAGCTCCTCCAGAAGCAGAAGCAGCAGAAGCCCCAGCCCCAGAAGAGCGAGCCCGTGCTGCAGAAGCCCCAGCAGAACCAGAGTGAGGGCCAGGGGGCGGGATGGTAGCCCTGTCCCTCTTGCAAGGGCTGGCAGCAGATGGCTGAGGCTTGCTGTCTTTCCGCATGGTTGTGGGGTTGCTGGCTGGCAGGGAGGCTGGCAGGAACCAAGGCTGGCAGGAAGGCTGGCAGGGAGGCAGGCACCAAGGCTGGCAGGAAGGCTGGCAGGAAGGCTGGCAGGCAGGCAGGCACCAAGGCTGGCAGGCAGGCATGAATCAAGGCTGGCAGGCAGACTGACAGGCACCAAGGCTGGCAGGCAGGCAGACAGCAAGGCTGGCAGCAAGGCTTGCAGGCAGACATGCAGGCAGGGCAGTCAAGGCAGTCAATCTGTCCAGCAGCAGATCTTTCCTCTGAATGGCGACCAGCTTCCGAGCTGCTTCCGTTATATCTGCAGCGCTGACGCAATGCATCCTCCCCGCCTGCGCAATTAACGCTCGGCATCTGCTAGGCTTCCGCTGTGCATCCGCTGTGCATCTGCTGTGCATCCGCTTCATCCGTTCAGTGTCCGTTCTGCATCCACTGTATCCGTTCCATGTCTGCTTTGCTGAGGTCCCCCGGAAGCCTAGTGGATGTGCCATCTGCTCCCATTCGCTTCCATCTGCTAGGCTTCCGCTCTGCATCCATTTTCCATGTGCTCTGCGTCCTCTCCCCGTCCGTTCCTTTCCGTGTTATCCGCTCTGGTTATGCAAATTTTTGCCTCTTCTGAGAGCGGATAACAACGGATGGAACATTTTTCTCGTCCGTTGTTAACGTTTTGCATCCATTGGGCAGTGTGACAGGGCCTTAAGTTGCATTACTGAAATAAATGAACTTCTGCACGATATTCTAATTTTTTGAGTTTCACTTGTAAATAACCCAAGTCAATATATAAAAATATAACGTATTTGCTAAAATAATCAATAATCTCCTTTATAGCTTATAGATCTAGTTGAACAACAATTATCTAATTATTTTACCAGATTTCAGAATAATTTTCTTGGTTTCAAAATAGATCTTCACATCTTAAAAACTTTTCTTGATAGAAGGTTTCTAAGCAGTGTTTGTAAAAATGTTTTATGGACCTATTCAATACTTTATTTCTTAAGAAATTTGCTAGAAAATAATGTGAAATAAGGTTGAGGTCTCATTACAGATTCATGCCTAATAAATTGCATGAAAAAGAAATAGTGACTTGTAAAATGTTCTTCCTCTTTTAAAGCACCTAATAAATAGATACTTTAATATCAATGCAATAAAATAATTTCAGAACATGAGAGCATTCATGGTAGGAGTTCAAATTCTGACAGCATCTACTTGTAGGCTAAGTAGCAGACGATGAGGAGAAAGCATTTTAGAGAGAGTTGCCTCCACTATTTTGAAAGTTGGTCATTGTCAAAAATATATTGGTAACCAGACTTCTGGTTGAACTTCCCCGAAGATGAACTATTGACCGCGATCGTCCACAGCTTTGATCCATCCCTCTTCATTGGAGAGCCTCAATTGTCCAGATTTGGGGTAGAAGCTGTCTTGTAGTGATGGCTGAGGAAGGGAGACCACTAGCCAGGTAGAGGGGAGCCGCATATCTCCTCCCTGGTTTGGCAAACACTCCCCCAAGAAGACGTCTGAAGCGGTGGTCTAAAATGGCCACCCTGAAGGGGAAGAGTCAGCTAGAATAAGATTGTGCAGGAGGAGTGGTGAAAAAGAGGACAGCATAGGAACCAGGAGAATTTTGGCATAAGATACCCCGGTTTTGAAATCTTTTAACATTGTTAAGAAAGTGGATTTATGTGGAGGACAAAGAAATTAAGAAAGAAAATACATGACATATGAAGTGGCTTTGTACTTAAAAGGAAGAAGCCGGAAGAAGAAACTTGTGTTTGAAATAATTAAATATAAAACCCTGACACCAAACAGATTTATTAAAGCTGGACTGGGCTGTTTCAAGGTGGAAAATAAAATTTGAAAATTAATGTATGGATTTACTGATTTTGGAACTTTAAAACTTTGAATGAGTGAGGAAAAGACTGGAAAAAGAATCGACTTTGAATACAGCAAAGGGTGCCATCTAGCGGAGAAGTGAATTGTTTATACAAATCCCTTTCTATTTTAAAACTTGGATCCATTACCTACATGATACAAAATAACTGGAATTAGGATACTACAAAAAAGGGACTTTGGAAAGTGAAAGTGAAATTTGAAACAAAGGGAAATTGTGGGTTTTTGAAACATAACTTTAATTAATGGATATTGAAAAGTGGAATTAATCTGGAAATCTTTGGAGGAGTCAATAAAAGTTAAATGTTGGAAAAACTTTAATAAAAATTATTTAAAGATGTCAGGAATGTTACTGGACCTTAAATAGGAACTTAAAAACATGAAAGATGCTACAAAAAGAAGGCAAATCATTGGTTTTGCATTGCAATTTTTGGAAGTTTTAAAATATCAAGAACAAGAAGAAGAGAAATCAACGCAAGAAGTGGGTATCTTAAATGAACATTTGAAACAATGGAAACTTAAGCAAAGGAGGAATAGAAAGAGAATTAATTAATTAGGTTTAACATCATAATTAAAAGTGGTTTATTCTAAAAACCAAACAAAAGAAAAGGAAACAGCAGGAAAGGAAATTTCAGAGGGGAGTAATGGAAAAGAAGGGGGACAGAAATTGGAGGGATATAAAGAGGGCAAGAATGAAATGGGATTTGGAAAGAAAGGAATATGACAAGCACATAAAAACAAAATGGTCTTTTTTAATTAAAAGGCACAGAGATAATGGTTGATTGAAAATTAAAAGAAGGGATTCTGCAAGTGTATAAGGACTAGTTTAAATAAATAAGAAATGATAAGATTGTTTAGAAAATAGTTAAATATAGATTATTATAGTGATATTATTCTGCCATTGCTGTGATTGTTTGCTTTTTCTTCTTTCTGATATGAAATTAAGAGAGATAACCAGAACAAAGATATTAAGTTTGTCCAGAAAATAATGGAATATAGATTATATTAAAAATGGGAGATAGGGACTGATATTGTTTTGCTATTGCAGTGACTGTTTGCTTCTTTTTCTTTATGATATGTAATTAAGAGACGTAAGTAGAATAAAGATATTAATAATATTAAATGAATTAATAAGTTGTGGCAAACAGAGCAGGAGTAACATTAAAAGGGAAAACAATATTAGTTTTTATGAAATGATGGGATTAATTATGTTTGTTTTATCTATAATTTTCTTAATTTAGATATATCTTTTAGGTAATGAAAGGAATTTGCAGACCCAGGTTTAAAAGAGGTATGTGTAATGTAGTAATTATTAGAAAGTTATTATTTTTCTTTTTTTAAGTCTTAACTTAAGGTTAAACTATGGGAATCTTAGGAGGGATTAATTATATGATTTGTCTAATTACAGGGATGGCACCTCGAAACTGGCAATAATAGGGGTGTTGCATTGTTGCTGTTATTTTTTTTTTGTCTGGAAATGTGGGAATTTTTGGAATGATGAATTAAATATAGATAAGTAAATTGCAGACCTGACAGAAAATAAAATAAAATATAATGAATATAAAGATATATAATGGTGCATTATAAGAATTTAAAGAAATAAATTGAGCAATGTTCTGGAAAAATTATAAAATAAGATGGGAAAAGCTTGATGATTAAAATTAAAGAAAATATACAACATAAGATTAAGATAAGTCATTAAATGTGAAAGATGAATAGGAAATGAAAGTCAAGTTTGTAATGTAAATGTGTTAACCTGGAATCATGCTGTTCACTGAAAAAATATTTTTTTTTCTGTAATATGTGAAAATTGAATAAATTTTTTTGGGAAAAAAATATACTGGTAACCAGTCTTTACTGTATTTATTGTTTTACCTATTTTAGGCCCCCTTTTAAATCCACTGCAGAACTGACAGTAGAAATTGAATAACTGAGAAAGAAGCAGACTACTGGATATAGCTATATTGTGGTGGAAATAATTGAAGCAACACACAGAGAGATTCAAACATAGCTATTATCGTGAATAACTGTTGAGAGTGCTCACAAAAACTCTGCCCAACAGCTACACCTCTTTCTAAATTACACGAGCTGCACTGGTACACAGTGCCCCTAGCAAATAAAACACTCTTTCTTTCTTAGTTAACATAGTTTTTCATTTGCTGAAGAGCAAAGTTTTCACAATTGGCTTTCATTGGTGGATATTGAAGTTTCAGGGAATTTGAGGGAAAGGAAACAATGATTGGTATCATTCTGAACTGCCTCAAAAAATAAATGGCAGACATTTCAAATCCAGAGTACTTTGAAAATATTTCTGGTGAGCATGTTGTTGTTATTTTACTATTTGAAGAACATCTCAGTTGAGCAATGTGATGATGTCATATTGGCACTTCTGCATGTTGAAACCAGCCTGATACTTTTACTGTTGTCATGATGATGGTGGAGGGAACACATCTGGTCAGCTCCAGAGTTGCTTGCAAATAAATGTTCATTTAACATAAAATAAAAAGGAGAACCTGAAGAACAGTATCCAATCACTTCCCTGTTTGATGTACTTTTAAGTATGAATGAAGATAATTAAAATGTTGCCCCATAAGTAATTTGTAAGTATTGTGAAGTACAAATAAAAAACAAAGAATGTTTGATTCGCTACTCATTTCCTTAGGAATTATAGTTATGATGGCTCAGAGGTTACTTCTTTATTAAGTCTCATTTCCTTAGGAATTATAGTTATGATGGTTCAGAGGTTACTTCTTTATAAAGTCCTTGAATTCTGTTGTCTGTTGTCTGAGACAATGGTGTTAGGTAATCTATAGATTATGATTAGCTGGGGCAATGCAATTTGTTCCCATGAAAAATTGTTTTAGTATTAAGACATTTCTTTGAATATTCAAGCAAAATATACTTCAAGAGCATAAGTCCATTATGATAGCCATTCTGATAAAGAGCATTGTTATTGCTGTGCCTTCTCCAAGCTAAAATACATACTTCCTTCAATTTTGTGCTCTCTCTCATACAACTTTTCTGTACATAATTTCCAGCTACAGTTTATTTTATTGATCATCAATATAAGAATAAAAGTCCAATAGCAAGGATATGAAAAAAAACCCCAACATTAACAGGATGTCTTTATACAGAGAATTTACCTTCAAATTATTGATGACAGTAATGCTAGTAGAACCGTGGACCTCAGATTTTAAGAAAAGATTGTGGAGTCTTGAAACTCCAGAATAATTGCTTATGAAATAGTGATTTTAATCAATATTTAAATTACTTAGTAATTGCTATTGCTTGCAGGT
This sequence comes from Laticauda colubrina, assembly GCA_015471245.1. NCBI lineage: Eukaryota > Metazoa > Chordata > Lepidosauria > Squamata > Elapidae > Laticauda > Laticauda colubrina. The sequence continues at coordinate 38,968,379 of BLBF01000022.1, read as the reverse complement.
ATCTCTTATTTGCTGCTTTATTTTATTATTCATCTCACTATGCCATGCCTGTAAAAATGTTTGATACATAAAAAGAATCTTAGAACATAGTTGTTAGCTTAGCAACCTTGGCATAGTCTTCGACAAAACGTAACTTCAAAATCTCTTCTGCATAGGACTATCAGACCTTAGCTGCACAAATGTGGACAACTGATCAACATCAGAAAATGGATGCAAAACATCTTGTTATAATCTGTTGGTTGCACAGATTATTGCAGCATAGTTTTTTTCATTCCCATATCTGGATTAAAGTAGCAATTATAATTTATAGTTCTAGGCAATTTAGAAGTTGCTAGTGGGATTGCCAATTAATCTGTTTAAAATCCTAGGAAGAACATTATCTTCATTTACTACCTCAATAATTGCAATGCTGAAGTAGCAAAACTTTTCTATGAATAGCATATTCTTTTTTTCCTGAATAGCCAGATAAATATATTCACCATAGTATGATATAAAACTCATCTGATTGCTTCTTCTCCACAACTCTTATAAAATGCAATTGTTAGAATCAGCTTTTTTAAAAATCTTGATCTATGTGTAAAATAAATAATTATGAATCCATCATATTGATGTAACAGCTTCATTATTTTCAGTTTAAGCTCACCTTTAGATCCTGTCATATTTTACCTCCTAGGCATGGATTGATTTTTTTTAAAAAAATATGTTTTGTTACTCATGCTACTGGTTTGTTCATATCCTAAGCAAACATGATGTTCTTCCTATAGTCTCCATGATCTTAAAAAGCAATATATTAAATGATGTTAAAATGGATAAACTCAAAAGAAACAGGAGAAAAAGCAAAAGTCATATAATAAACACATCTATGATCATAGTGACGAGTAAATCCAAGTTGTTATTATAAGAGTTGTTTACTGTTCTGTACACTTATATGTTTTCAGTAGAAGTACTTTCACCATCAATATTAAGTACTTTGATCAAGCAACAGAACACACCTACAATTACAAACTGGCATGTGCATATGACAGCCATTTATAGGCTGAATTCTAATTCCTAACCATTCTTTTCTCTTGCAAGAGAAGAGATGGAAATGACTTAAAGTACAATTGGAGCTGCTGGTTAAGAGAAGAAAGACAGGAACAATGACAGCTCTCTCCTAGGAAAAGGTTTGTTCATTGGCTTTCATTGAGTAGAAGGTCTACAGGAATATTTATTTAGAGAAGAGTTACTGGGCCCATATTTTTTTTGTTATTGCAATCATTCTGCTAAGCTTGTTTTCTACACAAACGGCAGTGAGAAATTATATTACTGTTTAATAGAAATTTGTTGCCAGATTCCATTGGCCCAGCATGAGCTGATCCCATCAAAACTCTGCACCAGCTGAGCCAAACCCTAGCAGAGATTCTGGATCAGAATCAGTTGTAGCCTGACATTTACTGTTTATTAGTGATTGATTTCAATTCAACAAATGTAGCCATATGATTCTACTGAATGTGGCGCTGTTTGGAATATCAGAAAGCAGAAAGGTATTGAAAGGGAAAATGCCTTAGAAATGAAAGTCAATTCTTAAAAGGCCTGGAAGAATTCCTCATCGGATGCTCTACAATTATAACTGGATTGCAGAGACATCAATATCCTCAGAAAACATATTAATCAAGACTACTGTAGTTTTTTTCCAGGTCTTAAACTAAAACTTCTTTTCCACTAAGGCTGCCAAAATAGAGGACTGGAAAACAGCTGATGTGGTTCCCATCTTCAAAAAAAGGAAAAAAAACAGATCCAGGAAACTACAGACCAATCAGCGTAACATCAATACCGGGAAAGATACTGGAAAAGATAACAAAAAACAGATCTGCCAACATCTAGAAACAAGTAAAGTAATAACTAACAGTCAGCACAGGTTTGTTAAAAACAGATCATGCCAAAACAATCTCATTTCATTCTTCAACACAGTGACTAAATTAGTAGAACAGCAAAATACTGTGGACATAATATATTTAGATTTCAGCAAAGCATTTGACAAAGTAGACCACAACCTACTTCTTAGTAAGCTAGAAAAAAGTGGAGTTGATAGCACCACCACTAGATGGATTTGCAACTGGCTGGCAAACCGTACTCAATGAGTAGTCCTTAATGGATCTAAGTCTACATGGAGGGAAGTAAGTAGTGGGGTGCCACAAGGTTCTGTTTTAGGCCCAGTACTCTTCAATATCTTCATTTATGACTTAGATGAGGGAATAGAAGGGGAACTTACCAAATTTGTTGATGATACTAAGCTGGCAGGAATAGCTAACACCCAAGAAGATAGGCTCAAGATCCAGATGGATCTTGACAGACTAGAACACTGGGCCATATCTAACAAAATGAAATTCATTGTAGAGAAAAGTAAAGTCCTACACTTAGGCAAGAAAAACCAAAAGTACCCATATAGACTGGGTGAAACCAGGCACAATAGCAGTAACTGTGAGAGGGATCTTGGAGTCTTAGTGGACAACCAGCTAAATATGAGCCAGCAGTGTGCAGCAGCAGCCAGAAAAAGCAATACAATCCTAAATTGTATTAACAGAGGGATACAGTCAAGATCAAGGGAAGTACTAATACCACTCTATAAAGCCTTAGTAAGACCACAACTAGAGTACTGCATCCAGTTTTGGTCACCACATTATAAAAAAGATGTTGAGACTCTAGAAAAAGTACAGAGAAGAGCAACCAGGATGATTAGGGGACTGGAGGTAAAAACATACAACAAATGGTTGCAGGAACTGGGCTTGGCTAGTCTAGTAAAGAGAAGGACCAGGGGAGACATGATAGAGGTCTTCCAATATTTGAGGGGCTGCCACAGGGAGGAAGAGGTCAAGCTATTTTCTAAAGCTCCTGTAGGCCAGACAAGGAATAATGGATGGAAACTGAAGAAGGAGAGATTTAACCTGAAAACAAGGAGAAACTTTCTGACAGTGAGAACAATCAAACAATGAAACAGCTTGCCCTAGGAAGTTGTGGGAGCGCTATCAGTTCAGACTTTCAAGAAGAGATTGGACTGCCATCTGTCAGAAATGGTGTAGGGTCTCCCGCTTGGGTAGAGGGTTGGATTAGATGACTTACAAGGTCCCTTCCAACTCTGATTATCTGTTATCTGTTACTTTATGGCAGAAAATTTATTACCTCTTAAGGCCATATGGATTTTGGCAGCCAGAATCTGATAATCATATTTCAACAAAACATCTCTGGAAGTCTCTGATAATAACAAAGTAGAAATAAGAATGTTGTCATGATTAGTTAACCACAGTGGGCAGACAAGACTTTCCAATCCTAAAATTTCCTTTTCATAATTTAATTTGTAGCTATAGTAATGATAACAGTATTGAACGGTGCCCCATTTTATATGTATTTTTAAAAAGAAAATGTGCCAATCCCACTGATTGCTATTATTAGTAGTATGTGTTGGTAACTGACTATCACTTATTACCATATATTGTTCAATATTTTCTGGCACTACATCATCATTTCAAACATGAAGAAAGATTTCAGAAGGTTAGAAAACCAGAAATACATTTTTTAAAAAAAATCTATTTATATGAAACATTATTGGAAATAACTCAGTTTGTTTTATTGAATCATCTGTTGTAGAACTACTAGACCTCAATAAACACTTTAATAAGCATCTAATTTTGAAAAGCAATCATTTCTGGTTATCTCTTTCTAAAAACATGTTACTGGCACTTACTATATTCTAACTGAATATATTACTCTAGACAACAATGTCCCCCTTTTTGAGGGGAGACCATACTTGTGAAGGCACTGACATAATAGCATGAATTTATTTTAAATAAATAAAAAGGGGAATCAGGAGATACAATTTGGTTTTCTTTAGGTACATAAAAAAATCTTAGGACATAGCTGTTAACTTAGCAACTTTGACATAGTCTTGGACCAAACAGAATGTAAAAATCTCTTCTGCATAGGGCTATCAGATCTGAACTGCATTCCTAGTTATCAGTTGGAGCAAGAAATTCTAAATTTACAAAAAGGAGTATTATTGTGTATTTGCAATTCCATTTTCTATACTTGTGGCTGCTTCTAAAGTAATAGCAATCCTGTATTCTGTTTTTACCATGGAAATAAATTATAATATATCTTAAACCTACTGTGGACTAGCTTTTTTTTTATGTTCCTCATGACTTTTTAATTTAACAACCAGCAATCATGCTTATTATATACTGCCTCTGTTGACTCCAAAATAAAATGATACACAGAAGCCATTCTTCTTTATACAGTATATCTCTCTAACAGTATGGGAATCTAGTAACTTTTCTATGCATGTCTGAGTCATGCCTCATCAGGACTCACATGCATATACATTAATGCTCAAAGTATGAAGAACAAACAGGGCAAACAAACAGGGTACACAAGGGCAAGAACAATATTGTTGTCATCACTGAAATTTGGTGGGATGAAACCCACAATTGAAAGTGCTGTTGGAAGCATATAAGATTTTTTAAAAAAATATGGACATATTTATGGACATGTTTAATATGTAAGAAAACACTACAACTCTGCAGATCTGCACAAACCAGATACGAAAGCTTACATGAATACATTTAGGTTAATATAAAAAGAAAAAAGAATGATATTGCCAAATATATAGGCACCAGGCCACCCAACCACACAGAGGAAATAGATGATTTTTTGATGATCAGCTAGCTAAGATATGCAGGAAATAAACCACAGTACTATTGGGGGACTTTAACTACCCTGATATCAACTGGGAGATAAACTCTGTAGTAAGTGGGAGTTCAAGCAACTTGTCATCCAAAATATAGAGGAGGGAATGAAAGAATCACTTATAATCCTCTAATTCTTACTAGCAGAGATAAAAGGATATAGGAGATTGAAGTTTCAAGAACTTTGGCAGCATGACCATGTCATACTGGAATTCAACATAATCCAGACACAAGTAATTGAACAAAGTCAAACTAGAATCTTAGACTTTAAGAGAGATGACTTCAACAAACTATGAGAAAGTTTAGGAATGATTCCATGGATGGAATTCCTAAAGAGAAATAAACACAAGATTCTTGGGAAATTTGAAAAATGAGATTGTCCAAGTCCTATCTAATGCAATACTACATTGAAAGAAAAACAAGAGACTCCAGATGAAACTACCATGTTTGCAAAAAGAACTCTTGAATAGACTGAAAGGTAAAAAGAACAAGTATAAAAATTGGAAAGAGGGACACATAACTAAAACAGAATATCAGCAAATAGCCCGAATCTACAAGGACAGAGTCAGAAAAGTTAAGGCTCAGAATCAATTCAGAATGAATGTAACAAATGACAAAAATAATAATAAAAAATTTCTTTAAACATATAAAAAACAAGAAAAAAGTCAAGGAAATGATTGGTCCACTAATGGGAGAAGATGGCAAGGAGATGGATGGGTAGCAGGGAGAAAGCTGAACTGCTCAATTCATTTTTTGTATCTGTCTTCACGCAAAAGGAAAATAACCCAATTTACCAAAAGTAATATTGTAACTGAGAGAACAGGAATGTAAGTCAAAATAGGGAAGAAAAAGGAAAAACACCTATCCACTCTAGATGAGTTCAAATTTCCAGGACCAGATGAATTACATTCCAGGGTACTGATGTAGCTGGAAGATATGATATCAGAATCACTAAACAAAATCTTTCAGAGGTCTTGCAGCATGGGGAACTACCAGAGTACTGGATAACAACTGATGTGGTTCCAGTCTTCAGAAAAGGGGACAATAGATACAGGAAATTATAGAGTAATCAGCTTTACATCAATAACTAGGAAAATCCTGAAAAAGATAGTCAATCAGTGGACTTTTGAACACGTAGTAACAAGCAATGTGATTTCAAGCTAGCATTGGTTTGTTAAAAACAGATCATGTAGGACAAGCCTTATTGCATTTCTTGAAAAAGTGACTAAATTAGTGGATCAGGAAAATGCTGGGCATATAGTTTACCTTGTCTTCAGTAAACTTTTGAAAAAGTAGACCATAGTCTAAGCTTGGTATGATAGAACAATGTGGGATAGACCCTACTAGCACCAGATGAATTCATAACTGATTGCTCAATCGTATCAGTGTGTAGTCTTCAATAGAACTACATGTATATGGAGGGAAGGATAGAGAAAAGTACTTCAAGGTTCTGTCTGGCACCAGCGACGGCTGCTTCGGTGAAATTATCTCTAATGGTTTCTTTATAGGAGACAAGGTAAACAAGCAGGAATTTTAAACAGACGAAGGAATAGGGGAAAAAACTCATCTCCTTTCAATCTTTCTGACTAATTTATACTTACTTACTAACAAGATGGATGAAATATATTTCTTAAAGAGATGGAAAACTGATTTCTACAATTCAGCAGTTCTTTGTTTTATTGAAACCTGGCTTAATCCACAAATTCATAGGGATAACACCATTTACATCCCAGGATTTCAGATATTTAGATCAGACAGAATTGAAGAGACATCAGGTAAAACAAAGGGTGGAAGATTATGTTTATATATCAACAACAGCTGGTCTCAGGATATAACTATAATATATAAATTCTGTGATGAAAATTTAGAGTCTTTACATATCAACTGCAAGCCATTTTATTGTCCACGTGAGTTCTCCTCATATCTCCTAATAGCTGTGTATTTTTCTCCACAAGCCTGTGTAAACAAGGCATTACAAACCCTTGCTGATCAAATTATGGAGGCTGAAGCCAAATACCCAGATTCCCTTACCATCATTTTAGGGGATTTTAATCAAGCAAATTTAAGGAAAGAGCTCCCAGAATATTTCCAGCATGTAAATTGTCCCACCGGAGGCAAAAATACCTTAGACCACTGCTACACAACAATAAAAGATGCTTAAAGATCTTTACGAGCAGCTGTGGGACATTCTGACCACTACATGATTCACCTTGTACCTGCCTACAGAGAAAGACTTAAAACCATGAAACCAACAATTAAATCAATGAGGACTTGGTCTGATGAGGCAAAGCTGAAGCTCCAGGCTTGCCTTGATTGCACTGATTGGAATGTTTTTGAAGATATCTCTGCAGACTTAGATGAGCTCACAGATACTGTAACATCATATGTCAGCTTCTGAGAACACTTACGTGTACCAGTGGTGGGATTCAAATTTTTTTACTACTGGTTCTGTGGGTGTGGTTTGGTGGGTATGGCAGGGGAAGGATAGTGTAAAATTTTTAGTCAGAGGTGGCAATTGCCAGTTCTCCAAACTACTCAAAATTTCTGCTACCGGTTCTCCAGACTGGTTAGAACCTGATGAATACCACCTCGGATGTGTACCAACAAAGAATCTGCAAATATATAATAATAATAAACCTTGATTCACAGCTAAACTTAAGCAGCTATGTTGTTCCAAAGAGGAAGCCTACAGAAAAGGTGACAGAATGCTATACAATCAGGCCAGAAACATATTAACAAGAGAAATCAGAGCAGCAAAGGAATCAGTTCTCAACAAATGAACCAGCAAATATATGGAAAACTCTTAAGAACATCACTGGCTACTACAAATTTCCTTCCCAGGCAGAAGGAAATCAACAACAAGCAGATGACCTGAATGTGTTTTACTGCAGATTTGAAAGGAAATTACAACCACCTATCTCCACAACCCCCATCTCAAACATACCAACAACAGCCAAGCCTCCTACAACTGGCCCCAACCCATTGGGTTCACATCCTCTGGTGATCACAGAATAAGAAGTGCAAGATCTATTTCACAGACAAAAGCCAGGAAAAGCACCAGGGCTAGATAAGATAACTCCTTCTTGCTTAAAAGTCTATACTGACCAATTGGCCCAAATCTTTACCCAAATCTTCAAGAGATCACTAGAGATATGCTATGTTCCTTCTTGCTTCAAACACTTTCCTATCATCCCAGTGCCAAAGAAGCCCTCCATCAAGGAATTGAATGATTACAGACCAGTTGCTCTAAAATCTGTAGTTATGAAAATCTTTGAAAGGCTAATGTTGTCCCATCAAGGATCTGCTGTTGGATCCCATGCATACTGAGCAAATAGATCGACAGATGATGCTGTTAATATGGCTCTGCATTACATCCTACAACACCTTGAATCTCTAAATACCTATGCAAGGGTCCTCTTTGTAGATTTCAGTTCAGCATTCAATACCATCATTCCAGACATCCTTCTAAGTAAATTAAACCAACTAGTGATTGAACACACTTGTAAATTACATTAAGTGATTGAACACACTAAGTAAATTAAACCAACTAGTACCTGAACACACTTGCAAGTGGATTATAAGCTTCCTAACAGACAGGAAGTAGCAGGTGAAGCTCGGCAGAATCACATCTGATGCCTGTACAATTAGCACAGCCCCTCCCACAAGACTGTGTACTTTCTCCACTTCTCTTCTCCCTATATACCAATGACTGCATCCCAAACGATCCATCTGTTAAAACACTGAAGTTTGCTGATTGGTGATTGGTCTCATTCGAGATCAATTTGGGTTGTGGGGATGTGCTTCTTTCTGCTGATCACCCAGTCCTTGACCAAGTGGTACCTTGTTCCATCATAGTACCCGAACTGCTATGAGTCCTATGGAACTGCTATGAGTCCTATGGAACTGCTATGAGTCCTATGGAGCTGCTATGAGTCCTAGGATGCTTCCAGTTTAGGTCATGTATAGCAGACATCCCTGCCGCACTGCTTAAGTGTGTTCTATGGAGGTGCTGGGCCAGCAACCCGGTCCTCCTTACTATTCTTCTCTTAAGCTGCTGTGAACCCTTGATTAGGCCATGAGGTTGTCATGTATAGTGCACAGCATTGTATGCTTGATCTTGATACTTAGTGTCACGCCTTGTGGACTATTGTTCACAATAGCATGTTATATATATATATATATAAAACAAATCTGCATACAGACAGGAGGTTGTACAACTTTCCTCATGGTATGACCAGAACAATCTGGAACTGAACACACTCAAAACTGTAGAAATGGTGGTAGACTTTAGAAGAAACCCTCCCATACTACCATCTCTTACAATACTAGACAACACAGTATCAACAGTAGAGACCTTCAAATTTCTAGGTTCTACTATATCACATGACCTAAAATGAACATCAAAAACATTATCAAAAAAGCACAACAAAGAATGTTCTTTCTGCACCAACTCAAAAAGCTCAAACTGCCCAAGGAGCTGCTGATACAGTTCTACAGAGGAATTATTGAGTCTATCATCTGCACTTCTATAACTGTCTGGTTTGGTTCTCCAACCCAACAGGACAGACAGACTTCAGAAAAAACAGTTGCTACGAAGCTGCCTTCAATCGAGGACCTGTATACTGCACAAGTCAAAAAGAGGGCTGTGAAAATATTTACAGTCCTTTCACATCCTGGACACAAAGTCCCTCCCTCAAAACGACGCTATAGAGGACTGCACATCACAACTACTAGATACAAGAACAGTTTTTCCTTGAAAGCCATCACTCTACTAAAGAAATAATTCCCTCAACACTGTTCAACTATTTACAAAGTCTGCACTACTATTACTGTTAATCTTCTCATCACTCCTTATCATTCATCCCCTCCCACTTGTGACTGTATGTCTGTAACTTTGTCACTTGTATCCTTATGATTTATATGGACTGTTTCCTAGTATGATTTGATTGCTTATTATAACCTATGGCTAACATTAAGTGTTGTACCTTATGTATCTTTTCTTTGATGTATACTGAGAATATTTGCACCAAGACAAATTCATAGTGTGTCCAACCACGCTTGGCCAATAAAGAATTCTATTCTATTCTATTGTATTACTATGTAACTTTATATGGATGATGACTATATGATTAGTCATCTTCCATATAAAGTTACAAAGTTACATCATATGATTATATGACTATATCCTTAGGCTGTTCTGTGCCAGTGCTAACTGGGCTCTACAACATTTTGTTTAAAATAACACTAGTTTTGCATTGGTATATTTGATAGTGATCTGACAGACTTTCAGTCTGAACTACCAGTTACTTCATTAGATAGTTCCCCTGCTGTTGTGACATCCCAGATACTTTCTTTTGTGAGGGCAGGCCATATTGGAAATAATATACTTTTATATGTGTGTTTGTATATGTCTGTGTAGATAAATACGCAGAGATAAACACAGATATACAATAGTACAGTTCAGAAAACAAAAGCATAAAATTAAACATGTATGTAGGCACAACAGCAAGCTTTCAAATGAAAAAAAGTTTTATAAGAACCCAATGAAGGACACTGATTATAACATTTGGCTGGCATGCAGAACATCACTAACAGAAATATTTTTAAATTACTATTTTTGTTTCCTTGATCTACCTATTTTACCTTTTAAAAAAATGAATTGGGGCTTGGTAGAATAGTTGCCAATCAATAGAGTTCTTTGCATAGACAATGGTAAATGACAGCTGTATACTTGAGTCAGCCCGAGCCAGAAAAGGTAACTTGACATTTAGAGCAGAAAGGTGGTGGAATTCCACAAAAGGCTAGAAATGAGTAAAATATGCCTTAATCTGCCTTCCAAACTCAATGATCTTCCATCTCAGTGAGTGAAACTACTTTATTACTAAGATTGAATCAAATAATTTCAGTTCCAGGTATGGTATATAACCCTATCTTTAAGCAAATGACATTGTACGAAGACCACACATTTATTTCCAAAAACATTGTACAAATATCTTTTATTATTTACTAAACAGTTTTATTGGAACCGTACATGGGATAATATCAACACTATCTTAAAGGTCTATCAGCCCCCCACCTCCTTTCAGGTTTTTAAAAACTGTCTTCAGAATAAGAACTTATTCTTAGAAAAATACTGGGTGGAAAGGAGAAAAGAACAGCTGGCATTAAAAATAGGTTATAAGGAGAATAATAGTGTAAGTAGCTTCTTCTATAAATGAGTAATGCTACATGCAGCACAATGTAGCAGAAATGTCAAGATAATCATTGGAAAATAAAACATCTGACACAAAAAACATAAAAACCAAAAGAAGTTCAGTATTTGGTAAAAATAAGACAAGGGGTAGGTTTCATTTATGTGCTGAGATATGTGTTGGCTGATAAAGAAATGAATAACTTGAAATCATCATATTTTACATGGTAGAGGAGTTCATCATGAAGGAATTTTCACTGGCACATGAAAGGAGTATTTCATAACACTATTTCTAGAGCAAAAAGTGTAAGGGGAAACAGAATACAATATTTTTTGCCATTCTCCAAACTTTACAATTCCATCTGAAGTGTTGATATTTATCTTGGATGATCCATGAACTTCTCTCTAAAACTGATCTGATCTACTGATACTCTGTGCACTTAAAGAAGTACTGTACATAAATAACGTAATTCACCATGGCAAATTATAGATCTTGTTATTTGCCTATTACATAGTTGTTAAAGCTCCTATATTAAATAGTAGCAATAGAAATTCTACTAAGTTAAAAAAAACCAGAATCCATAGGGGAAAATTGCTAGAGGCTAGAAGGAATGAATCAGGACATCCGAACTCTGAAAGATCTCATACAGGTTTATTGATAGAACTGCTTATGTTATTATTAGTCTATACTTAAAAAGAATTAAGGGTGATTATCACATGTATTTTGATGTCTTGCTCGATGGGCACTTTAAAGAGACAACATAGACATGTCAATAAATAATTACCATGCATGTTTTATTTCCAAATAATTCTCCAGGAAGCCCTTTTTCTATTTATAATTTGCAGTGCCACATTCACACTCCCGCAACAGTATTTATGACTAGTTTTGGGGGATTTATAGCCTTCCTGCTATTGGTGATCTAAAACTCTTATCTGCTGCAGCCAATATTATCGCTATTGGAAGATACTGGGGGATAGTTTAGCATCTAAAAATCATGATTAACCCCTTCCCTGACTTATAGATGAGGTTTTATCCTTCTAAATAGCTGGATTTGATAAAAGTGTGTATCAGTTGTATATTTTTAAATTTAATCAAATCAGAATGGAATTAAGATTTTTAGAAAACTACATTTGTAAAGACTTTTACAGATAAGAAGGTTTTTATAGAGGAACCTTCTCACAAAGCCTAACTGGTGATATTCCACATCAATAAGGTCATAGAAAACTTTGCAGAATTGATCTTTAAGAAAACAAATTGTTAATACCTCGGAAAGATCAATTTCATAGTTTAGAGACTCTAATTCAAATTCGTACCTTCCAGAGGGAAAAGTTAGAGAGTAAGATGGCATTTCTATAGATAATGGTTAATGGTGACAGGAACAACCATCAGTCAAATACTTCATATTGATTGGCTACATCTGTCTCCTCAGTTGAAGACAGACTCCCTCAGGTAATGCTGATTTATAAAGGTGATAGCAGCTTTTAAGCATCTTTATACAAAACAGTCAGTGTATCTATAAATTAGTATAAACAAATTTGGATGATAGTCTTATGTTATATAACAATGACTCAGCTCTAGGAAACAAATTGAATTAGTCACTGAGGTTCTGTGCTTTTCCATCTTGAGGAGAGTAGTCCTGCCATCCTTCCAGATCTTAAACAACACATTTCTATATGCAACACAAGGAGATTTTAACACACTAACATTGTGATAAGAGGCAGTCCATTTTTCACTGTAATTTTATTTTTCTAGAAAGCTATTTCTATATAGTTAGCAAACTATATAGTTACAATTTTTCAAAATAAAAATACCATCAATACATGATGTTACGGGTCAGAAAAAGGCTGCAATGTGTTACCTGACTCTCTTTGAAAAATGTGTATTTTCCCTTATTGGGGTTCTCAAATTTCAAAGTTTATGATTGTATTAATTTCTAGTGATTTGTAAAAGCTGAAATACAAAAAGAAAAATAAATGAAGTAACTGTTTGGAAGGAAAGAAGGAAGGAAGGAAGGAAGGAAGGAAGGAAGGAAGGAAGGAAGGAA
>BLBF01000022.1:38927759-38951776 GCA_015471245.1 Laticauda colubrina | reverse complement strand
TATATATATATATATATATATATATATATATATATATATATATATGTGTGTGTGTGTGTGTGTGTGTGTGTGTGTGTGTGTGTGTGTGTGTATGTATGTATGTATATGTATGTATATGTATGTATATGTATGTATATGTATGTATATGTATATATATATATATGTATGTATATGTATTTATATGTGTATATATATGTATATATATATGTATATATAACTGGTCAGAACCTGCTGAGTACCACCTTGACAAATATCCAAAATAAGAAAGTTATGCTAGTTTATTTTCCCACAATATGACTTGACTATTAAAAGCTCTCATGAGCAAACCTGTTTTTACTGCTTTGTAAATTTTAAGGGGGGAGAGCTCCATACAGATTTTGGAAATGTTATTATAAGGCAAAGTTCACCAATGAAAATTATTGACTCATTCTTCTGAAATTTTTATGTTGTGAGGGTGAGGAGAAGCCTCATTTATCCACACAAAGGATGGGTGAATTGGAAGGTTTTCATGCAAGAAAATAGTCCACCTGATACCCAGGTCTCTCCATCCATCCCATCAACTATTCTGAGCACAAATAACAGCAAGGAAAGAACAACATGATACAATGGGGTTGGCTGTCTAGGATCGGGATTGCCTTTGTGGGATAGACTTTATAATCCCCCATTCTTTTCCTTAATCCTGGGATTATCCACTACAGTCTGGGTAAAATTATGTAGAAGAAAATAACATAGTTTATTTTAATAGATTCCATGAATAAAAAAAGTGAGGGAAGTATAATTGGGAATCTGCAAAGAAAGTTGCAGATTAGCCCAGGCTATTTGCCTCATTAAGCTTCTACTGGCAAAACATGAGCCATACTGGAGGTGAAAGCAGTAAGCAATTAACTGATTAAGGTCAGAGTGGGGAACTTATGAATTCACAGCTCACACTTGGCAAACAAACAGGTACGCTATTCAGAAATAAGAATCCCAAATAACATTGCAAGACTCTACCTCCATCATCTCTTCAGATCCTGTCCATATGATTTAAGATTAAGTTTAAGTTATTTTCTCTCCATGCAATAGCATCAAATAACTTAATCTGACCTAGGGGCAGCTTCTGTTCTTCTTTGCTCTTCAACAGGGAGCAGGTCACCCTAAACAGGTTCCCTGGTGCATAGTCCACTGGCGCAGTATGTGAGGAAAAGTTAATTGTATGCACAAAAGTAATTGTGGAAACTTGATACAGCATGATTCAAACACAATAACACAGGCATGTGTTTTGTTTTTACTTGGTACAATGTGGATCCATTCATTATGGCTGAGTATGATCCTATGGCATGTTCAGTTATTTAAAATCTTGGTTTAGTTATATGTATGAACCAGGTCAGAAGGAGCTTAATAAATGTGAATAATTTAGTTCTTGGGATCATCTTGTATACTTAATTGTCAAGATATAGTTTCTCTCGCTTAAAATTTAGTTGATTAGTTGAATTCTTTTCTGGTTCATGATATATTAGTGATAGTAGATAAATCTTTTTTATTTGAGTTCCTAAACCCATTCAATATTCATCTAAGAAGAAATTTAAATCTTTCACATTATGGTTTTCTATTAAATAGTATGCATAAATATTCCACAGCCATCCTAATAATATTCATTGTTCTCCTAGAGATGACTACCTTAGTAGCATTCTTTCTTTTTTAACTGTCTTTAACTGATAGCAATACTAATTTCAGTATGTTAGAATTAAGATTTTATATGTCTCCGGTATTCATGGAAAGTTACTATTAAGGACACCATAAAGAAGATGAGAATGAATCTGCTATAATTATAGCTAATATATTATGTCAACTTAAATGAAGCTGAAAACTCATTATTAATGTAGCCTTCTTTCATTAAAGATAATCTTTAAAGTATGTTATACAATGCAATTTTAAATAAGCAAGAGAAAGAAAATGGCAACATACAGCAATTATGAATAAACATATCTATATTGATAATTCATACATTATCTTGTAAAATGATTTCTTTGCCTTGATTTCTTGCTTAAACCAAGCCATAGGGGATTGAAATCTTAACTTAATGCTTAATGTGATTGCAAATTCAGCTAAAGCCCATGTCACACTGAACCAACGGATGCAAAGAGGATGTAAAACGGACAAAAAACCTTGCCATTCGTTGGTTAACGCGATGTATCCGTTCTGTACTCACTGCCTCCGTTTTTCATCCTCTCTATCCGTCCAGCATCCGTTTATGGACGTTTCATCTGCTCCAAAAGTTTTGGGCTGCCTAAAACTTTTGCGCAGCAAATGTATCCAGTTCGTCCGTTCTGCATCCGCTACGCATCCGCTACGCATCCGTTACGCATCCACTATATCCGCTAGGCGTCTGCTGTGAATCCGCGGAACTCACATCCGCCCGGACGCGGGGAGGAAGTGGAACGGACGCGGAACAGATGCAGAACAGATGCAGAACGGATGCAGCACGGAAACAAAGTGTTTAAAGTGGAAAAAACGTTCACAGAGGGGATCTATCTCGGATATTAAGGATGTCTAGAGGATGCCTAGAGGATGCCTAGAGGATGTAAAGGGACACCTACACTGCCTATAAAAAGGGGGAGCAACTCATCTGCATCTCACTTTCAGACCAGCAGCCCGCCTGTGCAGACCTCTGCAGCCTTCATCTGACTCTTGCTCTTCCACAGCATCCAGTCATGTCCACTATGGATCGTACCACAGTCCTTTTGGTAGCCACCATCCTTCTGCAACAGTACAAAGCCATCTACAGGCTCTGTGAACTCTACTATGGGAAGAAAAAGAGGCGGCCAAGAAGCGTCTGTGTCTGAAAATGGATCGGGAGAAGAGCAGAGTACGACTGTACAACAAGCTGATGGTGGAGCTCAGGAACGAAGACACTCGGGCGTTCCAGAACCTCATGAGGATGCCTCCAGCCATTTTTGATGAAGTTGTGCAGCGCCTGACACCCAGGTTGACCAAGGTAAACACCAACTTCCGGCCCAGCCTGGAACCTGGGCTCAAGGTGGCACTCACTCTGCGCCACCTGTTGTCGATGGCATCATTGGCGTGGGTGGCATCGCTGTAGTCGGTGGCATCATTGGCATGGGTGGCATCAGTGGCATCAGTGAAACAGGGGGCAACGGTGTCGCCCAATGACTCTGAGCCTGGACTGGGAATGGCTGCTGCCTATGCTGCTGAACCTTCTGGTAGCCGTAGCCCTGGTAGGTGAGGGGCTGTGGGAAGCCTTGGAATGAGAGGGACATCACCTGGGGTGGAGGAGCAGGCCTGGACTTGGTGGGAGCAGGTTCCTCTGGGTCTGGAGGGTTATGAAGCAGCTTGGTGATCCAGTCCTTCAGCTGCTGGTACTGTGGATCCGCCATTTCCTTGAGGGTCTGGTTGACATAGGTGAGGAAGGGCTTGCAATTGGAGGAGGAGGAGTCGATGCTGACCAGCTGAGAGAGGAGATCTATGCTGGTGCGGATGGTGTCCCTGATCTCCAGCAGGACATTGTGGCTCTGCCCGTCCAGTTGTCCGGCTCTCTGCCTTTTTGCGGAGGCGGAGCTGGGGGAGGGTGGATGCGGCTAGGACTGTGGTGGACTCAATGTCTCCTTTCTCCCACCGCACCAGGGAATCCTCTACGCACTCCACCACACTTACCACACCTGTCCGTGGGTTCTCCGCCGTGGCACGCTCCACAGAAACCTGCCTGGAGACAGGGACTGACTCTCGGCCGGAAGAGGACTGGGTGGCAGCAGGCTGCCTGAGAGAGAGGGTAGTGAGAGGGGCTGCTGGTGCTCCTCGGTGGCGGATCTCACCCTCCAGGAAGCTGCACCTGGCCATGACGTAGGTCTCTCTGTTTGTCAGCTTCACAGTGGCCTGGCCAGATTTCTTCAGGTGCAGCTTCCCATACCAGGTGTGCATATGTTTCCACCAGCCGAGGAGCACCTCCGAAGTGTAACCCATACTCTCTGCCCTCTCTCTCCAAGCAGCCTGCTTCCGCTTGGTCTCCCTGTACAGCCGGTGTCCCTTCCGCCACAAATAGTCATTCTTTCTCAGCCACTCCAGCACCTCATCCTCGTGCATCTCCGCAATGGAGTATTGCCTCCTCTCCCGTTGTCGCATACGCCTCTTCCTCCCTTTGGCAGGACCAGATGGGCCCTCATCAGAGGGGCTCCCAGGTGGTAGGGGCTGCTCCGCCACACCAGCAGCAGCAGCAGCAGCAGCAGGATCATCATCATCATCATCATCATCATCATCATCATCATCCTCACCAGCAGGATCATAATCATCATCATCATCAGCAGCAGCAGCAGCAGCAACAGCAGGAACACCAGGACCAGGATCAGCAGCAGTAGAGTACGCACCAGCAGGGCCAGCAAGTCCAGGAGCACAAGCAGGACCAGGAGCACAAGCAGGATGAGCAGGAAGAGCAAGACCAGGAGCACGAGCAGGATGAGCAAGTCCAGGAGCAAGAGCAGATCGAGCAGGTAGAGCAGGACCAGGAGCAGATTCAACAGAGTAAGCAACAGCAGAAGCTCCAGCACCAGCAGAAGCACCACCACCAGGAGCAGCTTCATCAGAAGCCCCAGCACCAGCAGAGTCAGGGGCAGGGGGCGGGAGGTTGGCCCTGTCCCTCTTGCCAGGGATGGCGGCAGGTTGCTGAGGCTTTCGCTTCCTCCCCATGGTTGTGGGGTTGCTGGCTGGCAGGGAGGCTGGCAGGCACCAAGGCTGGCAGGAAGGCTGGCAGGAAGGCTGGCAGAAAGCCTGGCAGGAAGGCAGGCAGGCAGGCAGGCAGGCAGGCACCAAAGCTTGCTGGAAGGCAGGCTGGCAGAGCAGGCAAGTAACTCGAAGTGTCCAGCAGCAGGTCTTTCCTCGGAATGCTGGCCACGTGTGAGCTGCTTCCCTTTATATCCGGGGGGCTTACGTAATACTTTCCCCCCGCATGCGCAATTAACGTGCGGCATCCGTTCCGCTTCCGCTGTGCATCTGTTAGGCTTCCGCTGTGCATCCGCTTTATCCGCTGTGCATCCGCTGTGCATCCGCTTCATCCGTTCAGTGTCCATTCTGCATCCGCTGTATCCGTTCCGCGTCTGCTTCGCTGAGGCCCCTCGGAAGCCCTGTGGTTGCGCCATCCGCTCCCATCCGCTTCTATCTGCTAGGCTTCCGTTCCGCATCCACTTTCCATCCGCTCTGCGTCCTCCCCGCGTCCGTGTTATCCACTCCGGTTATGCAAATTTTTGCCCCTTTTGAGAACGGATAACAACGGATGGAACATTTTGCTCATCCGTTGTGTCCGTTTTGCATCCGTTGGCCAGTGTGACATGGGCTTAGTAGTGGAATATTTTGCCTAGGATAATGTACAACACAATAATTATCCTTTATTTTTAGGCATTGTATTCAAAGTGTGTCTCTATCGCTAACTTTTTAAAAATGTATTTTTATTTTTTCAAATTTGTGTACTTTTTGTTTTAATATTTTACAGTTTTTAAAACTAATATTATTTTTCAAGGTTTGTATTCCTTAAGCCCATGTCACACTGCCCAATGGATGCAAAAAGGACACAGCGGATGAGCAAAATGTTCCATCCGTTGTTATCCGCTCTCAAAAGGGGCAAAAATTTGCATAACCAGAGCGGATAACACGGACGCGGGGAGGATGCAGGGCGGATGCAAAGCGGATGCGGAACGGAAGCCCAGTGGATGGGAGCGGATAGCACGTCCGCTAGGCTTCCGGGGGGCCACAGCAAAGCGGACACGGAACGGAAAGAGCGGATGCAGAGCGGACGCCTAGCGGATGAAGTGGATGCACAGTGGATGCACAGCGGAAGCCTAATGGATGCCTGGCATTAATTGCGCATGGGGGGAGGATGCATTGCATCAGCCCCGCGGATATAACGGAAGTAGCTCGGAAGCAAGTCGCCATTCAGAGGAAAGACCTGCTGCCGGATGGATTGGCTGCCTTGCCTGCCCTGCCTGCATGTCTGCCTGCAAGCCTTGCTGCCAGCCTTGCTGCCAGCCTCCCTGCCAGCCTTGCTGCCAGCCTGCCTGCAAGCCTTGCTGCCAGCCAGTCTGCCTGCCAGCCTTGCTGCCTGCCTTCCTGCCAGTCTTGGTTCATGTCTGCCTGCCAGCCTTGGTGCCTGCCTCCCTGCCAGCCTTGGTGTCTGCCTTAGTGCCAGCCTTCCTGCCAGCCTTGGTGCCTACCTCCCTGCCAGCCTGGTGCCTACCTTGGTACCAGCCTTCCTGCCAGCCTTCCTGCCAGCCTTCTTGCCAGCCTTCCTGCCAGCCTTGGCACCTGCCTGCCTGCCAGCCTGCCTGCCAGCCTTCCTGCCAGCCTTGCTGTCTGCCTGCCTGCCAGCCTTGGTGTCTGCCTCCCTGCCAGCCTTCCTGCCAGCCTTGTTTCCTGCCAGCCTCCCTGCCATCCAGCAACCCCACAACCATGTGGAAGCACAGCAAGCCTCAGCCATCTGCTGCCAGCCCTGGAAGGAGGGACAGGGCTACCATCCGGCCCCCTGGCCCTCACTCTGGTTCTGCTGGGGCTTCTGCAGTACGGGCTCGCTCTTCTGGGGCTGGCGCTTCTGCTGCTTCTGCTTCTGGAGGAGCTGATGACAAGCACTCCAGCACCAGCCAACTCCACAGCACCTGGACCTTTCACCCCTGAGACTGAGCGACCAAGAGGAGTGCCAGAGACTCATTTTTGTTTTATAGCTTGTTGTTAATAAAGTCTATTTATGATTCACACACTTGCTTCATTTCTTTTTTTTTATAAAGTCTTGGTGGAAACTTTTAGAAATGGTTTAAGCCTTTGCATGCTTGTGGGATGGGTTAAGATAGCAGTGGGGTGGGCAGGGATACCTGAGGAATGAGCAGGGATCCCTTTGGGATGAGTAATAGCTGTGGGATAGATAAACCTCCAGCGCAAACATAGTGGGACTGTATGGTCCACCCTCCCAGGTGCAACACCTATGGCCCTTTATTATCAATAATAATGTAATAATCATCCACACATGTCAACATAAACACAACTCTTTATTAAACGCCCTGTTCATTGTAGGCCAACCAAGCATACACAGCCCAATCTCATCCGTGTGATGAGACAGGCTGAAGGAAGCATCCATTAAGCATCTACCATCCTGTCTTGCCACTCCACTGCTCCAGCTGGGGAATTGCACCAGAGTCTCAGGAGGTTGCGCTGCTTCTTCTCTTCATGTGAGGCTCTGTTGGGGCCTTGCACATCCACAGTGTCTATCAGGTTTCTCCCTTGCCTCCATTCTCCAGGCTCAATGTCCGCATTGCCTTGCTGATGGTCCATAAGACTGTCCTGTAACGCTAGGTAGCGGGTGCGCATGAGATTGTGCAGGATACAGCAAGCTTCAATGATCCTCCTCACGGTCTCTGGGTGATGCTGCATGGTGGTGAGAAGTACCTGGAACCTGTTGGCCAGGATTCCAAAGGCGTTGTCCACCACCCGCCTTGTTCTGGACAGCCTGTAGTTGAAGATCCTCTCTTTACGGGTGAGGCATCTGGAGGTGTAGGGCTTCATGAGGTAGGTTCTGAGGGAGAAGGCGTATGAATTGAATTCACCATTCCCACGATGAAGTAGGGCACATCTTGCGTGTCGTTGGGCAGCGAGTCTGGATCTGGGAAGCCCACAATGAGGTTGTGTTCCAGCCCCACCTTGAGGACACTGGCGTTGTATACCTGGGCATCTGAAGATGAGCCGTAGCCTGAAGCATCGATGTACATGAACTTGTAGTCAGCATTGACCATGGTGAAGAGGATGATGCTGAAGAAGCCCTTGGAGTTGAAATAAGTGGACCCTAAGTTGGGTGGAGATTTGCAGGCCACGTGCTTGCCATCTATGGCTCCAATGGTGTGGGGGAAGTTCCACCTCTGATACCACTGCTCTGCAACTTTCTTCCATCCTTCTTCAGTGGAGGGGTACTGGAGGAGCTCCTCCTTGTATTCTTCGATGATGGCCTGCACTACTTCTCTGACCACAATGCTGATGGTGTTGGATGGCGCCCTCCAGCCGTACTGCATGCTCCTGTAGGTGGTCCCGGAGGCCAGGTGGCGCAGAGTGAGTGCCACCTTGAGCCCAGGTTCCAGGATGGGGCGGAAGCTGGTGCTCTGCTTGGTCAACCTGGGTGTCAGTCACTGCACAATTTCGTCAAACATGGCTGGAGGCATCCTCATGAAGTTCTGGAACGCCTGAGTGTCTTCGTTCCTGAGCTCCACCATCAGTTTGTTGTACAGTCCGTCCTCTGCTCTTCTGGCGAACCATCTTCGGACCCAGACTCTTTTTGGCTGCCTCTTTTTCTTCTCGTAGTAGAGTTCACAGAGCCTGTAGATGGCTTTGCACTGTTGCAGAAGGATGGTGGCTGCCGAAAGGACTTTGTTGCAATCCATGGTGGACATGACTGGATGCTGTGGAAGAGGAAGAGTCAGATGACTGCAGCACTGGGCTGCTGTTCTGAAAGTGAGATGTAGATGAGTTGCTCCCCCTTTTTATAGGAAATATAGGTTTTCCGCTAGGCATCCTCTAGGCATCCTCTAGGCATCCTCTAGACATCCTTAATATCCGAGATAGGTCCCCTCTGCGAATGTTTTTTCCGTTTTAAACACTTTGTTTCCATGCTGCATCCTCTTTGCATCCGTTCTGCATCTGTTCTGCGTCCGTTCCGCTTCCTCCCTGTGTCCTAGCAGATGCGAGTTGCGCAGATGCGTAGCGGATGCCTAGCAGATATAGCGGATGCGTAACGGATGTAGAACGAATGCGTAGCGGATGCGTAGCGGATGCAGAATGGACGCATTGGATACATTTTCCATGCAAAAGTTTTGGGCAGCCCAAAACTTTCTGAGCAGATGAAACGTCAATAGACGGATGCTGGACAGATAGAGAGGTAGCAAAATGGAGGCAGTGAGTACATCGGGTTTTCCAACAGATGGCAAGCTTTTTTGTCCTTTTTACATCCTCTTTGCATCCGTTGGTTCAGTGTGACATGGGCTTTATATTCCCGAAACAGATGGATGGTTTTTTTTTTCTTTTTCTGCAATTGATTGGCAGAAAAGTGAATCTGGAGGAATGGTAGCATGATAAGGCACAAGCAGCTGGACAGCCAGTGGTGAGCATGTCCTGATATCTGATAGGACAAATTGGCTTGGGAAAGACCTTGAGCTAGTGAAAGAGAAGAGAAAGTCCATTCTTCTATTCATTTAAAGCAAAACAGGAGGCCTTTTCATATTGACTCAATATTTGTGAAATGGTTTCCCATCTTTCAGCTGATTGCTACCAATTTAGAAAGTCTTAAAGATCCCAATTTCTCTTGAAAATCATTGCTTTTCTTGAGTCTTTAGTTGTTACGTTAGCTTATTATTGTTACTTATTTATTATTCATTGAATGTTACTTTCTTTGTGATAGCTGTCTGAAAAAAACCCTAAAACTATTAATAAATAAGAGATAGTGACCCTTTTCCCCATTCAGCTGGTAGTTCTTTGTCATAAATAGCTCTTTCTAAATTCCAGCCAAATTAATTGTTTGCATTTTATTTTATTACCGTATTTTATTCCCTTTAAATATGTAGGTATTTTAGGGCTTTTCCACCATTCACGTGAGTACACAGATAGGCCAAATTGTACTGTGTATTATTTAGTCTTGAATATGCTGTGGTTGTCAGTTAAAAACTTTGTGAATGTAGTTTGATACATTAGCAAATTGTTGAGGGAAACTAAGCAGGTTTTAATCTGTTATGTATAAAGATGTTTCTCTCCAGATTTATGGATCTGGAGAGATGTTTTGACATTTAGCTCAGTTTTCTAGTAAGAAGATAATTATGAAGGAAATTTTGAACAAGACACCTGTTAAGCAAAATGTAAAAGACATTACTTGGTAAATAACTATGGTAATTAAAGCTTTGTTTGTGCTGATTTATTTTGCTACATCTTCCTTTCTATTTTTATCAGCACATAGTGCTGAATTTTTGTACAAGCTACCAGTCATGCATGCTGTGAAAAAGACCTTTTAAAAGCAATAAAGGAGTCTTTTCAAGTTCCATAGTTTTATATTTATTTCATCCAGAAACACTTGCCAATATGTTTAATGTGAAGTATTTTAGATTTAAGGCCAGTATAATTCTTATCTGACATGAGGTAGATAAAAGAAAGAGACAGTAAAATCATGAACAATTCCTCCTAAAGAGCTTATTTTTTGTCCACATTTTTCCTTAAATGCTGTCATTTCACTGTAAGTTTCCATGGTGGAACAATTAGAGCTCGCTGCTTCATACAGAACCCCTGTTGCAGCTAGTTCCAAGAGTAGTCTTTGTCCTCTGACTCGCCCGCTGATTCAATACGTAGTTTAACAATAATTAATCTGTGGCTCTGAGATGTAGTCCTGCAATCTTGTTTCCTCAGGAAAAATGGTACAATTTCCTTCATTGCTAGAGACCACAGTACTCAGAATGTCTTTGTTCGCCGCTTCAAACTGCCACCCTACTGTCATCAGTGACAATGTAGTCTTTTGCCTACACAACCAATAGGAACTCTCCTACTTCAAACTCTTGCCATTCTCTGACTCATCTCCACATTATCTTTTGTCCTTCATTTTTGCTATCTACCTGCATGAAACCTTCATTCTTCACCCTCAGTTGCCCTAAGGTCTTTTAAACACTTAATCAGTTGCTTCTTCAAATACTACATCACCTTTGGAAGCTTTCATTTAACTCTTTCCTCCATATCCTCACAACAAAGGAATAGAACAGACTTAATCCTTCTTTTGTATTATTTTACATGTGTTTCTCATATGAGTAGTTTTAGAGAAAAGCACTAAAGTACTAAACAAATTATTAATTTGACTTTTTAAAATATTCTACCCCTTTAAACTGTTTGGAACACCTTAAAAAGTACATTAACAGTATATGTTAAAAATACATTTTGAAATGTTGCAGAAAATGTTCCCGAGTAATTGCTGAGAAGAATAAAGACCATCCCATATATTAATGACAGGAGCTATATATTTTCCATTATTACACTACAGATTCAATTTGACAGGAAGAATCAGTCCTTAGACTATTCTGCTAATTGTTTTGGAAAAACTGGTACAATTGCAGAAAATTGCTCTTGCAAATCTGTATTTTGATTCAAATATTACTTCAGGAGATACAAATTGGTTAAGTTGATCCAAAATAGAAAAAAATCCCCATAAACTCTTTTTAAAATCATACTTTAAAAAATATTATATATATAGTACTTTCATCCTGAAGATTAAAACACTACACATGACATTATATTCAGATATTCTGTGACATAGGTTAGAGTGAAAAAATGTCCAGAGTCAATTCAATTCAGTTTATTACAATCATAGACCAGAGACCAGAACAAATAAAAATACTCAGTAAACTTACAACTAAAAATTATAGTTTAAAATAATAAATAACAGTTAAAATCTATGATAAAACCCAGTCTGTCAATTATACATGGTCCAACTACACCAAAATTACAATCCATAAATTGTGTGGCCCATAGTTAGTTTAATACTAAAAGGGTAAGGAATAAACAGTGCAATGGGTTTGCATCATTTGTTGTATAAAATAATTACGGCGGATTAGACATGTGTTTCTGATGAATCCCCAGTGCTGCTGCACAGAATCTAACTACCTGCACAATAGTTATGGATTGTTCGTCCTTAAGCAGCCATTGGAGATAAGCAGTGTTGGAATGACCAGGATTCCTAGCAACATAGAAGAAATACATGACCCACAATCTCCACCTCTTCTGAGCCACAGGAACAGAATCTTTTAGTCAATTATATCTTTTTATACTTGCCGTATCAGATGGCTGATGGAAGTGCATGGCATCATGTGAGCGAAAATGCTTTCTAGTGGTTTGTTGATTCCAACTGGATAAGATAGCTGATGGGGTAACAACATATCTAATGGCATTTGGGGCCAGAAACAACAGAGCTTTCTCTAAGTCCGTTTGCCTTTTGATCCCCACTATCCTTTGTTGCAAGGTTTTTTTTGCTTGGTCATAGTCCAACTTGAGTATTGAGGCTGGGGAGAAGCCAAGTTTGATTATCTTGGAAGATTAATGGAGCAAGACCTTGTAGAAGGAAGTTAAGCTTTAGCCAGAGATTTAAAGACACTATCCATATTCTTGCTTCAACTGTTGTCAATCCTGTTTCCAGGTACAGAAGTGCATTTGAGACACAACACAGCATCTGGAGAATTACTCTAACGAATTTGGGTTGAACTTTTTCCAATGTTGTAAAACACAAAGCTGAAAGTCCAAGATCCCATAAGGAAGCTGTGCTAGCAACTTGGCCAGAAAAACTTAATTGCAGCAGGGACATAGTATTCTCCCTATGTGCAGAAAAAAATAAGGATGGTGCTTGCTGATCTTTGGCCCAAGGCAGCCACATATTCACCATGTACTTTTCTTGAATCAGTGGTCTGGATGACCACCCCTAAGTATTTGAAGGTGGTTACCTGGTCTATATTATGGACATTTAGTTACCATGAATAGAGTTTTTGCAAAAGCCATAATCTTTGTTTTTTTATAATTTATGTCCAGTTTATTGTAGTTACAATACCAGATGAGGGCTTGCAAGGCTCCTTTAAAGTCTACTGGTGTCCTGGAGAGGATCACATTGTCATCTGCATAGAGCAGCAGAGCGATGCTTCAATCACCTTTTTTTTGAGGATGATTATTTGGTTTATTTAACCATTTTACTATATCCTTTATACAGAAGTTGAAAATCAAGGGGGGCAAAATGCACCCCTGTTTAACCCCCTTTTGGGTTTTGACTGACTTCAGAGAGAGACCCTTGTATATTACACCTCACCTTGAGGGATGTTTTAGTATGTAAGACAAGTAATAGATGAAGAACCTTTGGTCAATTGAGGTAGCTTCGAGTTTTTCCCATAGCTTAGTCCTGGTAACCATAAAAAAAGCTGCCTTGAAATCTATAAAGTCAGTGTCAACCAAAAAAATACTTCTTTGGTTTTTTTAGTTGCCAGCAGAAAAGGAGCGGGGGAAAATAGTGCATTCCTGAAATGCTTTAGATAATAGCGAGGCAGTCGAAGCTGTTGACGCGCAGGCTTACTGAAGAGTATGATTGATTTCTTTTGGCTATGGATGTGTCCCATTGGAAAATGTACATCCAGAGAGATGGGGAGGAAGACCAGGGTCAAGGAGGAAATGAATGGTGTGTCTTCGTGTTGGTTGCACCCAGGTAACGCCGACATGGTCACTTCTAATAAATCAATTTTTTTACTCTGAGAGATACAGTTAGATACTTATGATTTGAATGGGGATGGATTTGTTGGAGCCCTGACAGCCCTGATCCGACACTCCAAAAATTCATCATTCCAGGATACCTGACCCCCAGCCCCTTCAATTGCTTCACGACATCTGGAATGTGTGGAGAGAAAGTCAGGTTAACATGGCAGAAGGGGGACTGTCAGAAGAAAGCCTACTAGAAGCAGCCCAACTATGAACAGAAGCTGAGGATGTAATCACAGGTGAAGCCGAGATGCCTGAGTAAATAAAGGAAATGAACTCCCCCACAGCTTTGGAAGGTGAGCTCCCCCAGCCTAAAAAGGGAGTAGGGCCCCTAAGCAAACTGGCAAGAATGGAATGGATGTGGGACTGGGAACAAGCCAGAGTCCCAAAGCCCCTGATGGAATCCCTGGGGACATCGATAGAGTAGCTGAAAGAGGAATTTGACCGGGCTGCCATAAGACAGGATGGCCTGTCATGCCACCCAAAACAGAGGGGATTTTCCATAGAGCCTTCTGAAGTGAGGAGAAACAGGTGGGATTACAGCCCTCCTCCTCTACCCAGCAGAAGAAGAAAGACCCCACAGCGGTAATCAGTGCCTCACCAGGACAAAACTACCAAAGCACAACTACACCATGATGTCCCAAGAAATGCACAAATATAGAGACAAAAATCTTGTAAAAGAGTTAATCGAGCCACCAAGCGACGGGTCACAGCCCCAGTCCTATTCAAAGAAAAAAAGATGGGACTATGAGATTATGCGTAGACTTTAGAGCAATCAATGGACTGTGTGTATAATCTATACCCCTTCCAATCATGAAGGACATGCTATCCCACCTGGCCAAAGGGAAGGTCTTTATCAAATTAAACCTCAGAGAAGCATACTATTGATTCCGCATCAGAGAGGGAGACAAATGAAAACAGTATTCAACTGCCCCCTAGGGAGCTTCCAATTCAAAGTCATGCCTTTTGGACTACAGGGAGCCCCAGTGGTATTCATGCAATTAATAAAGGAGGTGCTACATGAACATCTTTATAAGGGGGTCCTTGTCTACTCAAATGACATTCTCATCTACACTGAGATGATGGACAACCATATACCCCTAGTGCGCCAAGTACTGGAAAAACTTCTAGCAGCAAATCTGTGCATCAAGCTGTCGAAATGCGAATTTCATCATGCACAGTTGGACTACCTGGGATACTGAATCTCCAATGAAGGCATAGAGATGGACCCAGCCAAAGTATAAGCCATCCTCAGTTGGCAAGCCTCTTGTACCTGCAGACAGCTACAAAGCTTCCTGGGGTTTTCAAACCTCTACTAGCAATTCATCCCCTCCTTCACAAGAATTGACAACCCATGAATGACCTTCTAAAGACAGGGAGTTTAGAAATGATACCCCACCTGGGACAACCCCTACAGTAGGACCTAACCTGCCAAAAATAATTTGAAACCCTGAATAATTGTTTGCAAAAGAGCTAGTCCTGAAGCACCCTGACCATGAACAAGCCTGTGTCATTCAAGCAGATGCCAGTGCCGTGGCAGTGAGAGCAGTGTTACTCCAAAGAAAAGACCAAGGAAATCTACAGCTCTGTGCCTACATCTCCCACAAACTTATGGTCATAGAGAAGCGATGGGCCACATGGGAAAAAGAGGATTTTGCCATAATGTAGACCTGGCATCACCTGCTGGAAGGGAGCCAGAAGCCATTCAAAGTTTGGACTGACCACAAAAATCTGGAAAGCCTTAGGACCCCACAAAAACTATCACCCAAACAAATTCGCTGGGCCCAATACTTCAACTGATTCGAAACACATCCTGGGGGGAAAGAACTTTCTGACTGATGCCCTTTCTTGCATGCCCAGTATAAATGCAAAGTGAGGAAATTATAAATGCCACCATCCCCTTTATCCAAATAGCTGCCCAAGTAACCACCAGGCGACAATGCTACGACCAACAAGACTGACCCACATACGACTTAACCACAAAATTAAAAACTGAACTGCCAGCAGACCACTGGTTCTGGGATAATCAACATATCTTAATGAAAAGAGATGACCTAGCCTGGAAAGGAACGAAAATCTATGTCCCAGAATGCCTACATACTTTAGTCCTTCAGAGAAGCCACAATGCCAAACCGGCAGGCTACTTTGGGTTCTTAAGGACTTTACACTTAGCTCAAAGGCAATTCTGATGGCCTAGCATAAAGAAAGATGTGGACAACTATATGAAGAGTTGCACCATTTGCGTTGTGATGAAAAAATGACCAGAAAAACCTGCTGGATTGCTACAAACAGTTGCGGAACCAACAAGGAGATCGCAATGGATTTCATAGTAGAGTTACCAAAAGTGGAGGAAACAGTGATCTGGACTGTAATAGACTTATTTTCCAAACAGGCACATTTCATACCATGCAGCAGGCTACCCTCAGCCCATCAGCTAGCCAAGCTGTTTTTGAAACACATCTACCTCCTGCATGGAGTGCCATGAAGAATTATCTCAGACAAAGGAGTCCAGTTCACGCCAAATTTTGAAGGGAGTTCCTGTGGACTATTGAGTCATCCCAGGGTCTTAGCTCGGCTTTTCATCCAAGCACCAATGGGGGAAACCAGAGAGATTGAATTCCACAGTAGAGCAGTATCTGAGGTGCTACACGAATCCAATTGGGCAATACAACTGGGTTGACCTCCTGCCTTTTGTGGAGATTGCATACAATAAGGCTGTTCACAGTAGCATGGGATTAATCCCTTCAAAGTAGTAAGCAGCATGGACTTTGTCCCAATGCCTGAGTATCCAAGGGATCCTCCCTCCTCAGTCAGTCTGACCAATTGGATGTCAACATTGAAAATGGGAGAATGTAAAAAAGGCGCTGGCAAAAGCGGCACAGAGCTATAAGAAACAGGCAGACAAACACTGGACCACACAAATGCCATTCCAGGTGGGGGAGAAGGTCTACCTTTCCACCAAATACTTGAGGTTAAGGCTCCTAGTAAAAAGTTGGGAACAGAGTTCATGGGATCTTTCCCCATAGTCATCAACCCAGTCACAGGGCAACTTGCCCTCACTGTTAGGGAAAATACACCTGGTATTCCATAGTAGCCTCTTAAAACCCATGGTGGGATTGATCCTGAGGCCACCACCTCATGAACCCGTGGTCATACAGGGACAAACCCACAATGAGGTGCAGAGAATCCTTGATTTGAGGAAGCACAGGAGACAACTCCAATATTTAATCAAGTGGAAGGGCTACTTATCAGAGGCATCTTTGGTAAAGAGTAGGAACGTCCAAGCTGATTGCCTTGTGATAAGGTTCCATGCAGAAACCCAACCAAACCAGGGGGGGTGCACAGCCCTATGTTCTATATCTGCAATAAATTTGTTTTCTTTTTGTGTTGTACAGGTCACCTTTAAGAAGTTTTTTCTTCTTTGGTTTTTTTAGTTGCCAGCAGAAAGGGAGTGGGGGAAGCACAGCATACCTTAAATATTTTCATAGATAATTGCCAAGCGGCCATTTTTGATATGAAGATACCATGTAAAGAATGGAATTAACTAGATAGGTATGCTAATTCCATTTGACAATTTCAAAAATCAAAGAAATCTGCAAAATATCACCATCTTTTCTTGGAATAGGAAATTTCTGGAGTTGGGTCACCCAATATTGTATGAATGTATATCCTATCTATTTGCTATGACTATTTGCTAAATATTTCTAATAATATACAGGTAGTCCTCAACTTAGAACTGCAATTGAGCCCAAAATTTGTTAAGTGAAACATTTGTTAAGTGAATCTTCACTCATTTTGCAACCTTTCTTGCCACAGTTGTTAAGCAAACCACTGCAGCTGTTAAATTAGTAACACGGCTGTTTAGTGAATCTGGCTTCCCCATTGTCGTTGCTTTTCAGAAGATTGCAAAAGATGATCACATGACCCCAGGACACTGCAATGGTTATAAATATGAATCAGTTGCCAAGTATCTGAATTTTTAATATGGGAATACTGCAATGGTTGTAAGTGTGAAAAACGGTCATGAGGGACTTTTTTCAGGGCTGTTGTAACTTTGAATAGTCACTAAATAAACTGTTATAGGTCAAGGATTGTATGTAATAATAGAAATACCATTGTGTGTTAAATACTGTTAAAATAAACACTTATGATAGTTGAAGATACCTAAACTTAAGATTTCTTTTTTCTTTTTGCATTAAACTTTAGATTTTTGCATCAGTTAGAATCCCTCTGAAATTGCAGGTATCAAAATCATAGCATCCCATTTTCTTTAATTCGTATGGTGAACTATATGATGTATATTAAATCTGTTTTACAGTTGCATCTGTCATACAACTGCAGAGAAATGTTATTCCTTATCTTTACTTTATTCATCAGTGTGATGAAGATATTCCCTTTCCCCCTTACTTTTGTAATTTCATTTATGAGAATAAGTCATGCCCATTACTCATGGATAGCCTGTGTGGCCTCAGGCAAGATATTCTCTGAAAACTGCAGTTCTCATTTGGAAAGGAGATGTAAATATAATCTACAAAGCAAGATTGTTCAGAATATCAAGGTGCTTAAAACATATTAAATAGTCTTTCCATTATGGCTTAAGGAGTATGTGGGAATAGTCAAGTAAACAAAAAATACATCTACAAAATGGTTTTAGATTTTATTTTGCCAGCTAATGCTTCATTTCTTTCAAACAGAAAAACAATACATTGAAAAGAAAAGCCACCTTCCCAATACATCCCGCATGGAAAGACCAATTTTTCCCCTCAACTGCTGAACCAAGGAAATGGTTAGTCTCCTCTAATAATGGAAAGCATACAAAATACTTCAATTAAACTATTTTAAAAGGAATACATAGATTAGTTCTCTGCAGGAACTAAATGGTTTGCATTCTTCTATAATGTACATTGTTGCCATTCTCTTTAATTTATATGTGAATGTTACTGTCTGTAGAACAAACCTGATCATATCTGGCAGACATAGAGCAAGAATTTGATAGAATTCAGCAAGAGTATCTCCTGTTGAAAAACTAGTTTTATGTCTCATTCAAATATGTTATCAGTACTTTGGGTTATAAAATTCCTATTCGTGGAAAAAAAATTTAGTGGTGAAATTAGAACTTTTAGAGCAAGAAAAAGGCCTTCCCATAGCACCCACTATTAGCATAATTTGTTTAAAAACTATCAATTAATGCACACTTCTGCAAACCTACAAAATGAAATTAGTCCAGTTCCTAGAACACTTCCTAGAGATTAATGTTTGATTATTGAAAAAAAAATGAAATCTAATTTGCTTATTAATGTTTAAAAATAACTTGGCACTTTATTTTAATTATATTATTATTTCTTGTTAAGCTTTATCTGGGAAGTTCTGATTAGTGTTACACAAGGAAATTGTACTATCTTCTCTGTATAGAAAGAATGGTATGCGTGTTTCTTTGTGTGCTATTATTTGTGCTTACTGACACAGGAGAATACGAATGTTCTAATGTTAACCATATATATTATTTATTATTAATATTTTATTATTAATAATAAGTAGTGAACAATTTAATACCTAAATATATGCATTAATACAGATATAATGCAAATGAACAGAAATTTATTTCCTTTCAAAGTAGCAAATTTCCGAATTGCTGTTCCAAATATAATTTCTCTATTGCTCATAAATGGCAGAAGCTAAAATTATCAGTCTAGTCATGTCCTTTTTTCTTGCTGGTGAGCAGTTTTCCATTTGAGATAAGATGTAGGGAAGACAAACTTATCTCAGTAAAGTTTTAGGACATTGCCTATCAATTCTTGATATAAGATCAGTCAAAACCCGGCCATACAGTGGCAGTTATCCACAAGAGGGTACTCTGTTTCTTGCTGTCACTTATTGCCTCCATTCCATCTTAAACAAGAACGTATGTTACTATGATTAATCCTACAGAATTACTTTTCTATCTCTCCAGAAATCCAGCAAGTGTACTGAGTTCCATCAAGTTAACAGGAGCGGGAAAAATTATCTAATTTTCACTTGAGCAGCTGGATCAGGATTTGAAAAATACAATTGCTTTACATATTTTATGATCCGAGACATAAAGGTTTTTATTGAAAAAGATCATCATGAAAGTATCCTAATACATAATTATTGCTTAGAACCCCGCCCTCGCAACCCATAACTAATCTCTCTTCAAAATCATCTGTCAAGTCACTCTTTGTAAAGATATACAATAGCATGTGAAAACACTTGCTCTGGAAATACAGTGTAGTAGTCTGTGAGGGGAAAAAATAAAAAATTCCCAGCGTTATATTTTTATTTCCCTCTATAATACAGAACATCAAACATCATTAAGAACTTCTGTCTATATTAAATATATGTTTGTTTTGATATAAGTCAAATTAGATCATTTGTTCAGTGGCTTTTCAAATTTATGCTAGAACAGTGCTAAAAAAAAAAAAGGACTTATGACCCATACCTGAAGTTATTGCTGTTATAATGCCCCTGTGGTGATGTGATCAACATTTGAGCACTCAGCAGCCTGCTCTCAGCTCTCTCCATCTTCCTATATTTCTGCCCTTTTGGCTGCCCTGGACCTGCCTTGCGGAGCAGCAAGCAGATCCCCAACCATGAGGGAATCCTCAGACACTCCAGCCCACCCCAGCAAGGCCCAGCAAGTGTCCAACTGCCTTCTGTCCCAGATCTCTGCACTGACCTTTTACCTTTTGTGCCCAGCTACAAGCAGATAACTCTTTTCGGTCTTTGCTGTCTCCTTTTCATTCCCTTTGTCATTTCTTTTTTGCTCTGTTTGCTGTCTCCTTCCGATTGCATTTGCTAACTCCATTCTGCCTCCTTCTGCTCCCTTTGGCACTTCCTATTCAGGCCCAACTACTCCAGTAAATGTTTCTTAGATATGTGGCTAAAGGCCCTGTCACACTGGCTGATGGATGCAAAACGTTTGGAAAAAGGACACAGCGGACGAAAAAAATGTTCCATCCGTTGTTATCCGCTCTCAAAAGGGGCAAAAATTTGCACAACCAGAGCGGACAACATGGAAAGGAACGGATGGGGGGAGGATGTAGGGCGGATGGAAAGTGGATGCTCCATGGAAGCCTAGTGGATGGAAGCGGATGGCACATCTGCAAGGCTTCCGGGAGAGCGCAGCAAAGCGGACGCAGAACGGATACAGCGGATGCCGAGTGGATGCTGAGCGGATGCTGAGCGGATGAAGCGGATGCACAGTGGATGCCGAGTGGATGAAGTGGATGCAGAGCGGAAGCCTAGTGGATGCCAAGCGGAAGCCTAGCAGATGCCTAGCAGATGCCTAGCGTTCACTGCGCATGCGGGGAGGATACATTGCGTCAGCCCCGCAGATATAAAGGGAAGCAGCTCCCAAGCAGGTCACCATTCAGAGGAAAGACCTGCTTCCAGACACAGCTTCCCAGCCAGCCAGCCAGCCAGCAACCCCACAACCATGGGGAAGAAGAGAAAGCCTCAGCCATCTGCTGCCAGCCCTGGCAAGAGGGACAGGGCCACCCTCTCACCCCCTGGCCCTCACTCTGCTTCTGCTGGGGCTTCTGCAGCCCGGGCTCGCTCTTCTGGGGCTGGAGCTTCTGCTGCTTCTGCTTCTGGAGGAGCTGCTGATGCTGCTTATGGCGATGGTGCTTCTGCTGGTGCTTACTCTGCTGATGCTGCTTCTGGCAGTGGTGCTTCTGCTGGTGCTTACTCTGCTGATGCTGCTTCTGGTGGTGGTGCATCTGCTGGTGCTTACTCTGCTGAAGCTGCTTCTGGTGGTGGTGCTTCTGCTGGTGCTTACTCTACTGGCACTGCTCCTGGTGCTGGGGCTTCTGCTGGTGCTTACTCTGCTGGCGCTGCTCCTGGTGCTGGTGCTTCTGCTGGTGCTTACTCTGCTGGCACTGCTCCTAGTGCTGGTGCTTCTGCTAGTGCTTACTCTGCTGGTGCTGCTCCTCGTCCTGCTGGTCCTGCTGGTGCTCCTGGTCCTGCTGGTCCTGCTGCTGGTGCTGGTGCTGCTGGTGGTGGTGTGGAGGAGCAGCCCCTACAACCTGGAAGCCCCTCTGATGAGGGCCCATATGGTCCTGCCAAAGGGGGGAAGAGGCAGATGCGAGAATGGGAGAGGAGGCAATACAACATAGAAGAGGAACATGAGGATGAAGTGCTGGAGTGGCTGAGAGAGAACGAGTATCTATGGCGGAAGGGACACAGGCTCTTTTGGGACACCAAAAGGAAGCAGGCTGCTTGGAGAGAGAAGGTGGAGAGCCTGGGCTACACTTCGGAGGTGCTCCTCAGCTGGTGGAAGCACATGCACACCTGGTACGGGAAGCTGCACCTGAAGAAATCTGGCCAGGCCACGGTTAAGCTGACGGACAGAGAGACCTACGTGATGGCCAAGTGCAGCTTCCTGGAGGGTGAGATCCGCCACCAAGGAGCAGCCCCTCTCTCTCTCAGGCAGCCTGCTGATAGCCAGTCCTCTTCCGGCAGAGAGTCAGCTCCTGTCTCCAGATAGGTATCTGTGGAGCGTGCCACGATGGAGACCCCCCTGACAGCTGTACTACCTGTGGCGGAGCATGTGGAGGACCCCCTGATGCAGTGGGAGAAAGGAGCCGGCACTTCCACCACAGACCAACCCACATCCACCCCCAGCTCCACCTCCACAGAAAGGCAGAGAGGCAAACTGGAGGGACAGAGCCACACTGTCCTGCTGGAGATAAGAGACACCATCCAGAGCAGTGTAGATCTCCTCTCTCAGCTGGTACACACCGACTCCTCATCCTCCAACCGCAAGCCCTTCCTCACCTATGTGAACCAGACCCTCATGGACATAGCGGAACCCCAGTAACAGGTGGTGAAGGACAGGATCACCGATCTGCTTCAAAACCCTCCAGACCAAGATGAACCTGCTCCCACCCAGTCCAGGTCTGCTCCTCCACCCCAGGTGATGTCACTCCCCTTCCAAGGCTTTCCACAGGCCCTCTCCTACCAAGGCTACGGCTACCAGGAAGTCCAGCAGCACAGGCAGCAGCCCTTCCCAGTCCAGGCACATGTACATTGGACACCACTGGTGCCACTGATCCCACCGATGCCACCCATGCCACCAATGCCACCCACGCCACCGATGCCACCCACACAACAGATGCCACCCACGCCAGTCCTCACCCAGCTGCAGACCAGACAGCCCCACTATACTGCTCCTTCCTCCACCCCACAGCCAAGCCCGGCCTCAGTACATCTGTCATCGGTACTGGGGCTGACACCCCATGTCATGGAGTAAGGGGCTCTCAACATCACGGGGCTCAGCCAGCTGTCTGAGAGCTTCCTCAACACACCATCCCCTGTTGTCCTCTTGGGGCCAGGCACCCCAGTGGTGCTTCAGACCAGCACTCTAGCAGCAGCCACCTCCACAGCACCTGGACCCTTCATCCCTGAGACTGGGCACACCTCCGAGTGACCAAGAAGAGTGCCAGGGACTGGGTGGCTACCTGTTGACTTTATCTTTGCTTTGGACACTTGACTTGGGTTGTTTTTCTTTTACAGCTTGTTATTAATAAAGATTATCTTTAATTCACACACTTGCTTCATTTATTTTATTAAATAAAGTCTTGGTGGAAACTTGTTTAAGTCTTTGCATGCTTGTGGGATGGGTTAAGATAGCAGTGGGATGGGCAGGGATACCTTTGGGATGGGTAAGGATAGCGGTGGGATGGGCAGGGATACCTTTGGGATGGGTAAAAGCTGTGGGATGGGCAGGGATACCTGTGGGATGGGTAATAGCTGTGGGATGGGCAGGGATACCTGTGGGATGGGTAATAGCTGTGGGATGGGCAGGGATACCTTTGGAATGGGTAATAGCTGTGGGATAGATAAACCTCCAGTGCAAGCATAGTGGGACTGTATGGTCCACCCTCCCAGGTGCCACACCTATGGCCCTTTATTATCAATAACAATGTAAGCATTGATCCACACATTTGAACATAAACACAAGTCTTTATTAAATGCCCTGTTCATTGTAGGCCCACCCAACATACATGGCCCAATCTCATCAGTGTGATGAGACAGGCTGAAGGAAGCATCCATTAATCATCTATCATCCTGTCTTGCCACTCCACTGCTCCAGCTGGGGAGTTGCACCAGTGTCTCAGGAGGTTGCGCTGCTTCTCCTCTTCACGTGAGGCTCTGTTGGGGCCTTGCACATCCTCAGTGTCTATCAGGTTTTGCCCTTGCCTCCATTACCCAGGCTCCATGTCCCCATTGCCTTGTTGGAGGTCCACGAGCCTGTTCGGCAAGACTGGGTAGCAGGTGCACATGAGATTGTGCAGGATGCAGCAAGCTTCCACGATCCTCCTCATGGTCTCTGGGCTATGCTGCATGTTGGTGAGAAGTACCTGGAACCTGTTGGCCAGGATGCCAAAGGCATTCTCCACCACCCGCCTTGCCCTGGGCAGCCTGTAGTTGAAGATCCTCTCTTCACGGGTGAGGCATGTGGAAGTGTAGGGCTTCATGATGTAGGTTCTGAGGGAGAAGGCGTCATCCCCCACGATGAAGTAGGGCACATCTTGCGTGTCATTGGGCAGGGGGTCTGGATCTGGGAAGCCCATGATGAGGTTGCGTTCCAGCCCCTCCTTGAGGTGACTGGCGTTGTATACCTGGGCATCTGAAGATGAGCCGTTGCCTGAAGCATCGATGTACATGAACTTGTAGTCAGCATCAACCATGGCGAAGAGGATGATGCTGAAGAAGCCCTTGTA
>BLBF01000022.1:38839935-38927359 GCA_015471245.1 Laticauda colubrina | reverse complement strand
GTGGGATGGGCAGGGATACCTTTGGAATGGGTAATAGCTGTGGGATAGATAAACCTCCAGTGCAAGCATAGTGGGACTGTATGGTCCACCCTCCCAGGTGCCACACCTATGGCCCTTTATTATCAATAACAATGTAAGCATTGATCCACACATTTGAACATAAACACAAGTCTTTATTAAATGCCCTGTTCATTGTAGGCCCACCCAACATACATGGCCCAATCTCATCAGTGTGATGAGACAGGCTGAAGGAAGCATCCATTAATCATCTATCATCCTGTCTTGCCACTCCACTGCTCCAGCTGGGGAGTTGCACCAGTGTCTCAGGAGGTTGCGCTGCTTCTCCTCTTCACGTGAGGCTCTGTTGGGGCCTTGCACATCCTCAGTGTCTATCAGGTTTTGCCCTTGCCTCCATTACCCAGGCTCCATGTCCCCATTGCCTTGTTGGAGGTCCACGAGCCTGTTCGGCAAGACTGGGTAGCAGGTGCACATGAGATTGTGCAGGATGCAGCAAGCTTCCACGATCCTCCTCATGGTCTCTGGGCGATGCTGCATGTTGGTGAGAAGTACCTGGAACCTGTTGGCCAGGATGCCAAAGGCATTCTCCACCACCCGCCTTGCCCTGGGCAGCCTGTAGTTGAAGATCCTCTCTTCACGGGTGAGGCATGTGGAAGTGTAGGGCTTCATGATGTAGGTTCTGAGGGAGAAGGCGTCATCCCCCACGATGAAGTAGGGCACATCTTGCGTGTCATTGGGCAGGGGGTCTGGATCTGGGAAGCCCATGATGAGGTTGCGTTCCAGCCCCTCCTTGAGGTGACTGGCGTTGTATACCTGGGCATCTGAAGCTGACCCGTTGCCTGAAGCATCCATGTACATGAACTTGTAGTCAGCATCGACCATGGCGAAGAGGATGATGCTGAAGAAGCCCTTGTAGTTGAAATAAGTGGACCCCGACTTGGCTGGAGCTTTGCAGGCCACGTGCTTGCCATCGATGGCTCCAACGGTGTGGGGGAAGTTCCACCTCTGATACCACTGCTCTGCAACTTTCTTCCAGCCTTCTTCAGTGGAAGGGCACTGGAGGAGCTGCTCCAGGTATTCTTCGATGATGGCCTGCACCACTTCTCTGACCATAATGCTGATGGTGTTGTGTGGCACCCTCCAGCCATACTGCATGCTCCTGTATGTGGTCCCTGAGGCCAGGTGGCACAGAGTCAGTGCCACCTTCAGCCCAGGGTCCAGGCTGGGACGGAAGTTGGTGCTCTGCTTGGTCAACCTGGGTGTCAGCCGCTCCACAACTTCATCAAACATGGCTGGAGGCATCCTCATGAAGTTCTGGAATGTCCGAGTGTCTTCGTTTCTCAGCTCCACCATCAGCTTGTTGTACAGTCCGTCCTCTGCTCTTCTCCTGATCCATCTTCGGACCCAGATGCTTCTTGGCCGCCTCCTTTTCTTCCTGTAGAACAGATGAAAGAGCCTGTAGATGGCTTTGCACTGTTGCAGAATGATGGTGGCTACCAAAAGGAGTGTGTTACGATCCATGGTGGACATCAATGGATGCTATGTAAGAGCAACAGCCAGATGAAGGCTGCAGCGGTCTGCACAGCAGGGCTGCTGGACTGAAAGTGAGATCCAGGTGAGTTGCTCCCCCTTTTTATAGACAATATAGGTTTTCCACTATGTGTCCTTTTGCATCCTCTAGGCATCCTCTAGGCATCCTTAATATCCGAGATAGGTCCCCTCTGCAAACGTTTTTTCCATTTTAAATGCTTTGTATGCGAGCTGCATCCGCTTTCATCCTTTCTCCGTCCTACTAACACTGTGCGTCCATTCCGCCTCTGTTTCTCTTCCTCCCTGTGTCCGCTTTCTACTGGAGCGGATCTGAGTTGCGCGTATGTGCAGAGGATGCCTAGCGGATATAGCGGATGCATAACGGATGACGACGGATGAAGAACGGATGCTCACTGTATGCATTGCGGATGCAGAACGGATGCATTGGATACATTTTCCGCTCAAAAAGTTTTGAGCAGCTCAAAACTTTTTGAGCGGATGGAACCTCAGTCGACAGATGCTGGACGGATAGAGAGGAAGAAAAACGGACACAGTGAGTACAGAATGGATGAATCGCGTTAACCAACGGATGGCAAGTGTTTCTCTCCGTTTTACATCCTCTTTCCATCCGTTGGTGCAGTGTGACATGGGCTTAAAGCTGGACTGCATGGCTTTCTGAAGACAGTGTAGCTTTAGCCATATATATAGAAATTGTTCTCTGAAGAAGTTTGATTCAAAAAAGGAGGCAGCAAAGGGAGCAGAAAGAGATGGCAATGGCTGCTATTCTTAAGAGATCTGGTTCAAGAGGCAAGCTCTGGGTCCTGCCCATCTAGCAGATCCTCTGGAACATCATTTCTTAAAAATTAGGTTTGCTCTGACCCTACTGTTTTTTTATAAGGCCCTTAAAAACTGGTTTTGTTGTGAACCTGAAGTCCAGGTTATGTGATTGATCCAGTATCTTGGTTATGTAAACTCTTTTCCTGGTTTTATCCTGACTCCTATATTTGTTATTTATTGTTTTGTTATGAGATTTTATCTTGTATTTATTCTTTGTTTGAAATGGGCATCCAAATAAATTGAATAAATATTTTCCACAAGTTCTATTTATCAAGCCAGATATTCCGTATACTATACCTGCACATCTATTCTCCATTTCTCAAGTGAAGAATTTTATACCTGTCTTTATTAAAATATGTTCTGTTATTTGTGTCCCATTTCTCCAGCCTGTGCAAATAATTTTTTTTGGTGCCTTAGTATATTTACTAACTTAACCTGACGTTGCAGATTTAATCAGTATTCCTTCTACCATGTCACTTGAATTGTTAATGAAAATATTAAGCATAGAGTATATTGAAGAAAAGAGAACCCGGCACTAATTCTTATGGCATCTACTTGATAACACTTTCCAAATTGATAAAGAACCATTGACAAGCAAACCTTAAGGCCCTGTCACACTGCCCAATGGATGCAAAACGGACACAATGGATGAGCAAAATGTTCCATCCGTTGTTATCCGCTCTCAAAAGGGGCAAAAATTTGCATAACTGGAGTGGATAACACGGACGCGGGGAGGACGCAGAGCGGATGGAAAGCGGATGCGGAACGGAAGCCCAGCAATTGGGAGCAGATGGCACATCCGCTAGGCTTCCTGGGGGCCTCAGCAAAGTGGATGCAGAATGGATACAGCAGATGCACAGCGGATGCACAGTGGATGAAGCGGATGCAGAGCAGAAGCCTAGCGGATGCACAGCGGAAGCCTAACGGATGCCTAGCGTTAATTGCGCATGCGGGGGGGATGCATTGCGTAAGCCACGCAGATATAAAGGGAAGCAGCTCGCACGTGGCCAGCATTCAGAGGAAAGACCTGCTGCAGGATACATCGAGTCCTTGCCTGCCCTGCCTGCATGCCTGCCTGCAAGCCTTGCTGCCAGCCTTCCTGCCAGCCTGCCTCCAAGCCTCCTGGCCAGCCTCCCTGCCAGCCTTGCTCTCTACCTGCCTGCCAGCCTTGCTGCCAGCCTGCCTTCCAGCCTCCCTGCCAGCCAGTCTGCCTGCCAGCCTTGGTGCCTGCCTGCCTGCCAGCCTTCCTGCCAGCTTCCTGCCAGCTTCCTGCCAGCCTTCCTGCCAGCCTTCCTGCCAGCCTTCCTGCCAGCCTTAGTGCCTGCCAGCCTCCCTGCCTGCCTCCCTGCCAGCCAGCAACCCCACAACCATGGGGAAGAAGCGAAAGTCTCAGCAACCTGCCACCATCCCTGGCAAGAGGGACAGGGCCACCCTCCCACCCCCTGTCCCTGACTCTGCTTCTCCTGGTGCTTCTGCTGCTCGGGCTCACTCTTCTGGTATTGGAGCTTCTTCTGAAGCTGCTCCTGGCAGTGGTGCTTCTGCTGCTGTGTACTCTGCTGAAGCTGCTCCTGGTGGTGGTGCTTCTGCTGCTGCGTACTCTGCTGAAGCTGCTCCTGGTCCTGCTGGTCCTGCTGGTCCTGCTAGTCCTGCTAGTCCTGCTTGTCCTGCTCATCCTGCTCGTACTCCTGGACTTGCTCGTACTGCTCGTGCTCCTGGTCTTGCTCGTCCTGCTTGTCCTGCTCATGCTCCTGGTCCTGCTTGTGCTCCTGGTCCTGCTGGTGCTGCTGGTACTGGTGCTGCTGGTGCTGCTGCGGCTCCTGGTGCTTACTCTGCTGCTGCTGATCCTGGTCCTGCTGCTGCTGCTGCTGCTGCTGATGATGATGATTATGATCCTGCTGGTGATGATGATGATGATGATGACCCTGCTGGTACTGCTGCTGCTGGTGGTGTGGAGGAGCAGCCCCTACCACCTGGGAGCCCCTCTGATGAGGGCCCATCTGGTCCTGCCAAAGGGAGGAAGAGGCGTATGCGACAACGGGAGAGGAGGCAATACTTCATTGAGGAGGAACATGAGGATGAGGTGCTGGAGTGGCTGAGAGAGAATGACTATCTGTGGTGGAAGGGACACCGGCTGTACAGGGACACCAAGCGGAAGCAGGCTGCTTGGAGAGAGAGGGCAGAGAGTATGGGTTACACTTCGGAGGTGCTCCTCAACTGGTGGAAACATAAGCACACCTGGTTCGGGAAGCTGCACCTGAAGAAATCTGGCCAGGCCACGGTTAAGCTGACGGACAGAGAGACCTATGTCATGGCCAGGTGCAGCTTCCTGGAGGGTGAGATCCACCACCGAGGAGCACCAGGAGCCTCTCTCACAACCCTCTCTCTCCGGCAGCCTGCTGAAACCCAGTACTCTTCTGGCCGAGAGTCAGTCCCTGTCTCCAGGCAGGTTTCTGTGGAGCGTGCCACGGCAGAGAACCCGCGGACAATTGTTATCACCGTGGTGGAGCGCGTGGAGGACTCCCTGGTGCGGTGGGAGAGAGGAGACATCGAGTCCACCACAGTCGTAGCCGCATCCACCCCCCCAGCTCCGCCTCCAAAGAAAGGCAGAGAGCCGGACAGCAGGAGGGGCAGAGTCACACTGTCCTGCTGGAGATCAGGGACACCATCCGCACCAGTATAGATCTCCTCTCTCAGCTGGTCAGCACCGACTCCTCATTCTCCAACCGCAAGCCCTTCCTCACCTATGTCAACCAGACCCTCAAGAACATGGAGGAACCCCAGTACCAGGTGGTGAAGGACCGGATCACCGAGCTGCTTCACAACCCTCCTGATCTAGAGGAACATGCTCCCACCCAGTCCAGGTCTGCTCCTCCACCTCCACCACAGGTGATGTCCCTCCCATTCCAAGGCTTTCCACAGCCCCTCACCTACCAGGGCTACAGCTACCAGGAGGTCCAGCAGCACAGCTAGCAGACCTTCCCAGTCCAGGCACAGAGTCATCGGACGACACCGTTGCCACCGGTTCCACTGATGCCACCGATGCCACCCACAACAATGATGCCACCGACGACAGCGATGCCACCCATGCCAGTCCTCACCCAGCTGCAGACCAGACAGCCCCACCACACTACTCCTTCCTCCACCCCAAAGCCAAGCCCGGCCTCAGTACATCTCTCATCAGTACTGGGGCTGACACCCCATGGCATGGAGGAAGGACCTCTCAGCATTGCGGGTCTGAGCCAGCTGTCTGAGAGCTTCCTCAACACACCGTCCCCTGTTGTCCTCTCGGGGCCAGGCACCCCAATGACAATACAGACCAGCACTCCAGCACCACCCACCTCCACAGCATCTGGACCCTTCACCGCTGAGACTGGGCACACCTCCGAGTGACCAAGAAGAGTGCCGGAGACTGGGTAGCTGGCTACCTGTGGACTTTATTTGGACACTTGACTTGGGTCATTTTTTTTTACAGCTTGTTGTTCAATAAAGTTTATCTTTGATTCACACACTTGCTTCATTTCTTTTCTTTGTAATAAAGTCTTGGTGGAAACTTTTAGAATTGGTTTAAGCCTTTGCATGCTTGTGGGATGGGTTAAGATAGCAGTGGGGTGGGCAGGGATATCTTTGGGATGGGTAATAGCTGTGGGATAGATAAACCTCCAGTGTTAGCATACTGGGACTGGATGGTCCACCTTCCCAGGTGCCACACCTTTGGCCCTTTATTATCAATAACAATGTAAGCATTGATCCACATATTTGAACATAAACACAACTCTTTATTAAATGCCCTGTTCATTGTAGGCCCACCCAACATGCATGGCCCAATCTCATCCGTGTGATGATACAGGCTGAAGGAAGCACCCATTAATCATCTATCATCCTCTCTTGCCACTCCACTGCTCCAGCTGGGGAGTTGCACCAGTGTCTCAGGAGGTTGCGCTGCTTCTTCCCTTCACATGAGGCTCTGTTGGGGCCTTGCACATCCTCAGTGTCTATCAGGTTTCGCCCTTGCCTCCATTCCCCAGGCTCCATGTCCCCATTGCCTTGCTGGAGGTCCACGAGCCTGTTGTGCAAGACTGGGTAGCGGGTGCGCATGAGATTGTGCAGGATGCAGCAAGCTTCCATGATCCTCCTCACAGTCTCTGGGCAATGCTGCATGGTGGTGAGAAGTACCTGGAACCTGTTGGCCAGGATGCCAAAG
Source organism: Laticauda colubrina (assembly GCA_015471245.1). Classification (NCBI taxonomy): domain Eukaryota; kingdom Metazoa; phylum Chordata; class Lepidosauria; order Squamata; family Elapidae; genus Laticauda; species Laticauda colubrina. Next base: position 38,920,773 of record BLBF01000022.1, on the reverse strand, counting down.
GCGTTCTCCACCACCCGCCTTGCCCTGGACAGCCTGTAGTTGAAGATCCTCTCTTCACAGGTGAGGCATGTGGAAGTGTAGGGCTTCATGATGTAGGTTCTGAGGGAGAAGGCTTCATATCCCGCAATGAAGTAGGGCACATCTTGTGTGTCATTGGGCAGGGGGTCTGGATCTGGAAAGCCCATGATGAGGTTGCGTTCCAGCCCCTCCTTGAGGTGACTGCCGTTGTATACCTGGGTATCTGAAGATGAGCCGCTGCCTGAAGCATCGATGTACATGAACTTGTAGTCAGCATCAACCATGGCAAAGAGGACGATGCTGAAGAAGCCCTTGTGATTGAAATAAGTGGACCCCGACTTGGGTGGTGCTTTGCAGGCCACGTGCTTGCCATCTATGGCTCCAACGGTGTGTGGGAAGTTCCACCTCTGATACCACTGCTGTACAACTTTCTTCCATCCTTCATCATTGGAGGGGCACTGGAGGAGCTCCTGCAGGTATTCTTCGATGATGGCCTGCACCACTTCTCTGACCACAATGCTGATGGTGTTGTGTGGCACCCTCCAGCCGTACTGCATGCTCCTGTAGGTGGTCCCTGAGGCCAGGTGGTGCAGAGTGAGTGCCACCTTGAGCTCAGGTTCCAGGCTGGGCCGGAAGTTGGTGTTTGCCTTGGTCAACCTGGGTGTCAGGCGCTGCACAACTTCATCAAACATGGCTGGAGCATCCTCATGAAGTTCTGGAATGTCCAAGTGTCTTCGTTCCTGAGCTCCACCATCAGTTTGTTGTACAGTTCGTACTCTGCTCTTCTCCCGATCCATCTTCGGACCCAGACGCTTCTTGGCCGCCTCCTTTTCTTCCCGTAGTAGAGTTCACAGAGCCTGTAGATGGCTTCGCACTGTTGCAGAAGGATGGTGGCTGTCAAAAGTACTGTGTTGCGATCCACGGTTGACATGACTGGATGCTGTGGAAGAGGAAGAGTCAGATGAAGGTTGCAGAGATCTGCACAGCTGGGCTGCTGGTCTGAAAGTGCGATGCAGATGAGTTGCTCCCCCTTTTTATAGGCAGTATAGGTGTCCCTTTGCATCCTCTAGGCATCCTCTAGGTATCCTCTAGGCATCCTGTAGACATCCTTAATATCCGAGATAGGTCCCCTCTGCGAACGTTTTTTCTGTTTTAAACGCTTTGTTTCCGCTTGGCATCCATTCTGCATCTGTTCTGCATCCGTTCTGCATCCATTCCGCTTCCTCCCTGCGTCCGAGCAGATGCGAGTTGCGCGGATGCGCAGCGGATGCCTAGCGGATATAGTGGATGTGTAACGGATGTGTAACGGATGCAGAACGGATGCAGAACGGATGCGTTGTGGATGCAGAACGGACGCATTGGATACATTTTCCACACAAAAGTTTTGAGCAGCCCAAAACTTTCTGAGCGGATGAAACGTCAATAAACGGATGCTGGACGGATAGAGAGGAAGCAAAACGGAAGCAGTGAGTACATCACGTTTTGCAACGGATGGCAAGCTTTTTTGTCCGTTTTACATCCTCTTTGCATCCATTGGTGCAGTGTGACAGGGGCTTTAAATATAATTTTCAAGCCTGTTATATATACTGTTGCTTCTCATATTATATAGTTTAAAATTAAGTAACATGCTAGTTTTAAATTCATGGTGATACTTTGTTGAAGGCACGCTATATTAACTCTATCAAAAAGAAAAATGGACTATTGCAATGCATTCTACATTGAGTTACCTTTGAAGTTAACATGAAACTATGGTAGAATTATTAAATAAATCTGTCTATTGGCACCTGAAAAGCATGTCAGCACCTGCCCAGTGGAACACTGTCCCTTTCAAAGATCTATATGGCTTCCAGTTCATGACATTCTAAAAGTCCTTGTACACTTGACTGTTTTCCTAGGCCTTTAAAAGAGAATGAGTATTGAATTCAGTTTTGTTTATTTGTTTTAATGCATGTTTTCTGAATGTGTATAGTTCTTTTTCAGTTCATATTATGGTCCTTTTTTGTTTTAATTTTAAGTCACCCAGAGTTGTTTGGAGTTAGACAGCCTTTAAATGTAATAAAATAAATGAATAAAATTTTGTTATGACAAAAATTGACCTTGCCGATTAATAATTTGTAATTCATTTCATTAGTTTGAATTATCTTCTCCCATTCTTTACTTATAAGAAACTTCCAGAATTTCCTCATAAATTATTGGTTCTAGATGCTTAGATGTAAGAGAGAGAGAGAGATTGCATGAGGATGTTTCCATCAGACTTAAAATTCAATCCTTTCCTTTCACTGGATTGTTACAATTGTATTGCACATGGTATTTTGTTGGAGAAACTGAAATAAAATAGGAGTTAGAAGTGATTTTTCATTCTTACCGATAAACATTCCAACATCTACACTGAGCAGCTGATTCTTTTCCTTTTATTTTGAACATATCTAAAGAATCCCTTTTTGTTACTTTTGGTAAGGTTCACTAACTTCAGCTCATCATCTGAGCTTTGGCTTTTCTGACACCATCTCTACTGTTTCGGTCTGTCTGTATTTTTCTCTTGGGACCTGGCCTTTTTTCCATTTTCTGAATGTATCCGATTTTGTTTTCAGATTCTGGTTAAAGATTTTTTTGTTTTTTGTTTTGCTGTCTTCCATGTTTCATTTCTTACTGAATACTTTTTTGTATATACACACTCACATAAACACCCACACACATACACCCACCCACACAAATATATTTATATAAACTCTTTGCATCTAATTTGAATATAGCCTTACTTAGGAATTTCTATCAATCTTGATCTTATATTCACATTTTGGTATCCTGTCATGGGATACTCTTAATGTATTAAAATACTTCTATTAAAAAATACAAACTGAGTTATGTTAAGTTTTAATCTGGCTTAAAATCAAGGACTCTAGCATTGTATGGCAATTTTCACCAAGGTTCCTAGTACCTCCATTCTCTCATCTAAGTATTTCTGATTGATTAATGCTGACTCAAGGTTTTGTTCTACATTCATTCACCCTCTGAATGTTTCAATTTCTACAGTTTCCAAAATAGAATATTTATTCTTATCCTATACAGTTAATTTAAATTCATGTACTACTGATTCATGTTACTCCTCTACTTTATTTAAACATAGTTTCTTTGAATACCTGCTTTACTTTTGGACATACTCAGCTATATTGTTCTGTGGCTATCCTATATCCCATAGCTCTTGAATATAATTTTCTTTCTCACTGTGTTATAATTATAGGCTGTTCAAAATGGTTGCTTCTAATCCCTGTGGCTTCAGTAGCTTATACTGACTAGGGTGCTACTTTTTCTGGTTTAAACTTTGTTAGGCTATGTCTGCTTTACTTAACAACTGAATTGCCAGTCCCAATTGTGGTTACAAAAATAAGGACTACCTTTTAAACTTCTAAGGCTTTCTTCTCTTACTAACTGAAATATTTATGAACCTTTTCTGTAACGTTCGCAATGGACTAAGCTGAAGTCTTCACTCCGGTCCGTGTTTCCAGTAGGAACATGGACCGTTCCTATTGGCTAATGCCATTTGACAGCTGGCTATAAAAGGGAGCTGTCAAATGGCATCAGCTTTTGTCCGCCAGCTGGCTGCCTTGTTAGCACAGCAGCCGTGGCAACCCTTTATGGTTTCAATAAAGTAAAGAGGGTACATATTGTGGGTACTATTAGTGGGTACATGGCTGCCCTACGAACAGCTGCCTTGCATTGTGGGTTTAGAGACTATTTGGAAGACATGTTAAAAGACCAACTAGTTTGTGGAGTCAGGGATTTAAGGCTACAAAGACGTTTACTGGCTAAAGGGGATTTAACTCTTAAAGACTAGGTCACATTGGCCGACGGATGCAAAACGTGTGCAAAAAGGACACAGCGGACGAGCAAAATTTTGGGGGTGGCTCCATCCATTGTTATCCGCTCTCAAAAGTGATGAAAATTTGCATAAACAGAACGGAAAGGAACGGACGGGGGTAGTATGTAGCGAGGATGGTAAGCAGATGTTCGTAGGAAGCCTAGCGGAAGACAGTGGATGGAAGCGGATGGAAGCGGATGAAACATCCGCAGGGCTTCCGGGGAGAATAGCGAAGTGGATGCGTAGTGGAAGGAGCGCATGCGTAGCGGATGATGCGGATGCATCATGGATGCCCATAGGATGCATAGCAGATGCGTAGCGAATGCGTAGCAGATGCAAAGCGTTCACTGCGCATGCGGGGAGGATGAATTGCATCAGCTCTGTGGATATAAAAGGATGCAGCTCGCAAGCAGTCACCATTCAGAGGAAAGACCTGCTGCCAGAGACATCTTGAAAGAACACCATGGTTCGTCAGTCAGGGAAGAAGAGAAAGCCTGTGCCTATTCCTGCCAGCCCTGGCAAGAAGGACAGAACCACCATCCCACCCCCTGGTGCTGACTCTGAAGCTGCTGGTGCTTCTGTTGCTGCTGCTGCTGGTGGTGCTGCTGGTGGTGCTGCTGGTGGTGCTTCTCCTGCTGGTACTGCTGGTGCTGCTGGTGCTTCTCCTGCTGCTGGTGGTGCTGTTGGTGCTTCTCCTCCTCCTCCTGCTGCTGCTGTGGTGGTACTGCTGCTGTGGTGGACCAGCCCCAAGGCCCCCAAAGCCCTGCTGCTGAAGGCCCTGAAGCCCCTGCCAGAGGGAGGAAGAGGCAAGGCAAGGAGAAGGGAGAGAGGAAACAGTACTCCATTTCCAAGGATGATGATGAGGAGGTGCTGGAATGGCTGAGGGAGAACGAGTACTTGTGGAGAAAGGGCCACAGACTCTATTGCGACACCAAGAGGAAGCGTGGAGAGACAAGGCAGAGAGCCTGGGCTACACTTCAGATGTACTCCTGGGATGGTGCAAGCACATGCACACCTGGTATGGCAAGCTGCACCTCAAGAAATCTGGGCAGGCCACTGTCAAGTTCACTGACTGGGAGATGTACGTCATGGCCAAGTGCAGCTTCCTGGAGGGTGAGGTCCACCACCGAGGAGCAGCCCCTCTGTCAACCCTCTCCCTCAGACAGCCCACAGAGAGCCACTCCTCTTCCAGCCAGGAGACAGCTACCGTGTCCAGGCAGGTGTCTTTGGAGGGCCCCACGGCAGAGACCCCCCTGACAGCTGCACTCTCCATGTCAGAGGACCTGGAGGATCCCCTGTCTCAAATGGAGCAAGAAGAAGCAGCAGCCAAAGACCAACCCACACCCATCCCCAGCTCCACCTCCACAGAAAGCAGGCAGAGAGGTAGACTAGAAGGCCAGAGCCACACTGTCCTCTTGGAGATCAGGGACACAATCAAAAACAGCACAGATCTTCTCTCTCAGCTGGTCCACAGCAACATAGCATCCTCGAACCGCAAGCCCTTCATCATGTACGTGAGCCAGACCCTCATGGACCTGCCCACGGCCAAGTACCAGGTAATGAATCAGAAGATCACAGCACTGCTGCACCACCCTCCAGGCCCAGCTGAACCTGCTCTGACCCACTCCAGGATTGCTCCTCCACCCCAGGCAATGTCACAGCCCTTCCATGGCTTTCAACAGCCCCTCACCTACCAAGGCTACAAGTACCAGGACTTCCCACAGCAGAGGCATCCCTTCCCAGTCCAGGCCCAGGTACATCGCACGCCACAAACGCCTCACCTGACCCAGGTGCAGACCAGACAGCCCCACTACACTCCTCCTTTCTCCGCCCACAGCCAAGCCCCTCAACAGAAAATCTGTCATCAGTACTGTGCCTGACATCCTAGGTCCTTGAGGAAGGGCCTCTCAACCTCACGGGACTGAGTCAGCTCTCTGAGAGCTTCCTGAACACACCATCCCCTGTTGTACTCTCGGGGCCAAGCACCCCAATGGCGCCTCAGACCAGCACTTCAGCCACAGCCACCTCCACAGTCCCTGGCCGCTCGACAGCTGAGACCATGGACATGCCTCAGAGTTACTGAGAATAGTGCCAGAGACTGAGTTGTTACCTGTTCACTTTATCTTTGCTTAAAGATACTTTACTTGGTTCATTTAGCTTTTTTAATAAAGTCATACAGTTTACTTAAGACAGTTGTTAATAAAGATTATCTTTGCTTCACAAACTTGGTTCATTTTATTTACTTAATAAAGTGTTGGTGAAAACTTTGAAAAAAGGGTGAGCCTTTGCATGCTTGTGGGAAAGGTAAGGATAGCTGTGGGATGGGTAAGGATAGTTGTGGGATAGGTAAGGATAGTTGTGGGATGGGTAAGGATAGTTGTGGGATGGGTAAGGATAGCTGTGGGATAGGTAAGAATAGTTGTGGGATGGGGGAAGAAGGCGGAGCTACGTCTCAGTGTTACAGCTGCGATCTCGGGGCTCTGAGATCGTAACTGATATTTTCGCCCCTGGTCGGTTCTAACGGACCTAAACCGTCCCGTAGAGACGGGGATTGTGAAGGGCACAGTCCCAGGATCCCAGAGATATCGCAAAATCTCTGGTTTGATCCGGGAGAAGCCCTTTTGCTGGAAGCGGAAAGGCAGCCTTCAAAGCGGCTGAAGTCGGGACAGCTCCGGAAAGAAAGGGATTTAAATGAGCGTGTATCGGTTGGGTGAGAAACTTTTTTGCATTATAAATTGATTAAGACTTGAAAGGACATCCTGAACAAAGAAGAAATCTGTGACTTTATTTTTGTTTGACTGAATCTTGGTTGAGCGGCGTTTAAGTGATGTCAAATTGAGACTTGGATTTTTTTCTTATTTTTTTTGAGGACTTTAATGTGACTTTGTAGGTAACCGGATTGAATTTTCTCTTATATATATTTTTATTCTTCACTTGATTTTTTTTTTTTTTAACTTTCTTTTTAGGATAGAGGCTCCCTTTTTTTTTTCTTTTTGTTTGAGTTTTTTATAAATATTTTTTCTTTTGGCTGGGGGGGGAAAGAGTATTAAGAGATGCTGCAACACTGCCAACTAGAGGCTTGAAAATATTTTATTTGAATTGGGGAGAAAAGCACTTCTTTTCAAGGACATTTTAATGTGATAAGATAGAGGGAGAATACAGTAATATTATTACAGGTGCTCTCTTGGACTCTTATCAATATTTCAACATTTGAGGCTTGGCTTTGAAGTTGCTGGAGAAGACAGTCATAATAAGAGCCTTGGATAAAGAAATAAAGAGCTCTTTCTTTTTTCTTTTCTTTCTTTTTTATTCTTGCCTCTTCGCTTCTTCCATTTATTTCAATTGGACTAGGGTCTAGAAGAACCTGAAGACCTTTCTTTTTCCTTTTTCCTTTCTTCTTTTTTGGTTTTGGGCTTTTTACTATTGGATTTTTTTTTTTTTTGGACTATATTTGGTTACTACACCAGCTGGATTCAAAGTTAAAGAGAGCTTGAAGCCTTGGAAATATTAAAATGAGCAGGAAACCAAAATCATTCGGCGTTTCTGCTTCTACCTCTGCTTCCCCACCACCTGAAGGACAACTTTTAATTCAGACAATGTTGAAGCAAGATAAGGAACAAGAAAAAGTAAATTTACAGATGATCATGCAAGGCATTCAAGATATTAAGATAAAAATAGATACTATGGAACAAAAAATAGAGAAATATGATGAAAATTTTAAACAAATGATGGGAAAGTATGAGGAGAGATTCCAAAAAATTGAGGAAGAAGGAAAACAAAGAGAGGAGAAGATTGGAAATATTGACACTAGATTAATGGTGGTAGAACAAGAAAAAAATGGGATGTTGAGGTGGGAGATGGAAAGATCAGAATTTTATCTTAGATTCCAAAATATAGAAGAGGAAAAAGGAGAAAACTTGGCTGCGATAATGATAGAAATATTGGCAGATCTTCTGGAAATTACCGAGGAAAAGATGATGGACGGAGTAGATGAGATATACCGAGTTTATACAAGATATGCGATGAGAAATAAACTACCAAAGGAAGTACATATTAGATTTACCAAAAAATCCATCAGAACACAAATATTACAAGTGGTAAGAGAGAAAGCATTGAAATATAAAGGCAAAGAGATTGTGGTTTTAAAACAAATACCTAGAAGAGTAAGAGAGATGAGAAGAGAATACCGATTTTTGACCAAAATGCTACTGGAAAATGAAGTGAACTATAGATGGCTGATACCAGAAGGACTAATTTTTACGTGGCAAGAGCAGAGACATAGAATTGACTCGATTGAAAAAGCAGAACTTTTCTATGCAGAATTTTTTGGAAGAAAAAAAGAGGAGGCAGAGAAAGAGGTCTCATTGAGTTTCAGGAGGAACAACTGGAGATCGAAAAAGAGAAAGGAGTTGTAGGTGGACAGGTAGACAGTAAAGAACAACGTGAAGTGAGAGCTACAAGAGCTGTTAGACCTAAATATAAAGCATAATCATGGAAGAAAAAAAACTGATTACAATGAATATAAATGGACTTAACTCAGCTGTTAAAAGAAGGAAAACCTTTCATAAATTAGAGAAATTAAAATTTGATATAATTTGCTTACAAGAAGTTCATATTAAAAAGCAACATGAGCAATTGTTAGTACAGCCAAAATTAGGGGAAATATTTACTTCTTTGATTCAATGTAAGAAAAGAGGAGTGGTTCTCTACATTAAAGAAGATATTCTAGCAAAACTGATCTACACGGATGAAGATGGAAGAGTATTAATGGTGGAAATAATGGATAATAATAAAAAAATACTCTTGATTGCAATTTATGCTCCGAATGATAAACAAGAAGAGTTTTATAAAAAACTACATATGGAAATAATTAGACTGGACTATGTTAACATAATCATGATGGGAGACTTTAATGGAATTGTGGACAATAAATTGGACTATATAACAACAACAACAAAACAAAATAGAAAGATTCTCCCTAAATCTTTTTTTAAAATGACAGATGAATTAACCTTAAAAGATATTTGGAGAGAAAGAAATGTTAAAACTAAACAATATACTTTTTATTCTAATAGACATTTATCATGGTCCAGGTTAGATATGATTTGGATCTCAACAGAACTAATATCTACTATTCAAGAAACAAATATTGAAATAAGTACTTGGGCAGATCATAGTCCAATGACAATTAAATGGAAGGGACAAAGAAAAAGATCGAGATGGACATTAAACAATACCATTTTAAAGGAGAAAGATTTTATACAATGGATGGAGAAGGAATTGGTCTTTTTTTTTAAAGAAAATAAAAAAGAAGATACCTCAATACAGAATGTTTGGGATACAATGAAGGCATATGTAAGAGGTTTGATAATAGACTATACAAGAAAAAAGAATATTAGGAAAAGACAAACCTCCAAGGCCTTGGAAGATAAATATAAAAGACTTGAAAAAGAATTACAGAAAATACCACAGAAAAAAGATATTAAATTGAAACTGGATGTAATTAAGCATAAAATGGAATTAATAGAGAAAGAAGAACTGGCACAGAAAATTAGAAATTCTAAACAGAATTATTTTGAAGATGCAAATAAACCAGGTAGATGGCTAGCATATAAACTGAGAAAGGAGAAGGAATCAAGAAAAATATTGAAACTAATAGATGATCAAGGTCAAGTTTGTTGTGGTAATAAGGAGAAAAAGGAAATTATTCGAGATTATTATGGACAACTATATAAACAAGAGAATATTGAGGAGGAAAAAATTAAACAGTATTTACAGAATGTTAACTTACCGAAGATACCTAAAGAGACTGAAGAAATGTTAGAAAGCAATATAACAATGATGGAATTAAATGAAGCATTTAAAAGACAAAATAATGGGAAAGCACCAGGTCCAGATGGGCTTCCGGCAGAATTCTACAAAAAATTTCAAGAATCATTGAACACCCCATTGTTAGAAATTATGAATGAAGTTATGTTAAAGAAGATGACACCCAACACATGGTCAGAGGCTTATATTACACTTATTTTAAAGGAAGAGGCTGACCCATTGCAAATTAAGAACTATAGACCTATTTCCTTATTGAATGCAGATTATAAAATCTTTGCTTCAATCTTAGCAGAAAGACTGACAAAATATTTAAATAATTTTATTCATCCAGATCAAAATGGATTTCTGCCAAAGAGACAAATTAGAGACAATATGAGAGTAATTTTGGATACTTTTGAATATTATGAGGCTCATCCTGAAAAACAAATGGCTTTGATATTCCTAGATGCTCAAAAAGCATTTGACAACGTGAACTGGAGATTTATGTTATTATTATTGGAACAGATGGGCTTTGCCAGAAAATTTATTCAAGCAATAGAAGCCATATATAATAAACAGACAGCAAAGGTAATGATGGAGGGAGAATTTACAGATCTTATTAATATAAGAAGAGGTACAAGACAAGGATGTCCCCTATCTCCTTTGTTATTCGTATTAACTTTGGAAGTGTTGAATAGAAATATTAGAGATGACAAAAATATAAAAGGAATGAAAATTAAAAAGGAAGAATTTAAACTACAAGCTTTTGCTGACGATTTAGCTTTTATTCTGGAAGACCCGTTAGAAACCGCTCCAAAGTTATTGGAAAAGGTAGAGACATATGGTGAGATGGCTGGCTTGAAAATAAATAAAGATAAAACAAAGATTTTGACAAAAAACATGTTATTGAGACAAAGAGAAGAACTGACAGATCTTTTGAAAATTCAAATTCAAACAAGGTTAAGTATCTGGGGATATATTTGACAGCAAGATGTAGCACATTAAAAGAGAATAATTATATTAAACTTAAACAACAGATAATTACAGATTTGAAGAAATGGGAAAATTTACAATTGTCATTAATAGGGAGAATTTCAACAATTAAGATGAATATTTTACCTAGAATTTTATTTCTCTTTCAAACAATACCAATTAGACTTGGAAAAGACTATTTTGAAGATTTAAATAAAACTATGTTGAAGTTTATATGGCAAGGTAAAAAAGCGAGAATAAAGTTAAAACTTTTGCAAGATGCTAGAAATAGAGGAGGTTTTGGCCTGCCTAATTGGGAACTGTATTATCAAGCTGCAAGTTTGATGTGGGTCAAAGAATGGATAACATTAAGAAAACATAGATTGTTGACATTAGAAGGACATGATTTACTGTTGGGCTGGCATGCTTTTTTATGGTACAAGGGAACTAAAACACAGGGGTATTTCAGAAGACATTATATACGGGAGTCTTTGTGGTTAAATTGGGAGAAGATAAAAAAACAATGTTACTTGAAAATTCCAGTTTGGTTATCGACTATTGAAGCATTTTCCTATCCTATGATCTATAAAAAGGAACAAACGGTTAGATATGGGGAACTGTTGGATGAAAAGGGTGGACTTAAAACGATCCAAAACTTAGAGGAACAAGGTATAAGGATGAATTGGTTTTCATATGCGCAAATACACTCAAGATATCTTGAAGATTTTAAAACGGAAGGATTCTATGATAAACAGACTGATTTAGATAAGATATTGATGGGTACTGATGAGAAAGTGATTAAAAAGTTATATGGTTATTTATTGGGAATTAAGCTAGAGGAAGAACAAGTTAAAGAAACTATGATTGCTTGGGGGAAGAATTTTGGATATGGGATTGATTTAGAGCAATGGCAAAAATTGTGGTCTCAAAATTATAAAATGACAATGTCAATAGCATATAAAGAAAACTTGTATAAGATGTTTTACAGGTGGCACTTCCCCCCGACAAGAATAGCAAGAATGTTCAAGAACAAATCTGAAAAATGTTGGAAATGTCATCAGATACCAGGCTCATACTATCATATGTGGTGGACTTGTGAGAATGCCAGAAAATATTGGACTAAAATTCACATGTGGTTGGAAAAAATGACAAAGAAACACATAGATTTGAAACCAGAGATCTTTTTATTGGGAATTTTACCTGATATATATAATAAAGACTTGAAATATTTGATTGTAAATGTATTAACAGCGGCTAGGATTGTATTTGCTAAAAACTGGAAGAATGAGAAAAGACCATTGCAGGAAGAAATTATTGAGAAAATATTGGAATGTGCTGAGATGAGTAGATTGACATTTGAAATTAGAGAACAAGAAGATAAACAATTTTATGCAATTTGGGGTTTTTTTTATCAATGGTTAGATGATAAAATACAATAATAGAGCATTAGTATTATATATATGAAGGGTTTTTAGGATTGATTTGTTATGATTATATGATAAGTTATAGAATAAACTGTTTGAAGTATTGTTATCTCACAAAGCATGAATGATTAAAAGTATAGTCAGAAAAAGATTTTTTTTTATTTTTATTTTTGGTAATATTAGAATATGGATTGACAATATGAGTGGTTATGCAATATAACTGTAATTGACACTATAAAATGAATGCACAAAACTGATGAACCAACCGATACACCGGAAATATATATGAGAGTAGATGTTTTTCATGTTTTGTACGTTTGTCTGTTTGTAGAAAATTAATAAAATTAAAAAAAAAAAAAAAAGAATAGTTGTGGGATGGGTAAGGATAGCTGTGGGATTGATAAACCTCCAGTGCAAGCATAGTGGGACTGTATGGTCCACCCTCCCAGCTGCCACCCATATGGCCCTTTTTTATCAATAACAATGTATTCATTGATCAACACATTTCAAAATAAACAAAGCTCTTTATTAATGCCCTATTCATTGTAGGGCCACTCAACATACATGGCACAATCTCATCCGTGTGATGAGACAGGGTCAAGGAAGCATCTATTAAACATCTACCATCCTGTCTTGCCATTCCACTGCTCCAGCTGGGGAGTTGCACCAGTGTCTCAGGAGGTTGCGCTGCTTCTTCCCTTCACGTGAAGCTCTGTTGGGGCCTTGTACATCCACAGTGTCTATCAGGTTTCGTCCTTGCCTCCATTCACCAGGCTCCATGTCCCCATTCCTTTGTTGACGGTCCACAAGCCTGTTCTGCAGCACTGGGTAGCGGGTGTGCATGAGATTGTGCAGGATGCAGCAAGCTTCCACGACGCTCCCCACAGTCCCTGGGTGATGCTGCATGGTGGTGAGAAGTACCTGGAACCTGTTGGCCAGGATGCCAAAGGCGTTCTCCACCACCCATTTTGCCCTGGACAGCCTGTAGTTGAAGATCCTCTCTTCACGGGTGAGGTATCTTGAACTGTAAGGCTTCATGAGGTAGGTTCTGAGGGAAAAGATGTCATCACCCACGATGAAGTAGGGCACATCTTGTGTGACATTGGGTAGGGGTCTGGATCTGGAAAACCCATGATGAGGTTGCGTTCCAGTCCATCTTTGAGGTCACTGGTGTTATATACCTGGCTATCTGAAGCTGACCCATTGCCTGAAGCATCGATGTACATGAACCTGTAGTCAGCATCAACCATGGCAAAGAGGATGATACTGAAGAAGCCCTTATAGTTGAAATAATTGGAACCTGAGTTGGGTGGAGCTTTGCAGGCCACCTGATTCCCATCTATGGCTCCAATGGTGTGGGGAAAGTTCCACCTCTGATACCACTGTTCTGCAACTTTCCTCCAGCCTTCTTCAGTGGTGGGACACTGGAGGAGCTCCTCCACGTATTCTTCGATGATGGCCTGCACCACTTCTCTGACCACAATGCTGATGGTGTTGTGTGGCACCCTCCATGCATACTTCATGTTTCTGTATGTGGTCCCAGAGGCCAGGTGGCGCAGAGTCAGTGCCACCTTCAGTCCAGGGTCCAGGCTGCGACGGAAGTTGGTGTTTGCCTTGGTCAACCTGGGTCTCAGACTCTCCACAAGTTCATCAAACATGGCTGGTGGCATCCTCATGAAGTGCTGGAATGCACGAGTGTCTTCATTCCTCAGCTCCATCATCAGCTTGTCATGGAGTCCAAACTCCACTCTTCTCCTGATTCATCTTCGGACCCAGACAGCTCTTGGACGTCTCCTTCTCCTTGCGTAGAAAAGGTGAAACAGTGAAGAGGGCTTGGTTCTGGTGTTGAATGATGACGGGTACCAAAAGGACTGTGCGATATCCATGGTGGACATCAATGGATGATGTGGAAGAGCAAGAGCAAGGCAGAAGAGGTCTGCACACTAGGGCTGCTGGACTGATAGTGAGATCCAGGTGATTTCCTCTCCCTTTTTATAGGAAATGTCGGTTTTCCGCGAGGTGACCTTCCACATACTCTAGACATCCTCCAGACATCCTAAATATCTGAGATACGTCCCATATACAAATGTTTTGTCCATTTTAATACTTTATATCTGAGCTGCATCCGCTTTCATCCTTTCTATGTCCATGCTACTAACGCTGTGTGGACATTCCACGTACCTTTAGCTTCCTCCCTCTTTCCGCTTTCCGCTGGAGCGGATGTGAGTTGCGCGGATGCCCAGAGGATGCCGAGAGGATAAATCGGACGTGTAATGGATGACAATGGACATAGAATGTTTTTTGCCCGTATGTGTCATGGATATAGATCATACGCGGCGGAAAATTCATCCGCTCAAAAAGTTTTGTGCAGCTCAAAACTTTTTGAGTGGATGAAATAGCAGTAGATGGATGTTTGACAGATAGAGCGTATGAAAGACGTATGCAGTGAGTACACAACGGATGCATCGCGTTTTCCAATGGATGGCAAGCTTTTTTGTCCGTTTTACATCCTCTTTGCATCCGTTGGTGCAGTGTGACATGGGCTTTAGTTCCATATTTTGATGACATTTTAATATCTGCCTTTGACAAGCCACAGCTACTGCAAAGAGACAGAGGAGTCCTCGATCGTTTCAGACAGCATGGCCTTAAACTAAAAAAGGCCAAGTGCACTATTGCCATCCCACAGGTAGAATTTTTGGGATACAAAATTGACGCCTCTGGTATTCACCCAATCGAATCCAAAGTAAGGGCTATTCACGAGGCACCCACACCAACTAACAAGACTGAGCTCCAAGCTTTTTTAGGACTTCTTAACTTTTACGCTTCATTCTTGCCTCATAAAGCTTCCATTGCAGAGCCGCTGCACAGACTCTTAGACAAGCAATCCCCCTGGCACTGGGGACCTAGGGAAGCCCATGCCTTCCATGCTGTCAAATCATTACTTACATCCAATGCTTTCCTGATACAATTTAATGACAAGTTGCCTTCAGTTTTAGCTACAGACGCTTCTCCTTTTGGCATAGGTGCTGTTTTAAGTCATAAGCTGCCTAACGGTTCTGAAGCACCCATTACCTTTTTCTCCAGAACTTTTCCCCAACTGAGCGCAACTACAGCCAGATTGACAAGGAGGCTCTGGCTGCAGTTGCTTCTGTAAAAAAATTCCATGGGTTTCTTTATGGACACTATTTCGAACTGATAACTGATCACAAGCCTCTATTAGGCCTTCTGTTTGGCGAAAGACAAACTCCTCAGATTTTGTCTCCAAGAATGACCAGGTGGACCTTATTTCTGGCTGCTTATTCCTATAAACTTGTTCATCGCCCTGGCAAGAGTCTATGCCATGGTGATGCTCTCAGCCGCTGTCCACTTCCTGTTTCTGTGGAGGATCCTGCTCCAACAAACGCTGTTTTACAGATCAACGATCTCAAACTCCCTATAACTGCTCTTGATATCGCTGCCCACTCTTCCAGGGACAAGGTTCTTGACTGGGTGGGAAGGGAGTGGCCAGCAATTCCTTATCCCCCTGAATTCCTACCTTTCAAAAGTCGCCAGGAAGAACTATCTTTTTTGCAAGGCGGTTTACTCTGGAGAACTAGGGTAGTTATCCCTTCTAAATTGCAGAACTCAGTTATTGTTTTTTTGAAAACAAATTTTATTAGTTTTTAAAGACAATACACAAACAAACAAAACATAAAACCTAATAACATAAAATCTCTTTTCTAAAAACTGCTTATTAAATTTAAAAATAAAAAATAAAACATCTTATTGGAATACAACATAGTTCCAGATTATCACATATGCATATCTTATTTATTCTTTTTTTCCAACTTCTCCTTTTATCTAAATTTCTACATCTCTTTATTCATTGTACTTATACTTTCATCTGTCTTGTTTACAATTTCATTATTCTCTTCTAACGTTCTTCTAAAATGTTCTAAAATTTTATTAATTCTCAATTAGCTAACTTAACAAACAAAACACTAAACATGAAAACATGAAACTTTTTTTTGGAAAGCGGCTTAATCCTGGGTTAGCATCTTTTTATACAGACATAAATCAAATTCATGCTCACCTTATATACTATTTCATATCTCATTTATCATTCTACATTTTCTGTAAGTTTTCTTCCTTCTTTTCACTCTCTTAATTCTATTGTATTTATTTCATCTCAATTTAAATCATTTTACTTGTATCTTTTGTCCGTTCTTTTTCAATTATCTATTTTTTCTTTTCTCTTTACTGCAAAATTTCTCTGTAATCACTGGTTGAAGTATGACAACTTTTTATCTTCCCCCTAGATTTAACACTTAAAATAATATATAATTTCCATACTGATTCTGCTTAGTGCATTCTACATAGTACATTTTAAAGTAATTTAAAAAAGAGAAAAAAATAGTAAGCTTACAGTATAGTAAAAACAATGTTCCATAGCTAATTAAACTCTATTAGACATTTTACACATTCCCTTTAATATGTTGTTAAATCATATAATATTACAATTTTCTAACTCTATTTCAAATACAAATACTACAATGCAATCCTGTGCACTTTTGCAGAATCTCTTCTTTGATTACATTTTACCCTTTGTCTCTAAAAAAAACCCTGTTTTTTTAACATCTTGTTTTAACTCTTTATAACTTCTCTTCCCTTTTTCCCTTCCTCTCTTATCCAGTCTAGTCTTTTTGTCCCCCCATCTCTCAATCTCCACCCTCTTCGTCTCTCCTCTCTGTTGTATTCCTCTTTTCTGTTGCTTCCTGACATTGTATCGATTTTTCATTTTATTTTTCCCTTTCTTGGTTGTTTTTTTAAATTTTAATTTCTCCATTTTCTTTCCCTTTCCTTTTTCTTCTTCAACTAAAATTATTTGTCCATTAAAGATGGCTTCTTCTTCATCATCCCAGCTTTCTTGTTGTTGTAATTCCTGGTAGGTAGAAATCGCCATTTCTAAGAAGTGGAAAACAGATCCAGAAGAGCCCTTGCCTTCTTGTTCCTCTTCTTTTAACTTTTTATATTCTATTTTCAATTCTTCAATTCTTACAAAGCCATTGTAAGATTTTTTTTAAAAAACAACTCAAATGATTTTAGTCTTTCAAAGAATAGTTTCCAAGAGCCCAAAGTTACAAAGCAATCCAAATCAGCACAAACTGTTTCATTTAGCACTTTCTTCTTTTTGTACTAACTTTTCCTTGGGTGAAATTTAATTACACAGTTCCAAAGTAATTTTTTAAAAGTCTTATTGCTGTTATCTCTGATCTTAAAAGTTCCAAGCCGTCTCCTCCAACAAAATCTTAACATATATTGTTTGCCTCTCCCTTCCTACTTATAGCAAAAAAAGAAGAAAGTTTTTGATTTTTAGTTCCAATGTTCAGAAATCTTAATATCCCCTTGGCTTTAATTTTCAGATTAAATTACCTTCTATGCCAAAGCAGGTTTTTCTGATTTCCATCTGCTATTTCCGTAGGGAAGGAGAGTGAGAAGAAAAAAATCTTTCCCTTTAACTTTTCTCCTCCGCTTTTAACAATCTTGCTAGGAAACAATATTTCCTTTAAAAAGTTGAACCTCCAGAATAAAAATGTAACTTATTGTCCCAGTTCAGCCAAAAACTTTAACTTCTTCAAACTTCCTCCTGCACAATCTTATTCAGCTGAAAACTTCTTTGTGGCAGCCATTGCTGACCGCCACTCCACCACCTTGGGAAGAGGGAGTTAAACCGGCTGAGAAGGGGGATTGTGATTCCCCCAGACCCCTGCCCAGATCTCTCCTGTCTTCGTTTACCTCTACGGGGTAAGCATAGCTTCCAAATCCAGCTGGATCGGGGGCACCTCGGCAGCGAGCGTAGCAGGAACCATGCATGATTGCAGATTCCTGCTGCTGCCACAGCCTTGCAACCAAAGTTTCCAAACTCCCCATAACTGCTCTTGATATCTCTGCTCACTCTTCCAGGGACAAGGTAATCGCCCAAGTTCTTGACTGGGTGGGAAGGGTGTGGCCAGCAATTCCTTATCCCCCTGAATTCCTACCTTTCAAAAGTCGCCAGCCGGAATTATCTTCTTTGCAAGGCTGTTTACTCTGGGGAACTAGGGTAGTTATCCCTTCTAAATTGCAGAACTCAGTTTTAAAGGCCCTGCATGAGGGCCATCCTGGCATTGTCAGGATGAAGGCTCTGGCTCGCAGTTACGTATGGTGGCCAGGCATGGATGCTTAGATTACTAGTTGGGTGAATGTTTGTCAGCCATGTCAGGCCACCAGACCTGCTTTACCCACATCCACTCCAGGCAGGTGGGAAGATCCTGGGACCCCCTGGTCCTGTGTACACATTGATTTGGCTGGCCCTGTTCATGGGTGCACATTCTTGGTCATAGTTGATTCCTTTTCTAAATGGGTGGAACTGACTTTAATGACCACTACAACTTCAGAAGCTGTCACTAAGGCTCTCTCAAGGGTTTTTGCTACCCATGGCCTCCCTGACACCATTGTTTACTTCCTGCGAGTTTGAGGTTTTCTTAGCCAACCTAGGTATAAGACACGCCCTTACAGCTCCATTTCATCCTGCCAGTAATTGCCTGGCTGAAAGGGCAGTCAGGTCAGTTAAGGAAGCCCTGATAAGGTTTGGGCCTATAGATTGGCACTCTAGGCTTGCTAAATACCTCCTAACCCAGCACACAACCCCCTGTGCTACCACTAATAAGTCTCCAGCTGAACTTCTCATGGGTAGATGTCTGAGGACCACCCGAGATAGACTCCATCCGCATTATGCCCCAGTCACACCCCTGGGGTCAGACAGCCAGGCAAGGGGGTTCACTGAGAATGACCAGGTCTATGCCTGGAACTATGCAGGACACCCCTTATGGATGCCAGGGTAAATTGTGGCAGTAACTGGTCCTTACAGGGTCCTACTGCAAGACAGGTGCATATGGCGCCGCCACATCAACCAGCTTAGAAGACATTGGAGTACATTTGCAGATGGCCCTCCAGATGTCCCTGCAATAGAAAAACGACCGACGCACACAGAAACGTCCACCGGACCCAACAAGAATGCAAGCCTACCTGATCTGCCATCAGTCCCTCATCTAGAGATGCCTGAAGCTGGGACACCAGCTTCATTGACGCCAGAAGTTGCCCAGAAAGCAGAGAAGTTCCTTCCTGCAGCCACTTCATCAGAACTCAGAAGATCTGGCCATCTGCGCAAGCACCCAAACTATCTTAAAGACTATGCATGCTCCATGCTAGGGGAAAGGAGTGTAACATTCGCAATGGACTAAGCCGAAGTCTTCACTCCGGTCTGTGTTTCCAGCGGGAACATGGACCGTTCCTATTGGCTGATGCCGTTTGACAGCCGGCTATATAAGGGAGCTGTCAAACGGCATCAGCTGTTGTCCACCAGCTGGCTGCCTTGTTAGTGCAGCAGCCATGGCAACTCTTTATTGTTTCAATAAAGTAAAGAGCTGAAGTTCGCTCCGAGTTTGCCTCAGATTTATTCCGCTGCTCTACAACACTTTCAGTTATTTAATGTCATCAATTATCAGTGAAAGAACAGCATACTTTAGAATTGATTGATCTTGCCACCTACCTCAATTAATGTCCTATTGTACAACAAGCCTCTGCAGTTTTTTGCAAGGTTTTTCATAAATGGTTGGCCATTGCTTCCTTCCTATGGAAAGGATTGTGGACTGTAGAGAGAGAGAGTGACTGGCCCAAAGTTATCCAGCTGGCTTTTTCTTTAAGGTGGGACTAGCACAATCTGCTGATTTCTGATGATGTAACCACTACACCAAACTGGTTCTCATATTTGATTGATTTATACAGTTAAAAGATATTTTATTTAGCAGTCTCCCTGTTTGAAATAGAAATATGTGACCCTTATTCTTTTTTTTCTGCTTTCATGTCTATTTATAGACAGCTTTTCATTCTTAGAAATAGAAAAGGTTCAAATAGTTCTTATCTTTTCTTTAAAAGAACCTGGTAATTGGAAAAAACAAAATCCCTTTGCCAACGTACGGTTTTTCTCTTCTTACAAGTGAGATTAAATAAATAGTTGTTATCCTAAATTTCAGTAAATGATATCAATGACAGCCATCAGGTGCTTTGATTTTAATTGGTATATAGACAAAATGGCTGCTCTATGTGACTGAATCAATCTGGACCTAAAAGCTGGGGAATTGTGCTTTCCCTAAGAAAATCTTGTCCTTATTATGCTGACTTTCTAAGTCTAATACCATTTGTGAACTCTCTTAGAAATTTTTAAAATGATCCCCCAACACGTATTCTTTATTTAATAGAGTAAATTTCTTATAGTGACCACTACAAGTAGGCACAGGAAATGGTTCAAGGTAAAAATAAAATTAAAAAAAAATATGTTGACTATTTGGAACTCATAGGATTTGTCTTCTCGTGTCTAATCAATGTTCCTCTAGTTGTTCCTTTATACCTTCACAAAACAGCTTTCCAAATTTCTCAAAAAATGAGTGAGGTTTTAAAACCTATATTGATATAAATATTGTATATATATTAGCTCTCCTATGTTGTTTTTGAAGGATGCCTGTAGAATTTATTGCAGGAAACATTTTTCTTTTTGTCAAGAACAGAAATAACAATGACAGGCTTGCCTCAAATACTATCAAGAGAATTTTAGCAGTTAAGGAAATTGTAGAGAATACATAAAACTGTTTTCAGAAAAGGTATTTTCCAAACATAATTTATTTACATTTCTTAGAATACATAACTATAGAAGTGAACCTGATGTTTTGACATTTAACTCTGTGATTCCATAAGAAATTAGGAGACAATATATTGGCTATTCAATGGCTTTTTTTATGCTTGGAATTAATTCTTCCAATCATTCCAATCTTTAGATTTTTGCTACTGAATAAATACAGAACACTTTCTTATGTATTTCCATTCATTCAGTTTCTGGCAGAAATGTTTGGGAAAGAAGTATTATAGGTAGTCTTCAACTTATAGCCATTTGTTTAGTGACCATTTGAAGTCACTGAAAAAGGCAATTTATGACTTTTTTACACAATTGTTGCAGCATTTTCATGGTTACAATTCAGATGCTTGACACCTAGCATGTATTTATGACAGTTGCAGTGTCCTGGGATCATTTGATCACCAAAAGTCTATGGGGAAGCCAGATTCATTTAACAATCCTGTTACTAACTTAGCAACTGTGGCAAGAAAGGTAATAAAATGGGGCAAAACTCACTAAACAACTGTCTTATTTGGCAGCAGAAACTTTGGGCTTAATTGTGGTTGTAAGCTGAAGACAAACTGTACATTGGTTTTATGTTATGAGAAATTTGATGCTTAGCAAACCAAAACTATTTCCATTATTTCTCATTTGAGATGATTTATTCCACACCACCATGACAGTCCTGGACAAGATCCCCTGCTCTGATGGACCAGGAAATTCCTTGGATTCCATAAGTCTCAGAGGAAGATGATTCAAATGAAAGTTTATGGCAAAGGTTTGCTACTACCAATCTAAATGAGAAAGTGATCTACCAGAGAGAAAATGGTCATTAAATGCTTTCATGAACCAGACATTTTCTCCTAGTTGCAATAATTGAATTGCAGGAATAATCTGCCATACTGTATATTAATGATGAACTGAATGACACAGTGTTCATGGTGACCACGAAGCCTGAATTATTATGGGAGCTTCAGTGTGGTTCTTGAAGTCTCTCAAGATTATTCCCATATGGAAAGAAAGAAGCGATATGCTTTTCTAAGAATCTTGCTATTTTCTGTTGTAAAACATAAACCTTAATAATGTTTTCAAACTTCTTAGATTAACACCATACATTTTAGGGTTTATTTGTTTTTACAAAAACCTGATGCTGTGCGGTGTCATGATTGCTTTAATGAATTAGCAGCTTCACAATTTCTTTATGCTTCCCTATGGAACTGCAGCAATTAAAATGTTGTGCTAATTTGGTTTCTCAGGAAACCAAAGGAGTCAAATCTCTGCATTAGGTTCTACCAGCAACAAACAAATCACCTTCATTGATTGCACAACTAGAGGGTATTTTTATAGCTGTACTTGGAGAATCTGTGATTAAACTGCATCTGAATTTTTTTATAAACTGTTATTTCTGAAGTGGCTGAATGAGTGTTTTAAAGACATGTCTTTGATAATTTTAATGCAGGAATTAAATAATCAAAATAGATTATTTTTATCCTATAAACCTCAGTCCCAACATGTTAATTAGACTTCTTCATTGTACCCCTAAGAAGTAGCTTTTTCACTAGTGAATGAATGAAAATATGCTCATTTTACACATAGTCCTCAATTAATGGCCATTTGTTTTAGCAACTGTTCAAAGTTGTGACAATGCTAAATAAGTGGAATTTACAAGTGGTCCCTGAATTTCAATTCAGCACCTTTTCTCCAGCCCACACACACTCACATGGCACAACAGTAAGCCCTCCTCAGTCTGCATGCACACCCCACCTCACTCCTAACACCTACTCTCTAGCCTGTTTATGAGTCATCCAGCTTTCCCATTGCCATTTTTTCATTGTAAGCTGGCCGGAAATTACAGTCAAGTGTTTAGTCCATGCTTAATGACTCATAATTTTCTTTTAAGAATGGCAATGGGGACTGCTGAGATTTGTTTCACTGATATGGTCATGTGATGTCGCACTTTATAGCCACATCATTTTGTGATGGAATTTCTGTCCCAGTTATACTTGTTAAATGGGGACTACCCGTCCACCAAATCCTTTATCCAACACAAGAGTGAAGTTGTTTGAAATGATTTGGGAATTATTCAATTGAAGCAATCTTGAATCTGTATTGTCCCCATAAATTGTATTAATGATTCAGAGAAGCACAGATAATCTGTCTGCAACAATGACAACATTTCCTTAGATACAAATATAAAGTTTCTTTCAGTTGATCCCACTTCTGATGACTTTATAAACATCGCTTTTGTTGGCTACCATACAAAAATGAGATTTTTCTAGATTTCTAATCTCTTTATGAAAAGAGTTGGCAATGTATTTAGCCCTTGGGCAGAACTTGGCTGTAATCTTTTAAAAAAACAATCGAAACCCTGAAATTATTGAGATTTTAGGAGATTTGTTTTCAGGAGATTTGAGAATCTTATTTGGTGATCCTGTAGGAACACACTAAATTTCACCTAGGGATGTCCTAAAGGGCAGATAGATAGACAGACAGAGATAAATTTAACTCATAACTGGAAATATTTGTTTATAGACTGAGGATATATTGTCAATATCTCTGTATACTCAGATTATTACACACATTTACTGGTAACTATTGTTTGATTGGTTTGCACATTGATTCATTTTATTTCATTTCATTTATGTCTTTTCTTTCACAAAATGATGTCATTTATTTATTTATTTTCTTGTTCTTTGTCTCCAAATCCATCCAGCTTTAAGACAAGTTGAACTGAGAATAGAATTGGTTCGCAATCAGTACATGGTTTCTATCTGAATGGAGATAGGGAAGCTTTTGTACACATTGCATCTCTGTAATGGGAAAAGCTTCACTTAATGAATTTGAGACTCACATCCCTGTTAAAAAGCTTAGGGAATCAACAAGCCTTAACAATATATGACAGCATTGACTAAGTGTTTAGCCTGAAGATTTTTATAAATGATTTCACAGAAGACTGAATTTTTATACATGACCAAACTGTACAAACCAAGCAAAGATTCACCTGGTAAAAATTAACCTTCCTTGTTGTATAATATTAAGGATATGCAGCTGATGAATAATTGTGAAACAACACCAGAAAGACATTAATTCTGAATAAGGAAACATGTTCCATAGAACTGTCCTTCTGTAGAAAATATATTGAAATATATTGTATTTTAAAATTAAGTATAAAAATCATGTTTTCTGATGTAAGTTGAAAAATCTTGGTAAAATGAATTCATTTGTGTCTAAAATTATAACTGGAAAGCATTGCTATTAATTTTTTCTCCTGGCTTTTAAAAAAAGTAAAAAAAATAACAAACTTGAAAAACTAGACAGCTTTATCTTTTACAGGAGCGCCATACATTTAAACAGAAACAACAAAAACATAAAATATCCATTCTCAGTTTCCATGGCAATTGCATATAACTTTCAGTATCATCATTTTACATTTACTTTCTTAATCTATGCTACTTGTAACCAATTACTGAAATATCTAAAATGTAAATATTTACTCTCATTTGAAAAGTTGTATTTATCTAATCTTTTCACTGTAGCTCTCTCAGCATTTTCTGTTGCTTTTGGGACTAAGTCTTTCTTTATCATTTCTTTAGGGCTTAGTTTGACAGAACTTGAGTTTCTGAGAAACATTTTGAGAAAAGTGTTTTTCTTTCTTTATTTTCTTCTATGTGATGTGGAAGGGTAATTCTTTTGGTTGTCAATTACATGGACATTTTATTTAATGAATTATGGGGAATAACTATCCTTCAATCACAGGGTCATTTTGAAATTATTAATAGTGCTGTTCTAAGCTTAGAGTCTTGAAAATATAAAATAGAAATTGCTTTATTTAATAAAGTTATTGACAGGGAAGCAGTTCATTGGCAGGAGTTTCATATCATTTCTTCAGGGCAAATGAAGTAAGAGAAGAAAGGTATTCTTGCAGGATAATCATACAGATAATTACTGGCATCAGTGGTTAATTCTGTATACTTTTCAGAATTCATCTGGGAATTCCAATATTGTTGTTGCCCTGTGCTTGGATAATTCCAGTAGTAATCGGGGGAGAAGCTGTAGAAAATGATATTTGCTTCCGTCTCTCTTTGCAGTAACAAGTCAATGAAAATCTCCTTTGGTGAAGCAGAAGGATTTCATCATCCTCTTCTTCAGCTGAAACACACACTAATCTGGGGAATTTTGGGCAGATCAACTTGCTTGTCTTTGCAAATTATATTTGGCAAGAGCTGGGACTTTTTCTTTTTCCTTTTCGTATGATTGTTGTTTGGCTTTATGGGATTTTTAGGGATATAATGGAAGAGTGGACTTGAGTTTGACATCAAAACACTAATTAGTGGGATATTATGTTGAGAACTTGGCTATTGTAATGAAAAGGGGGAACACTGGTAGCTCTGCTCTTGCAAGGAAATCTAACAAGGAAGTCTAGATGGGGACTGCCACTCTCATGTTTTTTGAAGACAAGGTACTTAAGAAGACAATGGTTGATCAAGGAGCCCAGAGGAGAGGGAAAACAAGGAATTCCCTCTTGAATATCTCAGTGACTTTTGATAGTTTTGAGCAGGCTATTCAGTTGAGCCAACCACTTGGTTTAGAAAAAAAAAAAACACCACATCTTCAGTAATTCTGCTGCCATCGCCTGAATCATTGCCATAAGGTGACTTCAAAGAACTTCTTTTGGTTCGAAGGCCAAGATTTTGTGGTTGTTCAAATGATTCATTATTTTCATGGCTATATAGTCCTTTACTTCTGATCACAACTGAGCCCAAAATTTCTGTTGCTAAGCAAGAGGTTAAGTGAGTATTGCCCCATTTTACAACTTTTCTTGCCATAGTTGTTAAGTGAATCATTGCAGTTGTTAAGTTATTCATAGGGTTGTTGTGAATATGGCTTCCCAATGACTTTACTCGTCAGAAGGACACAACAGGTAATTATATGACTCTGGATACTGCAACCATCATAAATATGAACTAGATGCCAAGCATCTGAATTTTGAGCTGAAGTGGTCGTAACTGTGAAAAACAATCATAAGTCACTTTTTCAGTGCTCTTGTAACTTTGAATGGTCATTTCATGAATTGTTGTAAGTCAAGGAATATCTGTAGCTTACTGCCTATACAAAAATGCTACGTGAGTTCATCAAGAGATTTAAGATTGGGTGCTACTACTATGAATTATATCAGACTTATAGAAATTCAGTTTAGTAGCCTTCACTTTTTGATAACAGTGGATGTAAATTGTAGGCCACTAACATGAATCTGAAAATCAGCAAAATGGTTTGAGAACTGGATGTAATACTGATATAGCACTACAGGAGGACAATTATGTATGATAGCTATCCTATGTATTAAGTGAGCTGCAGCTCATGAAACCTTCTGTCTTTTAATAAAATTTGTTAGTTGGAAAAAGTACTATCAAACTCCTAATTTCAAGGCTTAACCTATATAATAAAAGGGATATTACTTATTATATTTCAGATTTAAATCCCATGATCCTTGTCTAGTTTAGGTATTTATTTAAATTCAGGTGACTGCCCTTCAACATCATGACTCTGGGCAGTTAATAACAGTTCTAGACACATATAACACACAATACATGATGGGCAGCTACAATAAACACACAAACACACATATCCCAACACTATCAGTATAAACATTCCTACAGGCTCTGTTATATGTTTCTCTATAACTAATGATATCCTCATGACTGGTATCCCAGACTTATTTTCTATATTCTATTTTATTGGCTCAGATATAGACAAATATAGACTGTGCTTTTCAACTGCATTTCTTCAAAAATGTATATTCCAGATTGTGTACTCAATGTTTTTCATAAGAATAGTCATGCTTGTTGCAAATGAACAGGTATATTTTTATACTATAAAGATTAGCAAATCTGCTAGCCATTAAGGCATACAAATAGCTCTCTATCATAGCACTCAGCTGTTCATTAATAGGAAGCATTAAGCCAGAGGTGGGATTCAAATGTCTTTACAACCGGTTCTTTGGGTATGTCCTAATCTGTGAGTGTGGCTTGATGGTCATGTGATGGGTGGTCATGGCTTGCTGACTGTGTGTGGCTTGGTGGTCATGTGACTGGGTGGTCATGGCTTGTATATAAATATTGTAAATATTTATGTAAATATTGAATTTTTTATTTAAAAAAGAGCAACTTTTACACAAAATCAGGCAAAGCAGGCAGGCAGATTGAGTTGCTCACAGAATCACAGATTCACTTAGAGATCTATCTTTCTTCAATCTACTTCCTGAGTCTGTCACATAAAATTTGCTCCCAAGCATAAAAGCTCAGCTTTTAGATTAGCTAAAAAGCAAGAAATCCAATGATTTCCTGCTTTCTAGCTGGTCTAAATCTCCAGACACAGTAGAACAGCTGATGGTTGGGGGGGGGGGGAAGGAAAAATAGCAATTTAGCAGGCAAGTTTGCCAGGTAAGGAGTGAGTGGGTGGAGAGGGGAAGGGCCAGCCAGTGGCATGATTTGCCAGTTCTTTGAACTGGGAAGAATCATAACGAACTGGTCCAACCAGGTAGAATCCCACCTTTGCATTAGGTCTGAGGACTTCAGAAATATACAGGCTATAATATATATGTTTATGTCACACAATAATAATATTTAAGTGTTAACTTTTTATACATGCATATTTGGCAGTAACTGATATTAATCCATTCCCAGGAACCTTGTTCTAACTTTTCTAAATTTATATGAACCTAAGAGTTGTCCACATTTTAATTTGATTTATGATGTCTTTAGCTCCATAATAAATATAAGATTATTTATTTAACTTATTACTAGGCACTAGGATAGGGACCAGGGGTGGGATGCCACTGGCCCAGCTCTATAGAACCGGTAGCTCTAAAGAGCAGCAGATACAGAACTGGTTCTGTGTCTGCTGCTGTTTGGCTCACTCACCCACCCAGGCTGTTACCTGACCTTTATTTCCTGCTTTTTCAACCTCAGCTGCTTTGCGTGGCATAGCTGAGATTGAAAAAGCAGTAAAAAAGTGCTTTTTCAAATGCTGCACACTTGCGCACAGCACTTATAGTTGTCTGGGCGGCACAGCTTATGGTGTAGTACACATGTGGGCAGCATGCATCTGGCACATGTGTGCTTGAAGTGCGCATGCATGTGTAAAACATAATTGCTGAACCAGTAATAACACTGGTTGAATCCCACCCCTGGAAAGGACAATATATGATTAGATTAAAACAACCTAGTGGCATATTTATTTAATTTCCATACTACATACTCCCAGGAGTATAGAAATTTAATCTCTGGATTTGTTGGGGCAGCTAGATTTTATTTTAATTAAGTATATTTCATAAGTTCATAAATGAACTTAGTCAATCTCATTTATGAATTGTGCCTGCAGTTGACAAACCTCTACTTTATTCCTTTTGGAATCATGTATGTTGGAAAAGTTTTTGCTTGCTAAAAGTTTTAGACTTGCAAGAGAGAGTCTTATAACTAATCAGTACTATATGTTGGCAGATTTTAATACAATGAAGTAAGTTTTGGAAAGAAACATCAACATATTGGTGTTGTTAGAGGAATTTCTATTCCAGATTTAATGAGAATAAAAAAAGCCAGATGCATCTAATTAAATGCTTACTGCTATATTTGCACTTTTGATTAATTCTAAATATTGAAATATAACTGATGAGGTATGAATTTAAATCCTTTTATTTAAAAACTAAAGATTTAGAGAAATGCCAATGAAATGCAAATTGAATGGATAGCTTTATTGTTTTTCATTGTACTGTCGTCAATAAAAACTCAGGGATAATATTTGCTTTTGCAAACTTCATAAATTGACAACAAAAGAAATTGGGGTTTGAGGATAAGCTGTTCTTAATACAATGCTATTTTAGATACAGCAGTTCTACTACTACTGTTTTACACGTAAGAAATCTTGCATTCCTATCGCAATTTTAAAGATAAAGGGATTTAAATTTATCAACTGTGATTTATAAGCTAAACTGAAATTGTGCAATGTGTAGAAAACAAATTGCAGCCAATAGATCATGAGAAAAATTCATATAGTTTATTATATTTTTGGTTAATTTCTTAAATCAATAAAGAATATTTCAGTCATTCAACTTTTAGTCTTATGAAAGTGACTAATTCTTTAGGAAATAAAGTATTTAATTTTTTGTGTCTGAAATTTTTGGAAAAAAGTTACTATTTTGCTCTCAGGTAACGCTCATAATTTTTACAAGCTGTAAATTAGAATTAAAAATGACAAAACAAACTTTCTGTCCCAAATGTATAGTTATTAGAAATAAATTTACACATACAACTTTGATGTCTTATGGATTCTAAAATGTGAAATATTTTTACAGCAGACATAATACAGTTTTGCTAACAATACTAATTTTTTTGCAATTGTAATACTAAAACTTTGAAAGAAAACTGGAAGAATGTGCTATATACCATAAAAAAACAAGGAGGTCTTTAAGAGGAAAAACAGTAAATTCTATTACTGGAATTTATTGCCAGGACCACGTGAAATTCTCTAAGAATTTTAAATGGTAGTTGCCCTGTATCCGTAAAACCACTCCGGAGAAATATAATATACTTCTATTCTTTTACCTTTAGACATGCGAGGAAACAAGAGTTAAGTCAGTAGAAAAATGTTTCAAATTAGCAATAGTATGTAATATACTGTATAATAGATTACAAATCCTCCACCTCAATCAACATCTCCTGATTCTTAAGACCTCCTGAGTAGCAAAAGCACTTCGACTTATATACTGCTTCACAGTGCTTTACAGCCCTTTCTAAGTGATTTACAGAGTCAGCATATTGCTGCCAACAGTCTGGATTTTACCAACCTTGGAAGGATGGAAGGCTGAGTCAACCTTGAGCTGGTTAGAATCAAACTTCTGGCAGTCAGCAGAATTAGCCTACAGTACTGCATTCTAACCACTGTGCCACCATGGCTCAGTAAGTCTTACTGTTCAGTCTTAAAACTAATATATATTTTTACCTACAGGTAGTTTTTGAACTCGGGATTTTGATTGTAAGGCATTATGGTAGTTAAGCAAAGTTTACAACCATTTTTACAATAGTTGTTAAATGAATCACATTGTCATTAAACAAACCATGTGGTCATTAAGCAAATCTAGCATATTCAATGGGTGTTGCCCAAGAAATATCCAAGAAACACTGAAAATCACAATCATGTTATTATGGGATGCTGCAATCAGTTGTAAATGTGAGCTGGTTGCCAAGCATCTTAAATATAGTTGTGTGACTGCCAGGTGTGTATATGACAGTTGTAACTATTAACATGTATCAGAAGTAACTTGTTTTGAGTCTGTTGTGACTTTGAATGATTGTTAAGCATCTAGTCATTGAGGAACAGCTACCTGTACTGCATTCTTTGGTATTCCTTTTAACTGTTATTTGCTATTAATCTTATGGAGTGTGCAGCTCATCAGGTTAAAGGTGCTTTGAAGCATAAAAATAACATTTGTTTCCAACAAGCATACTTTATCCCAGGATAACACTACAGCAGCAGAAGGAAGCTATGCAACCCTGGTAACAAACAGCTGCTGATACTCTGTGTAATATATGTGTGTGTCTCATCTGCTTTGGCGCACCTTTGAATCCAAACTTCTACATAGCTACATTGTTTTTACTCACATTGTAACCAAGTTTGGAAATTTTTTATATTGAAAAGTCATCACAAACTGAATGAAAAAACAGCATAAATAATGAACAAAGCACCATATCCTGTGTTCTTTGGATACAATTTCATTTAAAAAAAGAGGAGAGCAGTAGTTTGGAGGGAATGACATAATCAGGATGTTGGATTGTTAAGTTATGTTTTTAGTTTTCCTTTTTGGCAAGAAAACAGAAAGGATTTGTTGCAGGTTGTGAGCCTGATGTATTGGTAGTGTGTCATAAATTTTGAAGACGTTAATATACAGAGTACCAATGGACAAATAGTATATATAGTTGGAAAATAATGTGAAAAATAAAGAAGATAGCTAATTCTCCTCCAAGCCTTTGGCAAGTATACCAATAAGATAAAAATTTTCATGCAAACTATCTTGAAAAAACATTTGTGCAATATGCTTTTTCCGTGTGTTTGACTTCAGTACTGCTCTGGCCAGAAAGCCTATGCTATTATTTGACATGAGAATAAGGCAATGAGAAATAGAGAAAATCAAATAATTTTAATTTTCAAAATCAAATAAATCTAAACCTCTGTTTAGATCAGGGGTTTTCAAACTTGGCAAGTTTAAGACTTGTGAACTTCAACTCCCAAGATTCCTGAGCTAACTTGACTGGAGGAGGAATTCTGGGAGGTGAAGTCCACAAGTCTTGCCAAGTTTGAAGAGCCTTGGTTTAGATCAACCAACATTATCAAATAAGGTATAACATTTTGAGTTCTCAAGGACTTTTCATAAGGTATTTTAGTACCTAAAAGCCAGTGATGTAATGCCAGTGAAGATGTTCCAGGCGCATTCACTAAGTTTACTTGTTAAGTAGGATTTGTTAGCATGAAGAATGTATAATATTTGAGCCACTAGTTCTGAAAAATAACACAACAAAGAAAAACTTTAACTTTGGGAAATTCTATTTAGCCAATATATTGTTACTGTAGCTATCTTTCATTTTTATTTCTCCTATCTTTTTCTAGTAGTACAGGTAAGTTTTCCAGTAATGTGAAACTATTTGAAAACTATTTGAACGTATGAACTATCTCAAAGGCTGATGACATGCTACCAAGATACCAAGCCCATAGCTGCAACATTTTCTCCCTAGTTGATAAGAGAAAGAAAACCACATGATCTCTAAGATACAACACAGCTTTTTAAAAATGAGGATTAGAGAATATGTGGATCATTTCAGCTTCTAATCTCCACACATCCAAAAACAAAACACATTTTATCTTCCTTTTTGAAGAAAAACAGCTTGTAACTTTACAGATGTCTCCTTTTTCTACATATAATTTACCAGTATAAGTTTTGGATATGTGACATATAAAGTGGCAGGCCATGGGTAATACCATTGCAACTTTAAGTAAAAGAGAATACATATTTTCTGCCCACCTGATATTATCTGAAGATAGCTAAAGAATTTTCAAATTTAAAACAGGCAGGCAGAAATTCAAAGAACTAGTAAAATGTCTATATTATTTTAATGTTTACTTTATGACTATATTTGTTCCGTCCGGGAAAAACGGGAGGTAGACCGGGTTCCAACAACTAAGTCTTTATTGGTTAAGAGCAGTTGAAAAATGGAACATTGGCTCAAGCCGTGGCAGCCTTTTTATAGGGTTTTGCCTGCCGGCTTGTAGCCAATGACAGGTATTTAGTTTTGCCGCCTTTAAGCAGCTTCGTGGATTGGTTCCTATTGGACCAATCCCAATTCAGGTTTTTTAGCCAATCAGAATCCTGTATTAGGAGTCTACTATTCTTTATACAGAACAATATTTATACAGTATATACCTTGGAAAAAAAGCACTGGATTACAGCAGAATCAAAATACATCATACTGCTTTGAAATATCCAAGTGGAATAGAAATTAAAAAAGAAAAAGAAATACAATGGGGAAGTGGAAGTTCTTAAGATGTACATGCTTTAAAAATAACGGAAACCCAGAATATTTATTTAAAATTGTAAGGTTTCACAATAAAATTTTAGAAAATGTTTTCTAAAGTGAAATGTTTAACAATCAGTATCACCTTGCAAAATAGAAGAAAGTAAAAGATTTTGAGGATTTCTGAAAACTGATTATACTGGATAATCAGGTTCATTTTTACTACGTATTACTTAACTGATTATCCAGAATATTTAGTTTCCAGAAGTCCAAAAAATCCCTTGACTTTCTTCTATTGATACTCGATTCAACCAAAAAATTTCTTCTAATGAGGATAATTGGCCACCTCCTCAGAAAGGGCCTTTAGGAGCTATCTGAATGTTATACACCTAGGGCATTAATTCCATAAATTAATCTTTAATTTTGCTTAATTTTCCACTGAACAAAGAAAAATATAAGAATACTCATGGAACATAATACATGACTGATAACTATTTTGGCCTCTGTACTTTACATTGACATTTTAATTTTTTTCTTGACATTTAGCAAATCCTTAGTGAGCTTATATAAGGTAATGAGAGAAATAAGGTTCACAAAGATAGAAACTTGAAATTTACTTGTGAGGATGTCTTATATATATTTATGGTACTTATATCTGAGCGCACTTATATGCTTACTGAAAGGCCAAATATTATGGGGGAAGCTGCATTTGGTTGCATAATTCAACGAACATTTACTCCACACTTTAAAAGTTTGCTGAAATATTCAATTGTATTTTTATAAAATTCTGCTCTTGTAATATATAATATCCTGACAGGTTATCAAATGTTCTCTTTTATATATATCTAATAAAGAGATGAAGCAATGGCATTACAATATCTGTGCAAATATTATGCAATAAAATTGCATCCTTGCCAACCAGTTGAAATAAATCATGAAGGAACAATTATGAAGGTTTCTTATCGAGTTGGCATAATGGAATATGGAAATTTTGCCAATACTAATGAACTACAAATTCAATATTTAGCCAAGAATGTTATCACCTAGCATACAATTAGCTGATAGCAGAATTTTTCAATTGACCCTTGCGAACTAAGTTAATTTCACTTCTTTTTTAAACTAGAATTTCTGAATGGATTTTTAAAATAATGCAATAAAAAGAGATGATACATAACAGTTATAATAAATAAATCAGATTAATTTCATTACTGGCCTTAATGTTTACCAAGATCCCTTCTCAACCTTTGACTCTCCAGAACTAGTGCAGGAATCTGATTCCTTATATACCTTTCATTCCAAGCTTGGAGCTAGAAAAATGAAAAGAAGAATGTGTTTTGAGATTGCAGTTGGTGGAATATCAGCATTCAAAAGAAGGCATAGAATTTGTACTGGCTGTCTGCTTTCATGGATGTCTGCAGGGTATGGTAAAAAAAAAAGTCAAATGGCAGTTAAAATTATGTGATTGAAACTTTGCTTTTTGTTATGTTGGCCACTATTCTGGCTTTTTTTTGACCATGCCTTGCGGACAACCCTACCTGCCTTTGAAGAGCTTTCAGTGTGGAATCTCAAGTTCATAAAAATAATAGAATAAATGCCTGGTTATGTCTGCTCCTACTGTAACCTAATTATCTTATTGGTTGCTGTGTTGGGGCTTAAGCATTGAATTCAAATATTTACTGATCTACTGACTCTGAGGATATCATTGGAAATTCTACTTCTACAATTACTATAACAAAAAAACAAAATGCTGTTGGCTGGTGTGGAGATAATAATTGACTCATTTATGTCTCTGATGGAACCATAAAATGATTAGATGCTGTAGGGAGATAATAAAAATGGAGATGACTCTGACAGAAAGAACTGTTACATAAGCAAAAGAGTACAAGGATGGGTGCACCACAGTATCCCAGTTCTGCCACAGGTCATCTACATCATTAACATTATCACTGGAACTCAAGGAACACAACAATGCCTTAAGGAAGGAAATCTGAATAGCTGTATCATATGTTCTGCATTGTGTGTTTCACAGTGCTTGCTTGCTCATTCTGGCATTTCTTGTATCAGAGAAGGGAGGCAAAATTTATGCTTCCATGGCTACTTTTCCCTTTTCAAAGCCTGTTATGGGCCAGAAGTTCTCCAAATATTGCTTTGGAATTGGACATTTAAATACAGTAAAAGAGAAAAGCCCTCAAACACATGAAGAGTGATTTAAATAGATTTAATTGATTTTAAATAAATCTTTTACATATAGTGTTTTCTCTGATCCCCATCCCTTCTTTGTATGCTGCTCAAAGGGTACCTGCATCCTTTAGCCTAAAAAGGTTGCTCATGCCTCCATGAAAAAAATCACCAGAAAATTGAGAAAATTTCCCCATTATTGGAAAGATAATCTGTTCTACCTGACTCCAGTTAGTCCTTGACTTCATGTGGTGCATATTCAAAGTTACAGTAGCACTGAAAAAATATGACTTATGATCATTTTTCATAGTTACAACCTTTGCAGCTTCCGCATAATCATGTGATCAAAATTCAGGTGCTTGGCAACTGGTTCATATTTATGAGCGTTGATG
This sequence comes from Laticauda colubrina, assembly GCA_015471245.1. Classification (NCBI taxonomy): domain Eukaryota; kingdom Metazoa; phylum Chordata; class Lepidosauria; order Squamata; family Elapidae; genus Laticauda; species Laticauda colubrina. The sequence goes on along the minus strand of BLBF01000022.1, from coordinate 38,885,872 downwards.
GAACCCAAAGTCATGTGATTACCTTTTGCAAGCTTCTGAGAAACAAAATCAATGGGAAATCCAGGTTTACTTAACAACTGGGTTACTAATTTATTAACTGCAGTGATTCACTTAACTGGGGCAAAATTCACTTAACAAGTATCTCCCCTAACAACAAACATTTTGGGTCAATAGTGGTCATAAGTAGATCTGTATTACCCAATTTCCATAGCCACATTATTATAAGCAAGAAATGTACATGGCTCTATCTGCTTCACTTTTTCATTTTGTTTACATCAGTCAGGCAACTCATACTTCTTTTGTTTTTATGGTTTTAAACCATAAAAAGAATCCAAAGTAATAATAATTAAATGAATGAAAGGTGATAATAAATTACTTCAGAAAGATATAAAATATAAAAATAAAATTCTTCAAGAAAGTTGATCTCAGAATGTCAGACAGAAATGGCATATTATACGTTCACCAACTTGTCCTCCTTTAGTTCATCAGATACCTAAGCTGAGCATAGTTTCTTCATCAATCTGTTCCTATATGGACCTGAGCATCTTTTTTTCTCTCCTTTATTGCCTATAACTACATTATGGACACTATCATATGCACTACTAGACAGAAAAGAATCAATTGCTTCAGTCAACAGTATGGCAGCTTCCATCTGTTGGAAAACAGAGCTACAGTATACATTGCAAAATGTAACCTAGACCTACTAAAGCCCCTGTCACACTGCACCAATGGATGCAAAGAGGATGTAAAACGGACAAAAAAGCTTGCCATCCGTTGGTTAACGCGATGTACTCACTGCCTCCATTTTGCTTCCTCTCTATCCGTCCAGCATCCGTTTATTGACATTTCATCCGCTCAGAAAGTTTTGGGCTGCTCAAAACTTTTGCGCAGAAAATGTATCCAATTCGTCCATTCTGCATCCGCTACGCATCCGCTAGGCATCAGTTCTGCTTCCGTTACGCATCCGCTATATCCGCTAGGCATCCGTTCCACATCCGCGCAACTCGCATCTGCTCGGATGCAGGGAGGAAGCAGAACGGACGCGGAATGGATGCAGAACGGATGCCTAGCGGATGCAGCATGGAAACAAAGCATTTAAAATGGAAAAAACCTTCGCAGAGGGGACCTATCTCGGATATCAAGGATGTCTAGAGGATGTCTAGAGGATGCCTAGAGGATGCCTAGAGGATGCCTAGAGGGTGCAAAGGGACATCTATACTGCCTATAAAAAGGGGGAGCAACACATCTGGATCTCACTTTCAGACCAGCAGCCCTGCTGCAGACCTCTGCAGCCTTCATTTGACTCTTCCTCTTCCACAGCATCCAGTCATGTCCACCGTGGATCATAACACAGTCCTTTTGGCAGCCACCATCCTTCTGCAACAGGGCGAAGCCATCTACAGGCTCTGTGAACTCTACTACGGGAAGAAAAAGGGGCGGCCAAGAAGCGTCTGGGTACAAAGATGGTTTGCCAGAAGAGCAGAGGACGGACTGTACAACAAGTTGATGGTGGAGCTGAGGAACGAAGACACTCGTGCATTCCAAAACTTCATGAGGATGCCTCCAGCCATGTTTGACGAAGTTGTGCAGCGGCTGACACCCAGGTTGACCAAGGCAAACACCAACTTCTGGCCCAGCCTGGACCCTGGGCTCAAGGTGGCACTCACTCTGCGCCACCTGGCCTCAGGGACCACCTACAGGAGCATGCAGTACGGCTGGAGGGTTCCACACAACACCATCAGCATTGTGGTCAGAGAAGTGGTGCAGGCCATCATCGAAGAATACAAGGAGGAGCTCCTCCAGTGCCCCTCCACTGAAGAAGGATGGAAGAAAGTTGCAGAGCAGTGGTATCAGAGGTGGAACTTCCCCCACACCGTTGGAGCCATCGATGGCAAACACGTGGCCTGCAAAGCTCCAGCCAACTCAGGGTCTTCTTTTCACAACTACAAGGGCTTCTTCAGCATCATCCTCTTCGCCATGGTCGATGCTGACTACAAGTTCATGTACATGGATGCTTCAGGCAACGGGTCAGCTTCAGATGCCCAGGTATATAATGCAAGTGACCTCAAGGGTAGGCTGGAACGCAACCTCATCGTGGGCTTCCCAGATCCAGAACCCCTGCCCAACGACACACAAGATGTGCCCTACTTCATCGTGGGGGATGACGCCTTCTCCCTCACAACCTACCTCATGAAGCCCTACACCTCCAGACTCCTCACCCGTGAAGAGAGGATCTTCAACTACAGGCTGTCCAGGGCAAGGCGGGTGGTGGAGAACGCCTTTGGCATCCTGGCCAACAGGTTCCAGGTACTTCTCACCACCATGCAGCATTGCCCAGAGACTGTGAGGATCATGGAAACTTGCTGCATCCTGCACAATCTCATGCGCACCTGCTACCCAGTCTTGCCGAACAGGCTCGTGGACCTCCAACAAGGCAATGGAGACATGGAGCCTGGGGAATGGAGGCAAGGGTGAAACCTGATAGACACTGAGGATGTGCAAGGCCCCAACAGAGCCTCACATGAAGGGAAGAAGCAGCGCAACCTCCTGAGACACTGGTGCAACTCCCCAGCTGGAGCAGTGGAGTGGCAAGACAGGATGATAGATGCTTAATGGATGCTTCCTTGAGCCCATCTCATCACACTGATGAGATTGGGCCATGTATGTTGAGTGGCCCGATAATGAACGTTTAATAAAGACTTGTGTTTATGTTGAAATGTGTGGATCAATGATTACAATGTTATTGACAATAAAGGGCCATAGGTGTGGCACCTGGGAGGGTGGACCATACAGTCCCACTATGCTTGCACTGGAGGTTTATCTATCCCACAGCTATTACCCATCCCAAAGGTATCCCTGCCCATTCCACAGCTATCTCAACCCAACCCACAGCTATCTTAACCCATCCCATAAGCATGCAAAGGCTTAAACCATTTCTAAAAGTTTCCAGCAAGACTTTATTAAAAAAAAGAAATGAAGCAAATGTGTGAATCAAATACAGACTTTTTTAAACAACAAACTATTAGACAAAAATGAGTCTCTGTCACTCCTCTTGGTCGCTCAGTCTCAGGAGTGAAGGGTGCAGGTGCTGTGGAGGTGGCTGGTGCTGGAGTGTTTGTCATCAGCTCCTCCAGAAGTAGAAGCATCAGAAGCCCCAGACCCAGAAGAGCGAGCCCGTGCTGCAGCAGCCCCAGCAGAACCAGAGTGAGGGCCAGGGGATGGGATGGTAGCCCTGTCCCTCTTGCAAGGGCTGGCAGCAGATGGCTGAGGCTTGCTGTGCTTCAACATGGTTGTGGGGTTGCTGGCTGGCAGGGAGGCTGGCAGGAACCAAGGCTGGCAGGAAGGCTGGCAGGGAGGCAGGCACCAAGGCTGGCAGGCAGGCTGGCAGGCAGGCAGAAACCAAGGCTGGCAGGCTGGCAGGCAGGCTGGCAGGCAGGCAGGCAGGCACCAAGGCTGGCAGGCAGGCTGGCAGGCAGTCAGGCACCAAGGCTGGCAGGAAGGCTGGCAGGCAGTCAGGCACCAAGGCTGGCAGACAGGCATGAACCAAGGCTGGGAGGCAGGCAGGCACCAAGGCTGGCAGGCAGACTGGCTGGCAGCAAGACTGGCAGGCAGGCAGACAGCAAGGCTGGCAGGGAGGCTGGCAGCAAGGCTGGCAGCAAGGCTGGCAGCAAGGCTTGCAGGCAGACATGCAGGCAGGACAGGCAAGGCAGTCGATGTGTCTGGAAGCAGGTCTTTCCTCTGAATGGCGACCTGCTTCCGAGCTGCTTCTCTTATATCCGCGGGGCTGACGCAATGCATCCTCCCCGCATGCGCAATTAATACTCGGCATCCGCTAGGCTTCCGCTGTGCATCCACTGTGCATCCGCTGTGCATCCGCTTCATCCGCTGTGCATCCACTCTGCATCCACTGTATCCGTTCCACATTCGCTTTGCTGAGGTCCCCTGGAAGCCTTGCGGATATGCCATCCACTCCCATCCGCTTCCATCTGCTGGGCTTCCGTTCTGCATCCGCTTTCCATCTGCCCTGCATCCTCCCTGCATCTGTGTTATCCGCTCCGGTTATGCAAATTTTTGCCCCTTCTGAGAGCGGATAACAACGGATGGAAATTTCTCTCATCCGTTGTGTCCGTTTTGCATCCGTTGGGCAGCGTGACAGGGCCTTAAAGTAGAGTACTGATTTAGAGCAATATATACACATTCCATGACAAGAGAAACTAATGAGAAAAAGATTCCTAAATGATTGTGAAGTTGTAAAAAAGAGGTACTGGAAATTAAAAAACAAACAGTTACAAGAAAGTGAAAAAAGGAAGACAACAGAAGATACTATTAAGATTCATAATTAAAAATAAAGAAAGAAAGAAAATACAGAAAACAAAAATAACCCAAATAGGGAAATCAGGCATAGGTCACTAAGGAAAAATACATAGAGGAATTCTAAAATTGTAAAGATGGTGTCAGTAAACTCACAATAAACTGAAGTTAACATTATCCGGTTAAAATTTATTGGGTGAGTTCAAAATAAAAGGAATACAAAAAGAAGACTGTCTAGTATTCAATGAAGACAGAAAAAAAATATATTAAGAGGTAACAAGGAAAAGACCAAGCTACTTAAAACCTACTTTGTTCAGTATTCACTAATAGAATTTGAGTTCTCAGAGAATTGTGAAGAGCAGGAATGAAGAGCAGGATTCCAGCTGGTGCTTGATAAAATAACTGTTGAATAAATAGAGACCTTGGATGAGTCCAAATCATAGTCAGTTGAACTGAACTTGTTCATTGCTTGGATATCCATTATTCTGAATTACTAAATGACTGGAAGAAAAGTAATATTATCCTGTCTTTTGAAAGAGCAAAAAGAAGGTCCCTGTGTAATCAATCAGTCTGATATCAATACCTGGAAAGTTGTAGTACAAATCATATACCAATTTATAAGTATCTTGATACAATGCAGTAATTACTGGAAGTCAGCATAGATTTATCTTGAGTAAATATCATCAAGTTAATTTTATTTTTTTAATTAGCGATTTCCTTAGTAGTTTGTGGGAGTTTGAGGATACAATATTCTACAATTTCCACAAATTATTTGACAAAAACTCCATGGTATATTACTTACAAAACTAGTTAAAGTCTGGGTCATGTATTTGTTGGATCCACAGCTGGCTTGAAGGCTATATTCAAAGCCCTTGTATCCAAAGCATACTTAGGTAGGTGTGGTGGGATGACAAAATGGGTTAAAATTAATCCAGAATAGGTCCAATTATGTGATGGTTAAAGACTTTATGAGACAGGCTCTGTTGACTGACTTTGTATATCTAGTCCTCCAAGAAAAAAAAAAAAAGAAAGAAAGAGTAGCAGGCTTCTCCATTACAGTATTCATTGTCAATTTATCTTATTTCTCCAGAATTTGGGAAGAAAGCAAAATAATAAAGATGTTCAAAATTCATTCCTTTTAGAATAGAATGGAGAATGTGGCAGGGAAATGGGGAGTGTTCCATATCTCTCCTAGACCAATCTAAAACTCCTTGCTTCTTTATGGAAATAGTTTGGCAGATTCCAAAAGTAAATAATCTGAAATAGAAGTAGATCAGAATACCCCAAATTTGATATTCTGGATCAAACAGCAGGTTTTGGATATGCCTCCAAAATTATCTTCATGGATTAGCCAAATGGAGTGAGAATAAATTTAGGACACTGTTTTCTTTTTGTGAGGATTCACAGAGGTTCATTTATATAGAGGACCAAATCCTAGTCAATAGAATTAATGCATGCTTTGTCAAGTTCAATATAGTATTCCAGTAATAAAATACAGCATCATTACAAAATAAATGAAGGAAATATTATTTCAGCCTCTGAGCAAGTTATATGATAATCACTTATGGACTTACAAAGAATAATTAGCTTTTCAAACTTTAGTTCTGGAATCCTCATTTCTAATTTAAGATTTTAACACTTTTATCTCAGAGTCAGAGGTGTAAACTATAACTTTGAAAACAGAATTTCATTAACGTGATTATATTTTAGATTCATTAGGAAAAATAGTTAATGCAAGAACTATTTTTTCCATGACATAATTATACAAGTACAAAAATGCCTAAATAAATGGCTTGCTTATTTTATCATTTCATGTATGGTATGGAAGAAAAGTTTCAGCTGTCTTTCAGCTGTCTCTGAAAGTCAGCCTCAAAAGACCCAATGGATTTAGTATGTCTGTAAGTCACATTAATTTGTTTCTGCTCTTTTAATACCTTGAGGTATTTGTTCTACTTTCAAGAAAATTGCCCCTACCCAATCAATAAAAGTATAAACAGAGAATATGAATCTTTCAGAATCGATGGTGCATATAATTACATGAGTAATGACTGAAAAGTTTGGTCAGGGAAAACAATACAAATAAACTCAAAATCTTTACAAACTAGAAGAAAAACATGCACACTTACACATGCTTTTTATATTTACGAGGCAATATCAAGGTTAGGTATTATATAGATAGATTAAAAAAGAGGTTTAATCCATTTCTACAAGTTCTAAGAAATTTTTGATGGGCAAAATATTAATTTGATACAAAATGAGTATATGTGAATCCCCCTGAGTGATTGTTCACAATGTATTGTGAAGTTTCAACTACCAATCTTTAAGAGACATTGGTGGCAAGTGATATAGCTTGAAAATAACTCAGTGTGGAAACTGTGGATTTGATATAATTGTAGTCTTTGATAAGACATTTCTTTGACAAATCTCCAGTAAAGTTTCTCAGATGGTTTATCAAAGAGACAGCTCAATGAAATATTGAATTTGTGCAGTGACCATTGACTTCAGATGTTTCAAAAAGTGCCAGTAACTTTTAAAAACCCTTCACATTTCTACTGCCCGATCTTCCAGTATGATGGTTGAAGTGGAATATAGAAACTGTTCACATTCTCCCATACACTTTCTGATTTGAACATTAAAGTAGAAATGCAAACGGTGAAACATAATCCCCTCCTTTGCTAATGCCTCTTGCAATGCCATGTGTCTGATCTTGGTGTCACCAACTCTTTGGTGCCTACTGATATAATTTAATTAATCTCCTCTCCTTCTCCTCAACCTGTTTATGCTGCTCAAAAGAGATTTACAATATCAGGATCATTTTAAGTATAACAATGTTTTCATGTTTCTAGTACAAACTAGCAAATTTACCAATAATCTGGTAAATCTAGGATATTGCTAACATACTTTTTAAAGTTATTCCAAATTCTGAAAATATGCAATTGTTTTTTTTTTAAAGGTTGTTTGAAACAAATATTAGTACACATATAACTCCTATCAGTTACTCTCAAAACAAATGCACCTTTTCCAAGGATTGTACACTAGGGGGCACTTTTGCAAGTCACAAATTATTTAGTGAATCATCAGCAGGTGCTATCTGAGTACCTATTCATTCCAAGGTGTCTTTCTGCTTTTGAGTACAAAAAATTACATAACTATTAAATTTTGTCTGAATCAATATACTATTTTTAATGTTTTTGCATTTTTTAACATTCAGGAAATCCACCTTCATTGTTCACTTATTTATTCATCTGAACTTTCTTTAATATGCTGAAATAAATGAGCCACAAATAATTTTGTACTCTGTTTTCCCTAACGTATCCATTTTAAAACACCATGGCCTTAATATATTATTCTTTGTGAAAACATTGAGCTAAATATAACATATGCTAGCAGATTCTGTTCACTGCTGCATGTCTGTGCTATGAAGAATTGCTTTTATTAAATTGTCCCATCCTCCTCTGTTGAAATCATTTGCAAATGTCTTTTACATCAGAATACAAACAAATATTCAATCTGTAAAGAAGTAAATATCACAACTGGAAAATGAAAGGGAAAGCAAAATTCAATTAGATACAGATAATCCATGGCAATTGCATGGAAAGATAATCCATGGCAATTGCATGGAAAAGACTCACTATCTTAGGATCTTATCAAGATAGCATAACCCAGAAACAATACCTCATTAAAAGACGTTTTTATTAGGTCTACATAAATAAAGATCTTTTTAAGAGCTATTGTTTTTCTAATTTTGATCTTTGTGTTTATGGTGAACAAGAAGACTATGAAGCACTTTTGGACACTTGCCCATTGCTCTTTGGTGTAAACTTATGGCTTTTCTGTTGGTGCTAATTCATCAACAAATCAATCAGTTTTGCGAATCTCAATTATTTACCAGGAATGGGTTAAAATATTGCCTGCTGGCTCCTCTGTCTCTTGTGTTTGGGTCTTATTATTCTGTCCAGGCTTATTGCCTCCTAACAGTGCTACCCCCTCAAGGTTCAACCTTAGACATTTTCCTAGATACCCTTAAACTCTTTTACAATACTAGCATGGGACAGCTTGCTATTCCAGCATTGTGAATGATATTTCCACTTCTTGCCATCTTTGCTCATGCTCACTGCAATTCAGTTGCTTTCATTACTACCCATCTTCTCCGTTTCCTTCCATCTTTGTCCCTAAACTTCTTCAGCTTTTGTTAATGGACAGGTGGCTATATGCCAAAGGGTAGGCCACCAAAAGGAAATGGTGTGCTCAAAGGTGGGGCCACTTTAAAGATCTCAAGAAGAGGATAGCAAACCAGTTCCTCCTTCCATACATTTTGCGAACCTTTTAGGCTGAAGAACCCTTTTTATCTTTAATTTATGATTTTTCTCATGTTTTAAACACTGTTCTTTCTTAAAAAACGTCTTTGCAATATTGGTATTTAGAAAAAACTATTGCTACATTTTATTTTCCTCCTTTGTGGATTACCATAAACTTGTAGAGCTGGACAGATAAATGACAATATATACGATTATTACTATCTTTCATTTGCTGTAACTAAAGTTGGTGGCAGTCCATTATAATAATCAATTATAGGTCTTGGATCTTATAGAAATACTTCCAGTGTTTCTATAGTTCATTTTAAGGTGTAAGTTTCTTTTTCAATAGTTATGTATTTTTTACCTATAAGTGTTAGTTTCCTGGAAAGACGAATTACTGGGTAAACCTCTCCACCATGCATAGAATCAGGATGTCTATGAGAATTAGTCCTATTTTCCCACAGTAGAAAATATATTGGTTATAAAATCCAAGGGCAGATAGAAAGGGCAAATGACAATTATATAGACAGAAAGAAATACAAAACACAAGAAAATATTAACACCATTTTATATATTGTACATGGCTAGTTCTTGAATCATGTTAGTTTCTGAAAACATAGTTTTTTTATGGTTCCTATTTTTTTAGTTACTTTTTCTGTATTTTTTGTGTGACCTGACCTAAGTGGTTTATTCCTGCTTATGTTCTGAAGACTGACAATGCCGTCTAATCTTAAGCCCATGTCACACTGGCCAATGGATGCAAAACGGACAAAACGGACGAGCAAAATGTTCCATCCGTTGTTATCTGCTCTCAAAAGGGGCAAAAATTTGCATAACCGGAGCGGATAACACGGACGTGGGGAGGACGCAGGGCGGATGCAAAGCGGATGTGGAAGCCCAGCGGATGGAAGTGGATGGGAGCGGATGGTGCAACCACAGGGCTTCCGGGGGGCCTCAGCGAAGTGGACGTGGAACGGATACAGCGGATGCAGAACGGACGCCGAACGGATGAAGCGGATGCACAGTGGATGCACAGCGGATAAAGCGGATGAACAGCAGAAGCCTAGCGGACGCACAGCGGAAGCGGAACGGATGTCGAGCGTTAATTGCGCATGCGGGGGGGAAGTATTACGTAAGTCCCCCGGATATAAAGGGAAGTTCCTTGCCTGCCCTGCCTGCCTGCCTTCCTGCCAGGCTTCCTTCCAGCCTTCCTGCCAGCCTTCCTGCCAGCCTTTTTGCCTGCCAGCCTCCCTGCCAGCCAGCAACCCCACAACCATGGGGAGGAAGCGAAAGCCTCAGCAACCTGCTGCCATCCCTGGCAAGAGGGACAGGGCCATTCTCCTGCCCCCTGCCCCTGATTCTGCTGGTGCTGGGGCTTCTGCTGAAGCTGCTCCTGGCGGTGGTGCTTCTGCTGGTGCTGTGGCTTCTGCTGTTGCTTACTCTGTTGAAGCTGCTCCTGGTCCTGCTCGACCTGCTCGACCTGCTCGTGCTCCTGGACTTGCTCGTCCTGCTTGTCCTGCTCGTGCTCCTGGTCCTGCTCGTGGTCCTGGTCCTGCTCGTGCTCCTGGACTTGCTGGCCCTGCTGGTGCTTACTCTACTGCTGCTGATCCTGGTCCTGGTGTACCTGCTGCTGCTGCTGCTGCTGCTGCTGCTGCTGCTGCTGATTATGATCCTGCTGGTGAGGATGATGACGATGATGATGATGATGATGATCCTGCTGGTGCTGCTGCTGCTGGTGGTGTGGAGGAGCAGCCCCTACTACCTGGGAGCCCCTCTGATAAGGGCCCATCTGGTCCTGCCAAAGGGAGGAAGAGGCATATGCGACAACGGGAGAGGAGGCAATACTCCATTGCAGAGACGCACGAGGATGAGGTGCTGGAGTGGCTGAGAGAGAACAACTATCTGTGGCGGAAGGGACACCGGCTGTACAGGGACACCAATTGGAAGCAGGCTGCTTGGAGAGAGAGGGCGGAGAGTATGGGTTACACTTCGGAGGTGCTCCTCGGCTGGTGGAAACATATGCACACCTGGTACGGGAAGCTGTACCTGAAGAAATCTGGCCAGGCCACTGTGAAGCTGACAGACAGAGAGACCTACGTCATGGCCAGGTGCAGCTTCCTGGAGGGTGAGATCCGCCACCGAGGAGCACCAGGAGCCCCTCTGTCTACCCTCTCTCTCAGGCAGCCTGCTACAACCCAGTCCTCTTCCAGCCGAGAGTCAGTCCCTGTCTCCAGGCAGGTTTCTGTGGACCGTGCCACGGCAGAGAACCCGTGGACAGGTGTGGTAAGCGTGGTGGAGTGCGTAGAGGACTCCCTGGTGCGGTGGGAGAAAGGAGACATCGAGTCCACCACACTCCTAGCCACATCCACACACCCCAGCTCCGCCTCCGCAGAAAGGCAGAGACCCGGACAGCTGGAGGGGCAGAGCCACAATGTGCTGCTGGAGATCAGGGACACCATCTGCATCAGCATAGATCTCCTCTCTCAGCTGGTCCACACCGACTCCTCCTCCTCCAATCGCAAGCCCTTCCTCACCTATGTCAACCAGACCCTCAAGGAAATGGCGGATCCACAGTACCAGCAGGTGAAGGACCGGATCACCAAGCTGCTTCACAACCCTCTAGACCCAGAGGAACCTGCTCCCACCCAGTCCAGGCCTGCTTCTCCACCCCAGGTGATGTCCCTCCCATTTCAAGGCTTCCCACTGCCCCTCACCTACCAGGGCTACGGCTACCAGGAGGTTCAGCAGCACAGGCAGCAGCCCTTCCCAGTCCAGGCACAGAGTCATCGGGCGATACCGTTGCCACCTGTTTCACTGATGCCACCAATGCCACCCACGCCAATGATGCCACCGACGACAGCGATGCCACCCATGCCAATGATGCCACCGACGACAGCGATGCCACCCACGCCAGTCCTCACCCAGCTGCAGAGCAGACAGCCCCACTACACTACTCCTTCCTCCACCCCACAGCCAAGCCCGGCCTCAGTACATCTGTCATCAGTACCGGGGCTGACACCCCATGGCATGGAGGAAGGACCTCTCAGCATCACAGGGCTGAGCCAGCTGTCCTAGACCTTTCTAAACACACCGTCCCCTGTTGTCCTCTCGAGGCCAGGCACTTCAGCACCACCCACCACCACAGCACCTGGACCCTTCACCCCTGAGACTGGGCACACCTCCGAGTGACCAAGAAGAGTGCCAGAGACTGGGTAGCTGGCTACCTGTGGACTTTATTTGGACACTTGACTTGGGTCATTTTTTTTTACAGATTGTTGTTCAATAAAGTTTATCTTTGATTCACACACTTGCTTCACTTCTTTTTTTTAATAAAGTCTTGGTGGAAACATTTAGAATTGCCTTAAGCCTTTGCATGCTTTTGGGATGGGTTAAGATAGCAGTGGGGTGGGCAGGGATACCTTTGGAATGAGCAGGGATACCTTTGGGATGGGTAATAGCTGTGGGATAGATAAACCTCCAGTGCAAGCATAGTGGGACTGTATGGTCCACCCTCCCAGGGGCCACACCTATGGCCAATTATTTTCAATAATAATGTAATCAATCATCCACACATGTCAACATAAACACAACTCTTTATTAAACACCCTGTTTATTGTAGGCCCACCCAACATACATGGCCCAATCTCATCCGTGTGAAGGAAGCATCCATTAAGCATCTACCATCCTGTCTTGCCACTCCACCGCTCCAGCTGGGGAGTTGCACCAGTGTTTCAGGAGGTTGTGCTGCTTCTTCCCTTCCCGTGAGGCTCTGTTGTGGCCTTGCACATCCTGAGTGTCGATCAGGTTTCGCCCTTGCCTCCATTCACCAGGCTCCATGTCCCCATTGCCTTGTTGACGGTCCCCGAGCCTGTTCTGCAAAACTGGGTAGCGGGTGCGCATGAGATTGTGCAGGATGCAGCAAGCTTCCACGATCCTCCTCACGGTCTCTGGGTGATGCTGCATGGTGGTGAGAAGTACCTGGAACCTGTTGGCCAGGATGCCAAAGACGTTCTCCACCACCCGCCTTGCCCTGGACAGCCTGTAGTTGAAGATCCTCTCTTCACGGGTGAGGTATCTGGAAGTGTATGGCTTCATGAGGTAGGTTGTGAGGGAGAAGGCGTCATCCCCCACGATGAAGTAGGGCACATCTTGTGTGTCGTTGGGCAGGGGGTCTGGACCTGGGAAGCCCACGATGAGGTTGCGTTCCAGCCCCTCCTTGAGGTGACTGCCGTTGTATACCTGGGCATCTGAAGATGAGCCATAGCCTGAAGCATCGATGTACATGAACTTGTAGTCAGCATTGACCATGGCGAAGAGGATGATGCTGAAGAAGCCCTTGTAGTTGAAATAAGTGGAGCCCGACTGGGCTGGAGCTTTGCAGGCCACGTGTTTGCCATCGATGGCTCCAACGGTGTGGGGGAAGTTCCACTTCTGATACCACTGCTCTGAACTTTCTTCCATCCTTCTTCAGTGGAGGGGCACTGTAGGAGCTCCTCCTTGTATTCTTCGATGATGGCCTGCACCACTTCTCTGACCACAATGCTGATGGTGTTGTGTGGCACCCTCCAGCCATACTGCATGCTACTGTAGGTGGTCCCTGAGGCCAGGTGGCGCAGAGTGAGTGCCACCTTGAGCCCAGGTTCCAGGCTGGGCCGGAAGTTGGTGTTTGCCTTGGTCAACCTGGGTGTCAGCCACTGCACAACTTCGTCAAACATGGCTGGAGGCATCCTCATGAAGTTCTGGAACACCGAGTGTCTTCGTTCCTGAGCTCCACCATCAGCTTGTTGTACAGTCCGTCCTCTGCTCTTCTCCCGATCCATTTTTGGACCCAGACGCTTCTTGGCCGCCTCTTTTTCTTCCCGTAGTAGAGTTCACAGAGACTGTAGATGGCTTCATACTGTTGCAGAAGGATGGTGGCTGCCAAAAAGACTGTGGTATGATCCACGGTGGACATGACTGGATGCTGTGGAAGAGGAAGAGTCAGATGAAGGCTGCAGAGGTCTGCACAGCTAGGCTGCTGGTCTGAAAGTGATGCAGGTGAGTTGCTACCCCTTTTTATAGGCAGTATAGGTGTCCCTTTGCATCCTCTAGGCATCCTCTAGGCATCCCCTAGGCATCCTTAATATCCGAGATAGATCCCCTCTGCAAACGTTTTTTCTGCTTTGAACGCTTTGTTTCCGTGCTGCATCCGTTCTGCATCCGTTCTGCATCCGTTCTGCATCTGTTCCACATCCGTTCCACTTCCTCCCTGCGTCCGGGCGGATGCGAGTTGCACAGATGCGCAGCGGACGCCAAGTGGATATAGCAGATGCGTGACGGATGCGTAACGGATGCGTAGCGGATGCAGAACGGACAAACTGGATAATTTTCCGCGCAAAAGTTTTAGGCAGCCCAAAACTTTTGGAGCGGATGAAACGTTCATAAACGGATGCTGGACGGATAGAGAGGAAGCAAAACGGAGGCAGTGAGTACAGAACGGATACATCGCGTTAACCTACGGATGGCAAGCTTTTTTGTCCGTTTTACATCCTCTTTGCATCCATTGGTTCAGTGTGACATGGGCTTAAAATCAGAGGCAGGTATTTGAAGAACAAAGAGCCGTTGAAAATTATGTCACTTCAAACCTGGACAGCCGTTTTAAAATCATGAAACACCATCTGACTGTATGGAGTCCACTGAACATGTTTAAGTTCCTTTTATTCTTAAAAAAAAAATCAACTCTGTAAGGAATTGAGCTGTGATGGAACAGTGAACAGTATAATGACTCCAATATACTACCAATCCTAGGAATGACTTTATTTTTGTCAGATAGAACCTAATTTTACTGTTTTGATTTTATCTGGTTTCCCCTAGATATTTCATTTTTTAAACCCAATGTAATGCTTGGTTGTGTTTTTGGTGATCTATTTTGCAGTGTGGCTAGGACTTTTCCTCAGTGTCAAAAATGGCCTTCCCTTTTATGTTACATAAGATAATGTCCTCTAAAGGGGCTTCATACCATGTCCTTCAACCTAACAATATTGTCCCATTAACATTGGTAAGAACTCCATGTTCTTATTATTAGGGCATTTTAATAAATGGCAAGAGTCCTTGGAGAATGACAAAGATGGTGTTTTCTCTGGGTATATTTAATGTGAATAATGTTGGCAAAGTCCAATGTAGATACTATAGGTATTGCATTTTATTTAATAAATCATAAAGTTCTCAATTCTTGGTGTTAGTTAACTATCAGACTGGGCAATTTAGTAGAATGCAGAATCTGAATTTGCTGCTGTATTTTGGTATAAAGCAATGGAACACACCATTTACTCGCATGAAGTTTTGTTTGTTTGTTTGGTTATATTTAGATGTCACCCAGCTTGAATCAACTTGGGCCACTCATAGCAATAAAATTATTCCGGAAATAGCAAAATTCAGAAAGATGAAACTCAAATACTTTGGCCACCTAATGAGAAGGAAGGAATCACTGGAAAAGAGCCTAATGTTGTGAATGATTAAGGGCAAAGGAAGAAGGGGATAACAGAGGTTATTGAAGTAGTCTGTGTGAGCTTAAATGGACTTCAGGGGATGGTAGAGGACAGGAAGGCCTGGAGGAATGTTGTCCATGGGGTCGCAATGGGTTGGATACGACTTTGTGACTAACAACAACAACAACCTGTCATCATGATAGTAAATTGTTTAAAGTGCTTCTAGAAATATTTTATGCTTTGCTAAAAGAGAGTAGATCATTGTTAAATTATACCTCTTTGACATTTTGAATTCCTGGTTTTCAAGTGCTTGATTTACTAATTCTTGATTGGCTATGGTGAGGACCATATGGGTGGAATTAAGGCTTCTGGAATAGAGTTTCCTCAATAGGCTGGCAGAGTAAACATCTTCTTTGCCTGTTTCCAGGTTGACTTGACAGTTCAGTTGATCAGTTTTTTAAAGATGTAATAAGAACTTTCTTGTAATCTGCCTCAGGATAGGAAAAGGAGGACTTGACCCTCTACCCTAGAGGTTTTTTCTTAAGTATTACTCTCACACTAACTTTCTGGATTTGGAAAGCTAGGAGTAAGCATTCTTGGGCAATCTTAGTTACTAACTTTTCTCTCAGGATGAAAACATACATGGCAAGGGCTTTTACTTAGTTGCTTCCACCTTCTTTAAACATGTTTTGGACCCCTGTGTCTATCTTCCACAAAAAAACTTAAAAGCTAAATCCAATGGACACTAGGCATACTTCTTTGTAGGCAAACAGAACTAGGTGACTCAATATCTTGAGTCTTGTCTAGAATATTTTTCAACATGTTTTAAAAGTTTTATTCATTTTCTTTTTCGTCCAATTCTTTGTATTGCCTTGTTATTAATCTCCCATTTGTGGGTTATCTCTCCTAATGCTTTTCTTCCGACCCTATTAGCTTTTCTAAAAATCTTTGTGGAGATAGGGCTAAAAGGTAGAAAGCAACACACCAAGAGTCACTTTAAAAACTCCAGGGAAGGAGGCAGAGTGTACTGTATTTCATTCTTTCAGAGCCACCAAGAACTAAATTAAGGATATTTGATTTTTTTATAATTTTATTTCTACTAGCAGAATGTATCATGGTTTATCATATTGTATTATTTTTTGGCTATTGAGTAAGAACAATATTTAGTTTGAACACATCATATTTTCCATCTTTTATTTTCCTCTGATTTTGACATAGGTCTGTGTTTTCTTAGATATATGTCTCTTTTACACACCTACCCACAATCTATATTCTATTTTTCCCTAATATTACTGTTTTCTAAATTATATTTGAAGAGTCCATTAGACCATAGATTAATGAGATATAAAAAGTGTAGGAAAAAATTGCCCTTGAAACTTCACTATGTATGTTGTTGTGGCCAATTTCAAAGCCAGTTAGAGGACTATAAACAAAATTTAAATTAGGAAAAGAAGATACTGGCAATGATTTTTCTTTTCATATTAACATTTCAAAGTGTCACATTGAAAGTTAGTTTTATCAGCAGGAGCCTTCATATTTAGATTTCAAATGCTGAAAAAGATGACTTATTTAGTACCTTGTTCACAGAAAGATGTGTTTCTTGGGAAAGAAAAAAGGAAATAAAAAACCACTTTTCAGGTAAAATGAATACGTCTATGTTTCTATGTCCTTGGGCTGCTCAGAAGACCAATAAAATCATTTAGAAAAAAATGAATAATATTTATACATGTTTCTGTAATTCTATTATTCTCTTCCCCATTGCTGTAACCCTACAAGGATGGCACTTAAAAACAAAGAAGCATTCAAGAACAAAATCCACAATGGAGAGAAAATATTGCAGTACTTCTCTATTTCATATACATATTTTATTCAGATATTTATTCCCAAGATTTGTTTGGATGCAAATATTGTCTCTAGAACAATGGCTTGCCATTCAATAACATTTGTTAGAAAAAAATGCTATCCTGATTTTTTGCCACAGTAGTTCTTGTCTTATGACCACAATGGAGATTGGAATTTTTGTTCCCAAGAGATGTGATTGTTATGCAAGTCATGTGACTGAACCCAATTTTGCAATTATTTTTACCATAGTCTTTATGTGAATCATGCAATTGATTTGTGAATCACATGGTCATTAAGCAAATCCAGCTTTCCTCTTTGCATTTTCTTGTCAGAAGTTGGTTGAAAATTGTGATCATGTGATCATACTGCAATTCTGCAAATACAAGCTAGTTGCCAAACATCCAAATGGTGATTACCTGACCACTAGGTATCAAAGTATTGTAATTTGAGGAAAGATCATCAATCACTTTTTTCACCACCATTGTATCTCTGAACTGTTGTTAAAGGGCCTGTCACATAGGTCGACGGATGCAAAAAGTATGTAAAAAGGACACAGCGGATGAGAAAATTTTCCATCCGTTGTTATCCGCTCTCAAAAGTGCCCCAAATTTGCATAAACAGAGCGGAGAACAACAGAAAGGAACGGAAGGGGAGAGGATGTAGCCAGGAGGTAAAGAGGATGCTCCACGGAAGCCTAGCGAATGGAAGCAGATGGAAGTGGATAGCACATCCGCAGGGCTTCTGGGGGAGCACAGCGAAATGGACGTGCAGCGGAAGGAGCGGATGCAGAGTGGATGCAGAGCGGATGCCGAGCGGATGATGCAGATGCAAAGCGTTCACTGCGCATGCAGGGAGGATGCATTGCGTCAGCCCCGCGGATATAAAAGGATGCAGCTCGCAAGTAGGTCACCATTCAGAGGAAAGACCTGCTGCCAGACACATCTCCAGCCAACAACCATGGGGAAGAAGAGGAAGCCTGTGCCATCTTCTACCAGCCCTGGCAAGAAGGACAGGGCCACCATCCCACCACCTGGCCCTGACTCTGCTTCTGCTGGGGCTTTTGCTGCTCGGGCTGACTCTGCTGGTGCTGGGGCTTCTGCTGGCGCTGCTCCTAGTGCTGGTGCTTTTGCTGGTGCTTACTCTGCTGGCGCTGCTCCTGCTGCTGGTGCTTCTGCTGGTGCTTCTGCTGGTGCTTACTCTGCTGGTGCTGCTCCTGGTCCTGCTGGTGCTGTTGGTGCTGCTGGTCCTGCTGGTCCTGCTAGTCCTGCTGGTGCTTACTCTGCTGCTGCTGATCCTGGTGCTGCTGGTGCTGCTGGTGCTGCTGGTGCTGCTGGTGCTGCTGGTGCTGCTGGTGCTGCTGGTGTTGCTGCTGTTGTTGTTGCTGCTGCTGCTGGTGGTGGTGTGGTGGAGCAGCCCAGAAGGCCCTGCCAGAGGGAGGAAGAGGCATACGCGAGATAGGGAGAGAAAGCAATACTCCATCGAAGAGGAACATGAGGATGAGGTGCTGGAATGGCTGAGGGAGAACGAGTACCTATGGCGGAAGGGACACAGGCTCTATCAAGACACCAAGAGGAAGCAGGCGGCTTGGAGAGAGAAGGCAAAGAGCCTGGGCTACACTTCGGAGGTCCTCCTTGGGTGGTGGAAGCACATGCACACCTAGTACAGGAAGCTGCACCTCAAGAAGTCTGGCCAGGCCGCGGGCAAGCTCACCAACCCAGAGACCTACGTGATGGCCAAGTGCAGCTTCTTGCAGGGTGAGATCCACCACCAAGGAGCAGCCCCTCTGTCTACCCTCTCTCTCAGGCAGCCCACAGAGAGCCAGTCCTCTTCTGGCCAAGAGTCAGCTCCTGTGTCCAGGCAGGTATCTGTGGAGTGTCCCACGATGGAGACCACCCCAACTGCACTCCCCATGGCGGAGTGTGTGGAGGACCCCCTGACGCAGTGGGAGCAAGGAGACGGCACTTCCACCAGAGACCAAGCCACCCCCACCCCCAGCTCCACCTCCACAGAAAGCAGGCAGAGAGCCAGACCGGAGGGGCAGAGCCACACTGTCCGGCTGGAGATCAGGGACACCATCAAAAGCAGCGTAGATCTCCTCTCTTAGCTGGTACACACTGACATACCATCCTCAAACCACAAGCCCTTCCTCACCTACGTCAACCAGACCCTCATGGACATGTTCGAATCACAGTACCAGGTGATAAAGGAGAGGATCACTGGTCTTCTGCACAACCCTCCAGGCCCAGCTGAACCTGCTCCGACCCAGTCCAGGTCTGCTCCTCCACCCCAGGTGATGTCACAGCCCTTCCAAGGTTTTCCACAGGCCCTCACCTACCAAGGCTATGGCTACCAGGAGTTCCAGCAGCACAGGTAGCCCTTCCCAATCCAGGCACAGGTTCATCGAACACCACCGATGCCACCAATGCCACCGACGCCACAGATGCCACCCGCGCCACAGATGCCACCCATGCCACAGATGCCACCCATGCCACAGATGCCACCCATGCCTCACCTCACTCAGCTGCAGCCCAGACAGTCCCACTACACTGCTCCTCCCTCCACCCCACAGTCAAGCCCAGCCTCAGAACATCTGTCATCGGTCTTGGGGCTGACACCCCATGTCATGGAGGAAGGGGCTCTCAACATCACGGGACTGAGCCAGCTCTCTGAGAGTTTCCTCCCCACACCATCCCCTGTTGTCCTCTTGGGGCCAGGCACCCCAATGGCGCCTCAGACCAGCACTCCAGCAGCAGCCACCTCCACAGTACCTGGACCCTTAACCCCTGAGACTACGGGCACGCCTCAGAGTGATTGGGAAGAGTGCCAAAGACTGGGTTGCTACCTATTGACTTTATCTTTGCTTGGGACACTTCACTTGGGTCATTTTGCTTTTACAGTTTGTTATTAATAAAGTGTGTGTTTGCTTCAATAAAGTTTATCTTTGATTCACACACTTGCTTCATTTCTTTTTTTTAATAAAGTCTTGGTGGAAACTTTTAGAAATGGTTTAAGCCTTTACATGCTTGTACATGGGTAAGGATAGCAGTGGGATGGGCAGGGATACCTGTGGGATGGGTAAAAGCTGTGGGATGGGTTAGGATAGCAGTGGGATGGGCAGGGATACCTGTGGGATGGGTAAAAGCTGTGGGATAGATAAGCCTCCAGTGCAAGCATAATGGGACTGTATGGTCCACCCTCCCAGGTGCCACACCTATGGCCCTTTATTATCAATAACAATTTAATCATTCATCAACACATTTCATCAATAAACACAAATCTTTATTAAATTCCCTGTTCATTGTAGGGCCACTCAACATACATGGCACAATCACATCAGTGTGATGAGACAGGCTGAAGGAAGCATCCATTAAGCATCTACCATCCTGTCTTGCCACTCCACTGCTCCAGCTGGGGAGTTGCACCGGTGTTTCAGGAGGTTGCACTGCTTCTTCCCTTCACGTGAAGCTCTGTTGGGGCCTTGCACATCCACAGTATCTATCAGGTTTTGCCCTTGCCTCCATTCACCAGGCTCCATGTCCCCATTCCCTTGTTGGTGGTCCACGAGCCTGTTCTGCAACACTGGGTAGCGGGTGTGCATGAGATTGTGCAGGATGCAGCAAGCTTCCACGATGTTCCTCACGGTCTCTGGGTGATGTTGCATGGTGGTGAGAAGTATCTGGAACCTGTTGGCCAGGATGCCAAAGGCGTTCTCCACCACCCGCCTTGCCCTGGACAGCCTGTAGTTGAAGATCCTCTTTTCACGGGTGAGGCATCTGGAAATGTAGGGCTTCATGAGGTAGGTTCTGAGGGAGAAGGCGTCATCCCCCACGATGAAGTAGGGCACATCTTGTGTGTCGTTGGGCAGGGGGTCTGGATCTGGGAAGCCAATGATGAGGTTGCGTTCCAGCCCCTCCTTGAGGTGACTGGCATTGTATACCTGGGCATCTGAACATGACCCGTTGCCTGAAGCATCGATATACATGAACTTGTAGTCAGCATCGACCATGGCGAAGAGAATGATGCTGAAGAAGCCCTTGGAGTTGTGATAAGTGGACCCTGAGTTGGCTGGAGCTTTGCAGGCCACGTGCTTCCCATCTATGGCTCCAACGGTGTTGGGGAAGTTCCACTTCTGATACCACTGCTCTGCAACTTTCTTCCATCCTTCTTCAGTGGAGGGGCACTGTAGGAGCTCCTCCAGGTATTCTTCGATGATGGCCTGCACCACTTCTCTGACCACAATGCTGATGGTGTTGTGTGGCACCCTCCAGGCATACTGCATGTTCCTGTACGTGGTCCCAGAGGCCAGATGGCGCGGAGTGAGTGCCACCTTGAGCCCAGGTTCCAGGCTGGGCCGGAAGTTGGTGTTTGCCTTGGTCAACCTGGGTCTCAGCCGCTCCACAACTTCGTCAAACATGGCTGGCGGCATCCTCATGAAGTTCTGGAATGCACGAGTGTCTTCGTTCCTCAGCTCCACCATCAGCTTGTTATACAGTCTGTACTCGGCTCTTCTCGTGATCCATCTTCGGACCCAGACACTTCTTGGACGCCTCCTTTTCTTCACGTAGAACAGGTGAAAGAGCCTGTAGAGGGCTTCGTACTGTGGCAGAACGATGGCGGCTACCAAAAGGAGTGTGTGATGATCCATGGTGGAGATGACTGGATGCTGTGTAAGAGCAAGAGCCAGATGAAGGCTGAAGAGGTCTGCACCGCAGGGCTGCTGGACTGAAAGTGAGATCCAGGTGATTTCTCCCCCTTTTTATAGGAAATATAGGTTTTCCGCCAGGTGTCCTTTTGCATCCTCTGGACATCCTGCAGACATCCTAAATATCCGAGATACTTCCTCTATACGAATGTTTTTTTCCATTTTAATGCTTTGTATGCGAGCTGCATCCACTTTCATCCTTTCTACATCCGTGCTACTAATGCTGCATGTCCATTCCGCGTCCGTTTCGCTTCCTTCCTGTGTCCATTTTCTGCTGGAGCGGATGCGAGTTGTGTGGATGTGTAGCGGATGCCTAGCAGATATAGCGGATGTGTAACGGATGACTACGGACATATAACGGATGTTCCCTGGATGCTTAGCGGATGTAGAACGGACCCGTTGGATAGTTTTTCTGCTCAAAAAGTTTTGTGCAGCTGAAAACTTTTTGAGTGGATGAAATGTCAGTAGACGGATGCTGGACGGATAGAGAGCATGAAAAATGGACGCAGTGAGTACAGAACGGATGCATTGCGTTAACCAACGGATGGCAAGTGTTTCTCTCCGTTTTATATCCTGTTTCCATCCATTGCTGCTGTGTGACATGGGCTTAAGCAAATGATTGTCAGTTGAATACTACCTGTAACACAGCCCTTGTCCTATAATTTCTTAGAAAAGTGATTGTAGAGAACAGGGGGAAAGAACTTTTCCAGGTGCCATCATGTGAGTTTGCAGAAAAATACAATATATGTTAAAATGGTAGAAATGTTGTTCTCAATGTACTAAAGGGTTGTCCATAAAGTCTAATTTACATTAATTAACCAGTCATTGGTTATATTGGAGCTAAGTACTATTTTCATTATATCCTTCCTAAGTATAAAAGCAATGTTATTTCGTCTTTCTTCTTCATGTCCTGAGTATCCAATTATCAGTCCTTCCAGGTAAACCAAACAGGATGAGTTAATTCTATTTCATTATTAGGCTACATTAACAAAATCTTGATCTTCTGACTGCAAGTGTCAAATCCCAATCCATCTCAATTCACTGATGCCTAAAATGTCAAGTTTGTAGTTGTTTCATTTCATCCTTCAATTTGTCAAGTTTTCTCATGTACATGCTTTTTGTGATCATATTGCCACTGTAATTCTCTATCCCAGAGTGGTGAAAGTATAAATGTTATAATAACGGGCACTTAAGGTGTCTTTTAAATCAGTCTTATTTATAGGTTATTTTATCCTTCTTAATGGTAGAGGTAGTTCTTATTTCACCTTGAAGATCAGGTACAATATTAAAAATGGAATATATTTCTATTCTATTCTAAAAAAGTCATATCATATTGTGTGTGTCCTTCAAATATTTTGTATAAATTTAATCCATCACATCAAGATGACAAGAAATGAGGTTTTAATGCACCAATAAATTATAAAATATGAAAAAAAACTAAGTTATCATGGGAATTGAAATCCTTGTTAATACAGTTTATTTCAGCACAGATGCTAATTGCAGAAGAAAATCCAAAAGATTCAAAGGATTTGTATATGTGTGGGTATGTGCATTATCATATTGTTATGCAGACAAATAGCATGCCTGATTGCAGAATATGGGGAATTAATATTTGCAAATCATTATTGTACAAAGAAGTGCCAATAATGAAAAGTAATATTATTTGCAAACATTGTTTGGGAACACCAGCTCTAATAAATACAATAGCAGATGGATCTAGATTGAATATAAGTCACGAAGAGACTCCAGAGGCTCTGCTTGTTTATGAGCAGCTGCTGAACCTTAGGAGGAAATTTTACCCTGGGTGTCTTCTATTGTTCTAAATGCTGGATAAAAAAAAAAAAACAGGAGGACAGGAGGCATTGTACTTTGTGTGTAGGGAGCTATTGTTAAATATCTCTGATCATCTTACTGGGTTTTCTTTTTCATTTTACTTTCCCTTTTTGGTGGTAAAGCTAGAGTTGGAGATCTGAAAGTTGAAATGCAGGACTCCACAATTTAGAGGAGAGATAATTAGTCCTGAAATGGCAGGAAATAAGGCCAGTATAAATTCTTGGTCTGAATCATGTTGTTTGCTATAGCTCTTTTTAAATCATTAAAAAAAAAACACTTTCAAATGCTGAATTTTTGTTATATTTACTCTAAAATATATAATTCTTTACAACAGCAAAATTTTATTTATTTCCAAGAAATGCATTCATTGCATTTGTATGTCCAGTGAGTTCCAGACTTAAAATTATGCAGCTACATCATTTTATGTTGCTATTTGATTTGCATTTGTAAATTTCTATAAATTTTCCTTCAGGTACAATCTTGATGTAGTGGCTAAGGCATAAGGATAGAAACAAGGAAACCATGATCCCACCTTAAACATAAAGCCAGTTGGGTGACCTGGGAGAGGAAGCCAGTCACTGTCAACTAAAAGGTACTCCTTTGGTCTTTTTAGCTGTCAGAAAAAGGAAGTGGGGGGAAAACAAGAAATTCCTTAAATGACTAGATAATCACCCCAGCAGTCCAAAGTTGTCTGAGTATAAGAAGGTTATTGGAGATCATGATGGATGACTCTTGGAGATGGATGTGTCCCATTGGAGAAATCACATCCAAGAGGAAGGAGAAAGACCAGGGTCAAGGGGGAAATGGATGGTGTAATTTAGTATCGGCTGTATCCAGCTAAATGCCAACATGGCCACTTCTAATAAATCAATTTTCTTTACTCTGAGATGTGGCTAGAGACTTCTGATTTGAATGGGGTTGGATTTGTCAGAGCCCTGACAGCCAGCGGAGCCAGTTACTTACTTTCAGTCCTCGGCAGCAATGGCAGACCACTTCTGAAAAACCTTGCCAAAAAAACTATAGGGAATTGCCCAGGCAGTCTCTGTGAATTGAACATGAAAAAAGAAATACTCTTATGAGGAAAGTAAGGGTTAAAAAACTATCATGGCAAATATATATTGTTGATGAAGAAATTCTTAATAACTGAAAATAAAAGAGATTATTCCAGACGCTGGAATGAATGGAACTTCCATTTTCATGCTTTGAGTTTATGTATTGCAAATCAGGAAATTATTAATTTTACCATTTACCATAATAGGCAGAAGGACAAGTTAGTGGAAGGGAAGAAAAACATTAATATTCAAAGTTTGAATGGTGGTATTTTTTCATGGAAATCAAACAAATGTTAACTACGAGTTAATGGGTGGGCAATTCAGTTAATGAGTTCAATTTATATGTTGTTGTCACAAAAATACTAATAAAATGTTAAAGGTAGTTAAAATATAAAAACATATATCTTTAGGATACAGACCATGAAAAAAAATCATTGCAGTAAAAGTATCTTACGTATCAACTTCTTTCTGTTATTGTATTATTGTCTTACATTGAATGATACAATAGAGAAATAAGACCTAAAGCCCATGTCACACTGGCCAACGGATGCAAAAAGGACACAGCGGACGAGCAAAATGTTCCATCCGTTGTTATCCGCTCTCAAAAGGGGCAAAAATTTGCATAACCGGAGCGGATAACACGGATGCGGGGAGGACGCAGGGCGGATGCAAAGCGGATGCGGAACGGAAGCCCAGTGGATGGAAGCAGATGAGAGCGGATGGGAGTGGGTGCCACATCCACAGGGCTTCCAGGGGGCCTCAGTGAAGTGGATGCGGAACGGAAAGAGCGGATGCAGAGCGGACGCCGAACGGATGAAGCGGATGCAGAGCGGAAGCCAAGCGGATGCACAGCGGAAGCCTAATGGATGCCTGGCGTTCACTGCACATGTGGGGAGGATGCATTGCATCAGCCCCGCGGATATAACGGAAGCAGCTCAGAAGCAGGTCGCCATTCAGGGAAAGACCTGCTGCCGGACACATCGACTGCCTTGCTTGCCATGCCTGCATGTCTGCCTGCCAGCCTTGCTGCCAGCCTTGCTGCCAGCCTTGTTGCCAGCCTTGCTGCCAGCCTCCCTGCCAGCCTTGCTGCCAGCCTCCCTGCAAGCCTTGCTGCCAGCCGGTCTGCCTGCCAGCCTTGCTGCCTGCCTTCCTGCCAGCCTTGGTTCATGTCTTCCTGCCAGCCTTGGTGCCTGCCTGCCAGCCTGCCTGCCAGCCTTGGTTCATGTCTGCCTGCCAGCTTTGGTGCCTGCCTCCCTGCAAGCCTTCTTGCCTGCGTTGGTGCCAGCCTCCCTGCCAGCCTTGGTTCCTGCCAGCCTCCCTGCCAGACAGCAACCCCACAACCATGCGGAAGCACAGCAAGCCTCAGCCATCTGCTGCCAGCCCTGGCAAGAGGGACAGGGCTACCATTCCACCCCCTGGCCCTCACTCTGGTTCTGCCGGGGCTTCTGCAGCACGGGCTCGCTCTTCTGGGGCAGGGGCTTCTGCTGCTTCTGCTTCTGGAGGAGCTGATGACAAGCACTCCAGCACCAGCCACCTCCACAGCACCTGCACCCTTCACCCCTGAGACTGAGCGACCAAGAGGAGTGCCAGAGACTCATTTTTGTCTTATAGCTTGTTGTTAATAAAGTCTATTTATGATTCACACACTTGCTTCATTTCTTTTTTTTTAATAAAGTCTTGCTGGAAACTTTTAGAAATGGTTTAAGCCTTTGCATGCTTGTGGGATGGGTTAATATAGCAGTGGGATGGGTAAGGATAGCAGTGGGATAGATAAACCTCCAGTGCAAGCATAGTGGGACTGTATGGTCCAGCCTCCCAGGTGCCACACCTACGGCCCTTTATTATCAATAATAATGTAATAATTATCCACACATGTCAACATAAACACAACTCTTTATTAAACGTCCTGTTCATTGTAGGCCAACCAAACATACATGGCCCAATCTCATCCGTGTGATGAGACAGGCTGAAGGAAGCATCCATTAAGCATCTATCATCCTGTCTTGCCACTCCACTGCCCCAGCTGGGGAGTTGCACCATTGTCTCAGGAGGTTGCGCTGCTTCTTCACTTCATGTGAGGCTCTGTTGGGGCCTTGCACATCCTCAGTGTCGATCAGGTTTCGCCCTTGCCTCCATTCCCCAGGCTCCATGTCCCCATTGCCTTGCTGGAGGTCCACAAGCCTGTTCTGCAAGACTGGGTAGCGGGTGCGAATGAGATTGTGCAGGATGCAGCAAGCTTCCATGATCCTCCTCACGGTCTCTGGGCAAATGCTGCATGGTGGTGAGAAGTACCTGGAACCTGTTGGCCAGGATGTGAAAGGCGTTCTCCACCACCCGTCATGCCCTGGACAGCCTGTAGTTGAAGATCCTCTCTTCACAGGTGAGGTATTTGGAGGTGTAGGGCTTCATGAGGTAGGTTGTGAGGGAGAAGTCATCCCCCACGATGAAGAGGGCACATCTTGTGTGTCGTTGGGCAGGGGGTCTGGATCTGGGAAGCCCACGATGAGGTTGCGTTCCAGCCCCTCCTTGAGGTGACTGGCGTTGTATACCTGGGCATCTGAAGAGGAGCCGTTGCCTGAAGCATCGATGTACATGAACTTGTTGTCAGCATCGACCATGGCAAAGAGGATGATGCTGAAGAAGCCCTTGTAGTTGAAATAAGTGGAGCCCGAGTTGGCTGGAGATTTGCAGGCCACGTGCTTGCCATCTATGGCTCCAACGGTATGTGGGAAGTTCCACTTCTGATACCACTGCTCTGCAACTTTCTTCCATCCTTCTTCAGTGGAGGAGCTCCTCCTTGTATTCTTCGATGATGGCCTGCACCACTTCTCTGACCACAATGCTGATGGTGTTGGATGGCACCCTCCAGCCGTACTGCATGCTCCTGTAGGAGGTCCCTGAGGCCAGGTGGCACAGAGTGAGTGCCACCTTGAGCCCAGGTTCCAGGCTGGGCCGGAAGCTGGTGTTTGCCTTGGTCAACCTGGGTGTCAGGCGCTGCACAACTTCATCAAACATGGCTGGAGGCATCCTCATGAAGTTCTGGAACGCCCGAGTGTTTTCGCTCCTGAGCTCCACCATCAGCTTGTTGTACAGTCCGTCCTCTGCTCTTCTGGTGGACCATCTTCGGACCCAGACTCTTTTTGGACGCCTCCTTTTCTTCTTGCAGTAGTGTTCACAGAGCCTGCAGATGGCTTCGCACTGTTGCAGAACGATGGTGGCTGCCGAAAGGACTTTGTTACAATCCACGGTGGACATGACTGGATGCTGTGGAAGAGGAAGAGGGAGATGAAGGCTGCAGAGGTCTGCACCGCTGGGCTGCTGTTCTGAAAGTGAGATGCAGGCGAGTTGCTCCCCCTTTTTATAGGCAGTATAGGTTTTTCACTAGGCATCCTCTAGGCATCCTCTAGACATCCTTAATATCTGAGATAGGTCCCCTCTGCGAACGTTTTTTCCATTTTAAACGCTTTGTTTCCGTGCTGCATCTGCTAGGCATCCGTTCTGCATCTGTTCTGCGTCCGTTCTGCTTCCTCCCTACGTCCAGGCGGATGGAGTTGCGCGGATGCATAGCGGATGCCTAGCAGATATAGCGGATGCGTAACGGATGCGTAGCGGATGCGTAGCGGATGCAGAACGGACGAACTGGATACATTTTCTGCGCAAAAGTTTTAGGCAGCCCAAAACTTTCGGAGCGGATGAAACGTCCATAAATGGATGCTGGACGGATAGAGAGGAAGCCAAACGGAGGCAGTGAGTACATCGCGTTTTCGAATGGATGGCAAGGTTTTTTGTCCATTTTACATCCTCTTTTCATCCGTTGGTTCAGTTTGACATGGGCTTAAGATGAATCACTTGTACAGGCAGAAAACTATTTCTCCCAACTAAAAATAATTATATTAAAAAGAAGGGATCCCAATTTCCAGCCCAATACTTGTGTTGCCTTCTTACTGATATACTGATGTAGCATAAAACACTTTATTTTATTTTGCTTCAGATATACATATAAACTTGCATCAAATTCACTAGGAGCTTTAATGGAGTTTAATATTTCTGATATCTGACAACTTATCAAAGATTCTATGTGCAAAAATGAGATTAAAATGAATGAAATATTCATCTTTCTATTTTTTTTGTGTGAAATACAATATTCATAATGCAAAATTCTGTGGCAAGTATTTATGTTTATTTTCATTTATTCCATGCAAGCCTTATTTGGAATGGTTTTTAATATGTATTAGTGCCTTAGAGAATTGAGTCATGGAACAACTCAAATAAAACTTTCTCATACTGATAAAAGAGTTGAATTCCCTTATCTCTTATATTCATACTGCTTAGGCCAAGTAATAACAAAGTTGATTTGTCTTTTTTTTTGTGATTTTTTTTTATTGATTTTTAGAAACAAACATAGACAAACACAACACAGAACATGAAAACATAAAACCCCTTTTCTGAAAGCAGCCTGATCCCTGGTTACATCTCTTTGTACAGACACCAATTCAAATTCATGCTCATTTTTATATACCATTCCATATCTTATTACAATTCTACATTTTCTATATGGCTTCTCCCCTCTTTTAACTTTCTTAATTTTATTTTTATTTGTTTCATCTCAAATCAGATCATTATATTTATATTCTTTGTCTGTCCTATTTCAGCTATTATCTTTTTTCCTTAAACAAAATTCCTCCTGTAGTCACTAACTGGAGTATGACGCTTTTATATCTTTCCCCTAAAATTATAACACTTAATATAAAACGTAACTTCCATTCGGATTCTACGTAGTACATTAAAGCTAGATGCTACATTTTAAAAAGAAAAAGAAAAGTATAAATATATAATATAATTAAAACAACGATCCATACCAATTCAATTCTATCATTAATGTTAATATTCATTTAAATTTTAAACATTTAACACATTACTTTTCAAATAAGTATCATACTTCTATGGGAACGCTTGTAGACTTTCCATGATTACTTCCCTCTCACTTCCCTTACATTTTAAAACATTATGTCATTAAAATGTTCCCATTCCTTTCTAAATGAATTCTCTCATTTAATTCATTCCATTTATTTTATTCACAAATGTTTCACTAAATCATACGTAGTTTCCAATTTTCTAATATTATTTCTAAATACAAATATAACAATACAATCATATGTACCTTTGCAGAATCCATTTTAAAATTAAATTTTTACCCATTATCTCTAAATAAGTCCTGTTTCTTTACATCTTGCTTCACACCCTTGCAGCTTCTCTTCTCTTCCCTCCTCCTTTGCTTCTTCTCTCTGCCCTTTTTACCCCCTTGTCTCTCCACCTCAATTTTCCTTTTCTGTATTCCCTTTTTTTGTTGCTTTCTCACGTTATATCCACTTTTCACCTTATTTTTCCCTTTTTTGGTTGTTTTTTTAGGTCTCAAATTCTCCATTCTCTTTCCCCTTTCTTCCCCAAGTAAAGTTACTTATTCATTTAAAATGGCTTGTTCTTTGTCCCAATCTTCTTGTTGCGTAGTCTTTTCTTGTAATTTCTCGTAGGTATAGATCGCCATTTCTAAGAATTGAAAAATGGAACCAAGAGAGCCCTTCCCTTCTTGTTCCTCTTCTTTATATTTTTTTAATTCTATTTTCAGTTCGTCCACAAGTGATGCCATTGTAGAGTTTTTTTTTCTTCTTTTAAAACAACCACCCAAGTGTTTTTAATCCTTCCAATATAATTCCAAAAGTCCCAAAGTCACCAAACAATCCAAATACACACAAGCTGTTTCTTTTTTCACTTTCTCTTCCTGGGGTTAGTATTTAGTTGCAAAGTTCCAGTTAAAATGTATGTTTTAGCAGTCCTGTTAAAATTTAACTTTAGATTCCAGGCTATCTCCTCCTTCCAAATCCTGTTCTTATTCTCTTCCTCTCCCTTCCCACTTACACCAAAATAAAATTTTCTTTCTCTTTTTTTTTTGCCTTTTATATTCAGAAATCTTTATTATCCCCTTGGCATTAAATTTTCTAGTTTAAATACCTGTTGATGCCAAAGCAGATTTTTCCAATTTCTCATTGATCTCTGTTTGCTGTCAATGTAAGGAAGGAGAGTGAAAAAAAAACAACTTTCCCTTTTCACTTTCACTCGCTGCTTCCAAGTCTTCTTTGGGAGCAATGTATCTTTTTTAAAAGAAAGTTTATTTATTTTATGTTACTTGTACACAAGACTCTTATCTACCACTAGTGAAGGCAAATTGGTGCCAGATAAGAGTCAACAGACTTCAAGGAGTGCTGGACTTAATTTTTTTATGGGGGCATAGAGATTCCAAACTGATAGTGTGCTTGACCCTCAACCTAGTCATCTGATACAGTGTGGGAACTAAGAATTGGCATTATATTGCAGTATGTTACTATAATCAAAGTGAATGTGGATGAAGGCAAGTCACTGCAGCCAGAGCTTCGCTATCTAAACAAAGTGTGCAATTGGTGTAGCAGCCAACATTGGACATTTCCTCATCCCATTGTAGATTTTGCTTGTTGTTCCAATTGGTGTTGTGAGCCAGGAAGGTTACTGATCATTTCATTCAAGATGCTTTCATTTTGAAAGCTGCCTTGGTGGAAGCCTTCAGATGGTACTGAGCTATTTGGGCTAATTCAGAATATGTTCATTTTATAAAAAATGAAAAAGAACAAATATGCTAATTGTAATTTATGCAAATACTGCCATTGTTGCACATGTTTTCATCAAAAATGTCCTTTGCTTTTTCTCTGTCCTAAATGACTGTTTTTTTTCTTCTCTATAAGTGCAATATTTCTCTTTCTCCTTCTCCCAGAATCAAGCTGTTCTTCAATGTGAAATATCACAATATGCATTTGTCATAATACATCTCTGAGAACAAAAAAATTAACATTATTGGAGAAATCACATCATTTTGACATTCATAATCTTTGTTGAGTATATTGAATGAGAGAGATAGGAGATGGGAGGGGATAGGAGTTGGGAAAGAGAGTCCTGAAGTCAAAGGGAACTGTTAAATATTTTCATTGTCATCAAAGCAAGCAGGTTGTCTCCCAGCAACACTTTTGATTTCATGCCTGAGTTATGGATTCTCTCTTTAACAAATCAACTATGAACAACCCACACAGTAAGTTCTAGTAATTTTCAAAATATGATATACATACATTTCACTTTATAATCTTGTGATCAGTGCCACTATGGGGAAAATAATAAATCAAGTTCTATTGTGCTGCTTTATATGCTGCTGGAGTGCACAGCTGCTGTGCAGATATTTGATTGATTTGTCACACATGGATAGGGATACATGGATGGGCCTTATCAGTGTCACTTTTGGTTTTGTACGCCTACAAGGCAGGCACAAGCCTCACACCATGCTGTGATATGTTTTTCCCTGACACACCTATTTATCTTTATTTATTGAATATCCTCAGGTTGCTTCTGGGAAGAATCTCTTGCTTCCCTCTCAGTGTAAGAAGAAAGCATATTAGTAAAGTTGATTAAACACACACACGTCTGAAATCTCAATTAATATTATTTTATAAGCCTCATTGAATTTGGTGGCAGTTATTTCTACATATAAATATAGATAGAATTGGACTTTGTAAAGTGTCTTTTGAAACTATCATATTTGAAATTGTCATATGATAAATTTCATCTATTGGAATGAACAATATTTTAACGGAGTCTCACATAACATCTGTGGTCTATAATAGGGAAGGAACTAATGCAAAGTGGGCTCAGCTGTGCCATGTAGGTGGATATCACCATGGTGATAATAATGATGGAGGTGATGCCTGGTTGAGGTAAAGGACATGAGATTTTTATTTCTTTTGAAAGGGTTAATGCTGTTTTTCCCTAAGCAGAATATAGTCAAACTAAACTGATCTTGCAAACTAAGTAGATTTGGCCTCAGATAGTACTGGAATGGAACTCTAGAACTGAACACTGGAATGGGAAATTGGAGGAAAAAAATTATATAAAAAAGCAGTCCATAACTCTGCTAAGAAAATGGCTTGTAAACTGTTAAGCCCCTGTCACACTGCACCAACGGATGCAAAGAGGATGTAAAACAGACAAAAAAGCTTGCCATCCGTTGGTTAACGCAATGTACTCACTGCCTCCATTTTGCTTCCTCTCTATCCGTCCAGCATCCGTCTATTGACGTTTCATGCGCTCAGAAAGTTTTGAGCTGCCCAAAACTTTTGCGTGGAAAATGTATCCAATTTGTCCGTTCTGCATCTGCTACGCATCCGCTACGCATCTGTTACGCATCCGTTACGCATCCGCTATATCCGCTAGGCATCCGCTGTGCATCCGTACAACTTGCACCCGTTCGGACGTAGGGAGGAAGCGGAACGGATGCAGAACGGATGCAGAACGGATGCAGAACGGATGCAGCACGGAAACAAAGTGTTTAAAATGGAAAAAACGTTCGCAGAGGGGACCTATCTCGGACATTAAGGATGTCTACAGGATGCCTAGAGGATGCCTAGAGGATGCCTAGAGGATGCCTAGAGGATGCCTAGAGGATGCAAAGGGACACCTATACTGCCGATAAAAAGGGGGAGCAACACATCTGGATCTCACTTTCAGACCAGCAGCCCTGCGTTGCGGACCTCTGCAGCCTTCATCTGCCTCTTCCTCTTCCACAGCATCCAGTCATGTCCACCGTGGATCATAACAAAGTCCTTTTGGCAGCCCCCATCCTTCTCCAACAGTGCGAAGCCATCTACAGGCTCTGTGAACTCTACTATGGGAAGAAAAAGGAGCGGCCAAGAAGCGTCTGGGTACGAAGATGGTTCGCCAGAAGAGCAGAGGATGGACTGTACAACAAGCTGATGGTGGAGCTCAGGAACGAAGACACTTGGGCATTCCAGAACTTCATGAGGATGCCTCCAGCCATGTTTGACGAAGTTGTGCAGCGGCTGACACCCAGGTTGACCAAGACAAACACCAACTTCCGGCCCAGCCTGGAACCTGGGCTCAAGGTGGCACTCACTCTGAGCCACCTGGCCTCAGGGACCACCTACAGGAGCATGCAGTACGGCTGGAGGGTGCCACATAACACCATCAGCATTGTGGTCAGAGAAATGGTGCAGGCCATTATCGAAGAATACAAGGAGGAGCTCCTCCAGTGCCCCTCCACTGAAGAAGGATGGAAGAAAGTTGCAGAGCAGTGGTATCAGAAGTGGAATTTCCCCCACACCGTTGGAGCCATCGATGGCAAGCACGTGGCCTGCAAAGCGCCAGCCAAGTCGGGGTCCACTTATTTCAACTACAAGGGCTTCTTCAGCATCATCCTCTTTGCCATGGTCGATGCTGACTACAAGTTCATGTACATCGATGCTTCAGGCAACGGGTCATGTTCAGATGCCCAGGTATACAACGCCAGTCACCTCAAGGAAGAGCTGGAACGCAACCTTATCGTGGGCTTCCCAGATCCAGAACCCCTGCCCAACGACACGCAAGATGTGCCGTACTTCATCGTGGGGGATGACGCCTTCTCCCTCAGAACCTACCTCATGAAGCCCTACACTTCCAGACTCCTCACCTGTGAAGAGAGGATCTTCAACTACATGCTGTCCAGGGCAAGGTGGGTGGTGGAGAACGCCTTTGGCATCCTGGCCAACAGGTTCCAGGTACTTCTCACCATCATGCAGCATTGCTCAGAGACCGTGAGGAGGATCATGAAACCTTGCTGCATCCTGCACAATCTCATGCGCACCCGCTACCCAGTCTTGCAGAACAGGCTCGTGGACCTCCAGCAAGGCAATGGGGACATGGAGCCTGGGGAATGGAGGCAAGGGCAAAACCTGATAGACACTGAGGATGTGCAAGGCCCCAACAGAGCCTCAAGTGAAGGGAAGAAGCAGCGCAACCTCCTGAAACACTGGTGCAACTCCCCAGCTGGAGCAGTGGAGTGGCAAGACAGGATGGTAGATGCTTCCTTCAGCCTGTCTCATCACACTGATGAGATTGAGTGGCCCTACAATGAACAGGGCATTTAATAAAGAGTTGTGTTTATGTTGACCTGTGTGGATGATTGATTATATTGTTATTGATAATAAAGGGCCATAGGTGTGGCACCTGGGAGGGTGGACCATACAGTCCCACTATGCTTGCACTGGAGGTTTATCTATCCCACAGCTATTACCCATTCCAAAGGTATCCCTGCCCATTCCACAGGTATCTCAACCCATCCTACTGCTATCTTAACCCATCCCACAAGCATGCAAAGGCTTAAACCATTTCTAAAAGTTTCCAGCAAGACTTTATTAAAAAAAAGATATGAAGCAAGTGTGTGAATCAAAAATAGACTTTTTTAACAACAAGCTATAAGACAAAAATGAGTCTCTGGCACTCCTCTTGGTCGCTCAGTCTCAGGGGTGAAGGGTGCAGGTGCTGTGGAGGTGGCTGGTGCTGGAGTGCTTGTCATCAGCTCCTCCAGAAGCAGAAGCAGCAGAAGCCCCAGCCCCAGAAGAGCGAGCCCGTGTTGCACGAGCCCCAGCAGAACCAGAGTGAGGGCCAGGGGGCGGGATGGTAGCCCTGTCCCTCTTGCAAGGGCTGGCAGCAGATGGCTGAAGCTTGCTGTGCTTCCGCATGGTTGTGGGGTTGCTGGCTGGCAGGGAGGCTGACAGCAAAGCTGGCAGCAAGGCTTGCAGGCAGACATGCAGGCAGACATGCAGGCAGGACAGGCAAGGCTGTCGATGTGTCTGGAAGCAGGTCTTTCCTCTGAATGGTGACCTGCTTCCGAGCTGCTTCCGTTATATCCGTGGGGCTGACGCAATGCATCCTCCCCACATGCGCAATTAACGCTCGGCGTCCGCTAGGCTTCTGCTGTGCATCTGCTAGGCTTCCACTCTGCATCCGCTTCGTCCGCTCTGCCTCCGCTCTGCATCCGCTGTATCTGTTCCACATCTGCTTTGCTGAGGTCTCCCGGAAGCCTAGCGGATGTGCCATCCGCTCCCATCTGCTTTCATCCGCTGGGCTTCCATTCCGCATCTGCTTTCCATCCGCCCTGCGTCCTCCCCCCGTCTGTGTTATCCGCTCTGGTTATGCAAATTTTTGCCCTTTTTGAGAGCGGATAACAACGGATGGAACATTTTGCTCGTCCATTGTGTCCGTTTTGCATCTGTTGGGCAGTGTGACAGGGCCTTTACTGAGGCATCAAACATAAGCTGGTATTTCTTTAACTTTTAAAACCTATTTTAGGATTTACATTACAATTGTTCTAAAACTGTTTCAAAACAATGTGAAAGCATAGTTCCTATTTTCAATAGTAATGTCAAAATGATTTTGGGTGCCACAAAAACAGGGAAGCAACATAAATGTGTTTGCTTCCTTGTATTTCATCCCTTTTGTGAAAAAGAGTGGAGATAAAACTCTAGTTTTGATTCAAAATAAATTGCAGTTTCTTCTGTTCAATCAAATTTGAGGTCTATTCAAGTTAGTTAACAAAGCAAAATGTCAAACTCCAGTTTGACTCCTATTTAATACCAGATGGTTTGGATTATAATTCATCGGTAAAGCAAATGACAAGGAAATTCCCATGAAATGGGAATTGTTTTCTGATTTTTGGTGTTTATTTAACTTTTTGAATGTTTGCAATTAAATTTTGACAAACAAGATCAACATATAAAACAAATGCTGCATGTCAAATAGAAGGATTTTTTGTTATATATTTACCTTTTTTGGAGAGTGTTATGTGTTCCGTTCGGAAAAACGTGAGGTAGACCGGGTTCCAACAAACAAATGTCTTTATTTCTTAACAACAAGTAAAAAATGGAACATTGGCTCAAGCCGCGGCAGCCCTTTTATAGCGGCTTGCCTGCTGGCTTGTAGCCAACGACAGTAGTTTAATCTTGTCGCCTTTAAGCGGCTTCTTGGATTGGTTCCTAGTGAACCAATCCCTATCCTGGCTTTCTTAGCCAATCAGAATAGCGAATTTAGGAGTCTACTATTTTCATACAGAACACCCCTCCCTCTTGGTTTAGTCCTACGTGGTGATGTAGTCGCGCAGGTAGGTGGGGCTTCTTCCGACTCTACTGGACTTGCGCGGTTCATTTTCGCTGGAGACTTCGACCGGTTCGGATGGGGTTGCTGTCTCTCTGGCTCTTCTCCATGGAACCGCCTGGAAGGGTGAGTCAGCCATTTTGCTTCCACCTGAGTTTCTCAGGCTGGTGGTTTTGCTGCTCCCTCCTGGTTTTTCCGGGCAGGTCGAGCTGGCTTGGCTGGCCCCTTCGATTGGATTCTTCCCTCAAGTTTCTTCTAACTGTAAGTCTCTTTTTTGCTCTTTTTGTTTGTTAGAATATTCTGGGTTTATTTTAAACGGTTCTTTTTTATTTTCTTGTATTTCCCCCCCCCCCTCTTTGGTTTGTTTTTCGTCATTCTTTATTATTTGTGGTTGTGCATTCGTATTTCTTTCAATGTTTCGGGAACGAAGCTGGTCTATGTGCCACTTCCATTCCCTGCCATCATCTACGGTTAGTCGGTAGGACCGGGGGCCTGTAATTTGTGTGATTGTGCCTGGAAGCCATAAGGG
Source organism: Laticauda colubrina (assembly GCA_015471245.1). NCBI lineage: Eukaryota > Metazoa > Chordata > Lepidosauria > Squamata > Elapidae > Laticauda > Laticauda colubrina. The sequence goes on along the minus strand of BLBF01000022.1, from coordinate 38,848,838 downwards.
GTCCCCGGTGAAATTTTTTGCATAGACTAGGTCGCCGATTTCAAATGTTCTGAAACGGGTGGAGGAGTCGGGGGGTCTTTCTGGTGTATAATTTGGGTGCAATCTGTCTAATTGCGACCTAAGTTTTCTTCCCATTAATAGTTCCACTGGGCTTTTGTTGATTATAGTACTGGGTGTGATATGTTGGAGGGTGAGTAGGCGGTTAATTTTATATTGGACATCCCCAATGTCCATTTTCTCTAAACCCTCTTTGGTGAACCTGACCATTCTCTCCATTCTACCATTTGCAGCTGGGTGGGCCGGCGCGGTTAGAGCATGGCGTATACCTAGGGAGGCTAGGTGCTGTTCGAATTGGATGCTTGTTAATTGTGGCCCGTTGTCGGACACTAGGACATCCGGCAGTCCATGGGTTGCGAAGAGTTTGTCAAGTTGTTTAATGACTGTTTCAGTTATCGTAGATGGCATAACTACAACTTCCAGCCAATTTGAGTATGCATCTACGACAATTAGGAATGTATGCTCCTTAGTAGGTCCCACAAAGTCAATGTGGATCCGAGACCAGGGGCCTCGTGGGGTTTCCCAGTCCCTTATGGGTGCTTGTGGTGGAGAAGGCCTGGTTTTTTGACATTTGTTGCAAGAATTAACCCAGTATTCGATGTCCCTATCTATACCTGGCCACCAGACATAGCTTCTAGCAAGGCTTTTCATTTTAACAATACCAGGGTGGCCTTCGTGAAGCATACCCAGTACCCTGGTTTGTAATTTAGGAGGGATAATTACCCGATCACCCCACAATAAACAACCTTTTTGAATTGAGAGTTCGGTTTGTCTGGTCCGGAAAGGTTTAAAGTTTTCAGTTGTTTGGTTTTCCGGCCAGCCTTTACCTACCCAGTTTAGTATGCGGGCAGTCACTGGGTCCTTTGCGGTGGCTCTGGCAACATCGTTTGCAGATATTGGTAGTTCGGGGCATGTCTCTATCTGCAAGGTGGTCATCGTCGGTGCCGGGTCTTCTTCCGTTGTCGGTAACGGCGTTCTGCTTAATGCATCTGCATGGGAAATTTGCTTCCTGGGTCGATGTGTTAATGTATAAGAGTAGGCTGCTAGGAATTCTGACCATCTAGTCATTCGCGGGGACAAAATGTTCGGTGTAGGTGTATTTCCCGCCAAAATTCCTAGTAGTGGTTTATGGTCTGTTACTATCAAAAATGTTCTTCCATATAGATATTCGTGGAAGCGTTTCACTCCGGCGACGATTGCCAGAGCTTCTCTGTCTAGTTGACTATAGTTATGTTCTGTTTTAGACAGAGTCTTTGAATAATAAGTGATGGGTGCCTCTCTCCCATCTGGCAATTGGTGGCTCAGGATGGCACCGACTCCGAACGGTGAGGCGTCGCAGGTCACCGTCAATGGAAGTGTGTTACTAAATTGGATAAGAACGGTGTTTGATGTTAATAATTTTTTTATTTTCTGGAAGGATTTTTGCTCTCTATGACCTCAAGTCCAATTCGTTTTTTTATCCAGTAACCAGTCTAATGGTTATGCTATTGTCGCTTTGTGGGGGAGGAATACGTTATAAAAGTTTATTAGTCCCAAAAACGCCTATAATTCAGTTTTGTTTCTTGGCTGTGGTGCGTCTTTAATGGCTTTGACTTTTTTTTTCAGTAGGGTGTATACCCTCTCCGTCCATTAAATAGCCCAGAAATTCAACACGATCAGTCATTAAGCAGCATTTTTCTTTTTTTACTTTCAGGCCAGATTCTCTGAATTTTGTTAGTACATTTCTTAGTCTTTTTTCTAGTTGGGTCGTATCTTTGGCCGAAATTAGGACATTGTCAAAATATGGTACAACCCCTTGTATTCCATTCAATAGGCGTTCCATGAGGCTTTGGAACACGCCTGGGGCCACACTCACTCCAAACTGGAGTTTGTTGCACTTGAATGCCCCTTTGTGGGTCACTATTGTCTGTGCCTCGGCCGTTAAGGGGTCTACTGGAAGCTGTTGGTAAGCTTGTGCTAAATCTTGTTTAGTGAAAACTTTTCCTCCCCCAAGTGAATGTAACAAATGTTGTATGACTGGCACCGGGTATGCGCTTTGTTGCAGCGCATGGTTCAGGATAGCCTTGTAGTCTCCGCAGATGCGAACCAACCCGTCAGGTTTAACTGGTGTTACAATTGGTGTCTCCCATTTAGCATGGTCAACAGGTTCCAAAACCCCTTGGTCAATTAATTTGTTTAGTTGTTCCTCTATTTTTGCTTTTAATGCAAAAGGAACTCGCCTGGCCTTTAGTCTTCTAGGGGCTACCTGGGGGTCTAAACTAAAGGAAATTGGGGTCCCCCGATACCTGCCTAGGGAGCCGTCAAAAACGTCCTGGAACTCATGGATCAGGTTTTCTTCCCAGTCGGTTGCGGCCATCCGGTCTACTCCGGTCATTCCGATGCCCAATGGTGCGAACCATTCCATGCCCAGGAGGCTTGGTCGGTCTCGGTCGACTATTGTCAATGGCAGGACTTCGACATGTTGTTTGGAGGTGACTCGGAAATGTCCTAGACCTACCACAGGGATTCAATTCCCTTGGTAGTCCTTCAGGGTTAATTTTTGTTTCTGGAGCTCTTGTAGTTTAATATTAGGGACCAGTTGTTTGATTGTGTCCCATGACACCATTGACAGGAAAGACCCTGAGTCTACCTCCATTTCGCAGGGGCTGCCTTCGATTTTTACTATTATTTTTACTTTTTTCCCGCTTTCCGTCTGAGCGCTTCCGATAGTGAAAGTCTGATGGGTTTTTTCTCAGTTACTGGCTCGTTTGTTTCGCTGCCACTTTCTCTCGGTTTGTTTTGGCTCAGCTTGTGGGGGAGAGTTGCTGCATCTGTTTGGGCTGTAATTTTTTTTATTTCTGCAGACCTTCTCGATGTTTCCCCTTTTCTTACAAGCTCTGCAGATGGCATCAAGGAATCTGCAATCAGCTCGAGGGTGGTTTCCTCCGCAGCCGGCGTATTCCCGCCAGTTTCTTTTTTCGTGCCCTTTTTTGTTGATGTATAGGCGGTGGACCTCATCATCTTCCTCTCTGGATTCTGATGTCTCGTCAAAATCTTTGTGGTGTGTGGTGGTGGGAAATTGTTTCTTCCCTCTAGTTAGGCTCGCTTCGTCGTTGTTCACGTTCATCTGTTTCATTTTGACCGCCAATTTTTTCACGGCTTCAGCGGCTGTGGCTTCAGCGATGGCTTCGGCTACAGTTATGTTGGGTTTATTTAGCAGCTTGCTTTGTAAATTAGAGTCTCTTAAACCAAATATTACTTGATCTCGCATCGCTTCATCTAAGTTCAGGAACTCACATGCTCCCCCAAGTTGTCGGAGGGTTGCCACAAAATCAGTGATGGTCTTGCCTTCTTTTTGGTCTCTTCGGTAAAATTCATGCCATTTGATAAGGTTTGACACTACTGGCACGTAATGAGCCTTCAGTATTCGTTGAAGTTCGGGCCAAGTCATTTGCTTCACGTCTCTGGGCTTAGCTAATGCCTTGGCCATTTTGAAAATCGTTGGCCCACAATGTGTTAAGAAGACAGCCCTCTTACGCTGGTCTGAGATCTCTTCCATCTCGTTACTTTCCAAATACATTTGGAAACGGTCTACGTAGGATTCCCAATCCTCTTCATTGGGATTGAAGGTTGCGGGCGGTACGTTATTTCCAGCCATCATCTTTAGCCTGGTTTTAGTTCGCTGCATGCACAGTCTCGCGTTTTAGGACGATCCCACCTTCGTCGCCAGTGTTCCGTTCGGAAAAACGCGAGGTAGACCGGGTTCCAACAAACAAATGTCTTTATTTGTTAACAACAAGTAAAAAACGGAACATTGGCTCAAGCCACAGCAGCCCTTTTATAGTGGCTTGCCTGCCAGCTTGTAGCCAATGACAGTAGTTTAATCTTGCCGCCTTTAAGCGGCTTCTTGGATTGGCTCCTAGTGAACCAATCCCTATACTGGCTTTCTTAGCCAATCAGAATAGCGAATTTAGGAGTCTACTATTTTCATACAGAACATTATGTATTATGAGATCTGTTCTGAAGACATAGAATCTTTAACTGTCAGGCACTTGATCATATTTTCAGAGTGTCATTGTAGCTTCTCCAAAAATGATATACAGGATTTTTTGGTATGTGTATAATCTTTGAATCTAATTCAAAGAATACATTAATGATAAAAAAATACTATGGAAAGAAATATCTGTTTCTCTTTTACAAAAGCATCACCAGTTTCTTCCTGTGTGTCACAAAACACTTAACACTTCCTGCTCTTCTTGAATGCACTTTGACATCTTTGTTTTTAGCAGCCCTTTCAAAGAAAAGGATGTCAATGCTTATGTGATAATGCATTTTAAGCTTGTTACCTATCACCTTCTACATAGTTGACATATCTATCACCAATTGTTAAAATCAATCTACAATGACTTTAAGAATATGAGAAAATACAGGTTAATTTTTTCATTTGCGCCGAGAATTTAGTTAGATGAAACAATGTTTCCTCTTTGAGTAAGATGGGCTGCTCAGAAGAGTGCAAAATAACTACATTTAAATTTCAGTGTGATTTACAATAGAAAAAAAAGAAAGACTTTGGAAAAAGAAGAGCAAAGCAACTAAGATGATTAAAGGCCTGAGATGATTTAAAGACGAAAACATATGAAGAATGGTTGTAGGATTTGGGTTTGGCTAGTCTAGAGAAAAGGAGTAGAGGGAACAAATTCCATATTTGAGAGGCTACCACAAAGAAGAGGGCACAATTTATTTTGGATTTTGGCCTGCAATTGTCTTGTAACTGATTTTTGCTTGAATATCAGTGAAAACCTTTGCATAATCTGGAATCATCATAATACAGCTTATTGCTCATGTGATCATTTTTGAATGCATCTAGCAAACATGAATAGACTCACATTGTATATACAGGGAAGATATACACTGTAGATACAGGGAAGCTAGAAACATTTGGGATAACATATGTTCCATTCTTTTTACTTAGGCTCATGCTTTAGTTAGTCAATAGGGCTTCTGTGCCTATTATAGACTTTATATTTGCTTTTCTGCACTGTATTTTGCAACCATAACATATACTTTAGTTCAATTTACAGCAGGCAATGTTCACACCCAAGTTATGGAGAAAGAAATAGGTCCTACATTTCTTAGTCTAATTTATTTGCTAAAAATGTACATTCAGATGAATTTTGTGTTACTAAATTCATGTATTTTCAGTTCTTATTAGCTGGAAGTTAATAGTTAGTTTGGAATTGTTCACCAAGTCTCTTCCAACTCCATTTCATATTGCTGTATTTTTCCACCAAATGTACAGGTATATGTTGTAACACTTTGTGCTTCAGGCTTGTTTTCATTTTGCTGAAATTTGCTGCACCATATAAGCCTTTATTCCTATTCCTATACAAGGAATCATGTAACTGAAAATGTTCCTGTTGTGATGGAGAAAATGAAGAATTATAAAGACTAACGCCACAATTTAACGCTTCACAGAAAGAGTGTATACCATTCCTTCTTTGTGGACAAGCGCACTAATTAATATTTATTGCACCTGTCATACCTGTAGCCATGGTCAATCCATTGCTGCAGCAGCTCAATGAAAGGCTGAGCACCGTGTCTCTCCTTGGCAGGCATGTTTAGGTCATCAACAAAGGCAAAAGCTCTTTTCCCTAGCTGAATGCTATCAAGCCCTCTTCTTTCTTCTGCAAAATTAAACCATTAATTTTCTTCATGCTAATATTCACCCAGGCCTGGAACAGCATTGAAAAAACAGAATGGAGAAAAAGATATATAAAAGGGAAACCTCTCTTTACAGAGAAATTGCCTGGCATTAGTACTACAATTGGGTCTTCTGGAATCCATGACCTTTGATTTTTATTGGCTGTGCCTTAAAGGTCAAGGAAGCATAGGGAGAACATAGTTATAAATCCACATGGAGTTGAATCAAAGGTGGCAAGCTATCCTGAAGTAAACAAGCTAATAAAACCATTCTAGTTTAAAATGCTTGCTAACAAAGTGTCAATAAAAGCATGCTGTCATTATGTGGATAGGAATTGAATTCATAAAGCAAGAAAAAAATAAAATAAAGTGGCTTGGTTTGTCTCAAGCTATAGGAGCAGAAGTGGTATTCTGATCAGTTCTGGTGAACTAATAGCAGAAATTTGGAGGAGTTTGGAGAACTGGCAAATGCCACCTCTGACTGGCCCCACCCCAACTCTTCTCTGCCTCCCAAGTCCCAGCTGATTAGCTGAGTCTTCTTTTGTTGCCCTGCACAGGAGAACGGAGCTGGAAAGCAGGTTAGTGGGGTTGGGAGGGAATGAGGATTTTGCAGTAACCTTCCCCTGCCATGCCCACCAAGCCACGCCCACCAAGCCACTCCATGACCACAGAACTGGTAGTAAAAATTTTTGAATCCCACCACTGTATAGGAGTATTTTGGTAACCTGATTTAGATCCTTTGCTTTAAACTAATATATAATATTCTCCTCTTTTTCTGTTTCTCCAATTTGGTTTTTGTTTATCCAATCTATTAATAACAACAGTTATAACAAGAATAACATCTACCAACAGAAGTCTTATCAAAAGCTGTATCCCTGAATTCTAAATTTACAATATATGGAAGTAAAACTTTTAAATAAAAAGTTACATGAGAGCAATTACATGAGAGTTACGTGGGCTAGATTTTTCTTCATTGTTTATTCAAAGTATTGAGGGAGAAATGCCATCCTAGTTTTGCCAACTATATGTATATAATTTATCTGTCTTTCTGTACCTCCCTCCCTCTCTCTTTCTCTCTCCCTTCCCTTCCCAGGTCTGTGTTCCTAACTATGATGACATCAAAAAAGATAAAGCATAAATCATAACCTATAATAAAAGTCCCAGGTTTTCATAATTCAATCATGACATCATAAACAATGGTCAGAGTTTACATTGCAATGTTATGGCACAGATTTCATTACCTGAATCCTCTTGTTCCTCTTGATGATGTCTATGTGTCTATCTCTACCAACAGATGGAAGACTTAGTTTGAATTTCAGAACTAACTGGATCAGTACTTAAATGAAGATATTAAAACATGTTTTTTTTAAAAAAATATAGACAATATCATAACAGAAAAAGGACAAAGTTTAAAAATCGCATAAAAAAATCTTGCCAGTTCTCAGCAATGTTGCTTTTAGAAATCCTTTAATTTAGGTCATCCGTTAAAATCAGCTCAGGAAACGTCGGTACTATACAGTAAACTCTTGCAAAAGTGCAATGCTATTATAATGTACTAAGTTGAATGCATGGATTTATTTCCAATATCAGTAACACTTGGACAGTGCAGCTTAGACTGAATATTTATTTTTGCATTAAAAGACATAGAAACATATTTTAGCCTTCATCAATACAAATCAGTACCCTGAAGAGATCCTGTACCATTTCAGATAAGTGACTGTCCAGTCTCTTCTTAAAAACCTCCAGTGATGAAGCACCCACAACTTCTGAAGGGAAATTGTTCCCCTGGTTAATTGTCCTCACTTTTAGGAAGTTTCTCTTTAATTCTAATTGCTTCTCTCCTTGATTAGTTTCCATCCATTGTTTCTTATCCTCTGGGCTTTGGAAAATAAATTGACCTCCTCTTATTTGTGGCATCCTCTCAAATATTGAAATACTGCTATCATGTCCCCTCTGCCCTTTTTTCTAAACTAGCCAAACTCAAATCCTGTAATTGTTCTTGAAATGCTTTAGTTTCCAGGCCTTTAATCATCTTAGTTGCTTTTCTTTGCACTTTTTCTAAAATCTCAACATCAAACTGGATGCAATATTCCAGGAGTGGCCTTGCTAATTAAGGCTTTATAAAGCCGGATTACTTCATGTGATTTTGGTTCTATTCTTCTATTTATACAACCAAGAATTGTATTAACTTTTTGGATGCTGCCACATATTGCTAACTCATGTTTGAGTAATTGTCAATTAGGACTCCAAGGTTTTTTCCTGTCCCGGTGTAAGGCCTTGCTTTTCTGTACATTAAATTTCATTTTGTTAGATAGGGCCCATTGTTCAAATATGTATAGAACTTTTTGGATCCTCTGTAAATTTGATGAGTTCTCCTTCTGTTTCCTCATCTAAATCATTTACTGTGCCTAGGATGGAACCTTGTGGTACTCCACTGCTTATGTAGATGTAGTACTGTTATGGACTATTCGCTGAGTATGATTTGTCAGCCAATATCTGATGCTGTCTATCCCACATTTGTCTAGCTTATAAAGAAACAGGCTGTGGTCTACGTCGTCAAATGCCTTGGTGCAGTCTAAAAAATTCACAGAATTTTTCTGGCCTAATAATTTAGTCACAGAATGTGAAATAAGATTGATTGGAATGATCGGTTTTGAGCAAATTTGTATAGACTACTAGTTATAACTTTATTTGTTTGCGGACGTTCACAGATCTGTTTTTTAATTTTTTCTAGTATCTTCCCAGGTATTGATGTTAGGCTGATTGATCTGTAGTTTTCTGGATCTTTTTTTTTTTTTTTTGAAGATGGGAACCAACTCTTTCCCAATCCTCTAGTAGTTCCCTGGTATTCCAAGATTTTTTAAAGATATGACATAATGGTTCTGAGATGACATCTTCTAGTTCTTTCAGAATTCTGTGATCATCAGGTCCAACTGATTTATATTCATCAAGGTCAGACAGGTATTCTCTTACCATTTTCTTGCTTACTTTAATTTTTATTTCTAATCTGTCTTTTACAGTTATGTTTTTGGTAGGTTGGGCTATGTCTTTTTTTTGCATGAAGACTGATGCAAAGAATGAGTTAAACAGCTCTGCTTTCTCACAACTGCCTGTTACTTCTGTTTTGTTTGGAAAACACACGAGGTAGACCGGGTTCCAACAACAAA
>BLBF01000022.1:38787944-38819935 GCA_015471245.1 Laticauda colubrina | reverse complement strand
TGGAATAAACTATATTCTTGATAGCACAAGCGTATCTGTTATTTTTACTGTATGTTAATAAACATACAAGCTTAGCTCACTCATTTATCTGTGTGCCTATCTGACTAACGCTGCACATTCTGTTTAGCTTGTCTCCCTAACCCTGGTTGGGGAACCCAGGCTTAACAACTATGTATATGCTTATACCTATTATCTTGTAAGCGATTGACAAATCAAACTAAATAAATACATAAAAATAAAAGTATAATTTATGGAATAGTATTTTGCTTATGTTTATGATTGAAGTGTAATCTAGTACCAAAATAATGGATAGATCAGAGACATTCATTGTGGGCACATATCTGATGAGATCTCTGGATTAGTGATAAAATAAAGAATCAGTTCACAATGATTTCAGTAATTATTTAGCCTTCATATAGCTGAGAACCACAACTCGTCAGTTCAATTGCTTGCCTCTTGCTTTATTAGAAAAAAATCATTTCATTTAAAAAGGTATATAATTTCTGTTGCAGATGAATGTCTGCTCGTGGTAACAAGGTGGAAACTATACACATGATGTGTGTTGATGTAATCATAGTAATACTGTTCTTTAATGATATTAGACATTAGGATACAAATACATAATTGTGGCCTCACCTTGAACATGTAGATTTTAGCTCTGCATTTTACACAATTTTTCCATTAGTCCATAGACTAGTGTCTAAACTTATGGATTTTGAGCTTTCTTATTCATTCTTCCTTTGGATTATGGATTTTCCATCTGGCCACTCTCAGAGTGTCAGATTAGGTAATCATATCTCCTCAGCCTTATTCTGAACATTGGGATACCACAGGGTTGCATGTTGAGTCCCTTACTCTATACTCTTTATGTACATGACTGCATTCCCATTCATGCCAGTAATACTATTATTAAATTTGAAGATGATACAACAGTGGTGAGACTCATATCTGGGGAGGATGACTCTGCCTATTGAGATGAGGTAGACTGGTTCCTTTCGTGGTGTGGAGACAATAACTTGACCCTTAACACCAATAAGACCAAGGAGCTTATGGTAGACTATAGAAGGAATAGATCAGACATCTAGCCCTTGGTTATCAATGGACACCAGGAGAACAAGTCGCTAGTTTTAAGTTTCTGGGTATTATCATAAAAGAGGACTGGTCTAAAGGGCCCAGCAGAGATTATATTACTTGAGACTTCTCAGAAAACAACAATTGAATGGAAAACTGCTGGTGACCTTCTACCACTACACCAAACAGAGTATCTTAACTTACTGTACTTGTGTATGGTTTGCCAAGTGGCAGACAGGACAGTGCTCCATAGGGATAACATTATTGCCCAGCGGATCATTGATTGCCCTCTCCTCTCTTTGGAAGAACTTTATAGCTCCTGCTGCCTTAAGAAAGTTTAAAACATTCTGAAAGATCCATCTCATCCCGCGCACCTTTTTTTTGAACTATTACTATCTGGCACACTATACAGGACAATAAAAACAAGGACAAATAGACTGAAAAACAGCTTCTATCCCAGAGCAGTAAATTTATTGAATTCTACTGTAGAGTGCAATGTTAATGCAATATCAGGAATTTCAATTCAATTGTACAGAATGTAAAAGATGTGTGTTTTTGTTTTATTTTTTCATATATAATGTACACTGAAGATGGCATTTAATTTCATTGTATGAAATGCAATGACAATAAACTAAACTAAACTAAGGTGAAATCACAATGAATTGCACAGCTAACTCCATTGGTTGATCATAATCTCCTTAATATAATTATTTAGTGAGCCAGCAATATTAGTATATGAGTTAAAGACACTCATTTTGGTGACCTAATGGAGTCTACCTCCATATCAGGGTTAAGCAAGTATGTATATTAGCCTGCCTCCCCATTGTTTAACATTTACATTAATGGTATTGTAGTTTTTGCCCATTCAGATCTCCATCTTTCATCCCTCTCTCATTATCTAATCACAGTTCTTTTTCATAAGGATGATGCAACCACTCAGTTTTGATTTTTTTTTCCTAGAAGACGCTCTGATAATCCATCAAGCTGGACAATTAATGGTAAACTCATTGAGCAAGTGAAATTCTTTAAATTACGAGGTATTTATTTATGAACTTCTACATACTGGGGTCATCAATTAAGAGAAATACATATGAAAGCTCAAAAATACTTCTAGCATTCAATACACTTGATAGTTGGAAGGGGAACAACTTTATCTCTGCATCAGTAAAATTATTAAAAGACAGAATCCTTAGCATTATGCTTTATGGAACTCAGATCTGCATTTACAAAAGCTTTTTACTTCTTCAGTGAAAACAAAAAAAATCTTAAATCAGTAGCACATGCTTTACCTGACCTCTAATCAGTGGCAGTATTCAGCTGGTTCACACCAGTTCAGGTGAGCTGATAGCAAGGATTTGGTGTGGGTCTCTGAACTGTTAGTAAGTTCTGGCTGGCCATGCCCCTGATCCAGTCGCCCAGTCGCCGCTTGCTCACATACCCCGCCTGCCCAATGCTTGCTCACCCTACCTGCCTGATGCTAGCCCGCGCAGTCACTCTTTAAGGTATTTGTTTTTTTCCCCCTCCCAACAATCAATTGTTCCTACATCAGCTGTGCTGGGATTCCCCTCATTTATTTACTGCTTTGCCCAGTAGGCTTCCTGAGGGCCCAAAATGAAGTGTGTGTGTGGGGGTGCTGCAACCCCCATGCTCCATTTTTGCTTTCCTGAGCCTTAGGGAAGCCTTCTGGGAGAAAAAACACCCCCCAAAGAGGCTTCCCTGAGGCTCAGAAGGCCCAAAATTAAGAGTGGGGGGATGCAGTGTGCCCCTTGGCTCAGTTTTCTGCCTTCCTGAGCCCTAGGGAATCCTTCTGGGAGCAAAAATGCCCCCTCAGGAGGCTTGCTTGAGGCCCAGAAGGCCCAAAAACCAGGGGTGGGGAGGAAAAAGCAAAAAAAGCTACACCCACATAATCACATGGCCATGTCCCCCTGGCCACACTCCTTAGCCACACCCACAGAATTGGTAGTAATTTTTTTTTAATCCCACCACTGCCCCTAATGATATCACCAGATTAGAGGTAGGTTGCTGTTCTGTATATAAATAGTAGAATCCAAATAACCCATTCTGATTGGTCACAATAAACTAATGGAGATAGGTTCAAAAGGAACCAATCCCCAAAGCTGCACAAAGGCGGCAAAATTAAATAAATGTCATTGGCTACAAGCCGGCAGACAGAAAAGTATAAAAGGGCTGTCGCGGCTTGAGCCAATGTTCCGTTTTGCAACTATACTTGAAATAAAGACTTGTTGTTGGAACCTGGTCTACCTCGCGTTTTTCCGGATGGAACACTGGTGACGAGGATGGGATCATCCTAAACGCGAGACTGAGCACGTGGTGACAGACAAGCCAAACAAAGAGAAATGGCTGGAAACAATGCGCTGCCCGCACCCTTCAACCCCAATGAAGAAGATTCTGAATCTTACATAGACCGTTTCCAGATGTACCTAGAGAGCAACGAGATGGAGGAAATCTCAGACCAATGAAAAAGAGCCATCTTCTTGACACACTGTGGGCCCACAATTTTTAAAATGGCCAAGGCTTTGGCAAAGCCCCGAGATGTCAAACAACTGATGTGGACCGAGCTCCAAAGAACATTAAAGGCCCACTATGTTCCAGTGGTGTCAAACTTGATAAAGCGGCACGAGTTTTATCGGAGAGACCAGAAAGAAGGCGAAACCATCGCTGATTTTGTAGCCGCACTATGCCAAATAGGGGGAGCGTGTGAGTTTCTCAACTTAGATGAAGCGATGCAGGATCGAGTGATATTGGACTCAACCATACAGAGCAAGCTACTGAACAAACCCAACATATCAGTAGCCGAAGCTATTGCAGAAGCCTCGGCTGCTGAAGTCGCCAAAAAATCGGCAGATAAGATGAAACAAATGAATGCAAGTAACAATGAAAAAAGCCCGGCCAGAGGAAAAAAGCAACCTCCCACAACCACTCATTATGAAGAACTTGAAGAGACGTCAGAATCTGGGGAGGAAGACGACGAAATCCACCGCCTATACGCTAACAAGAAAGGGTGCAAAAATAAAAATCGGTGGGAATGTGCTGGCTGCGGGGGAAACCATCCCCGAGCCAATTGCAGATTCCTCGATGCCATTTGCAGAGCATGCAAGAAAAGGGGGCATATCGAGAAAGTCTGCAGAAACAAAAAGAATTATAGCCCAAAGAGACGAAACAACTCCCCAGCAAAACCTGAACCAAGACTCTCTGAGAGAAAGTGGCAGCGAAACAGGCAAGCCACTAACCGGGAAAAAGCATACCAAACTTTCACTATCAGAAGCACTCAGACGGAAAGCGGGAAGAAAGTAAAAATAGTTGTAAAATTCGAAGACAGCCCCTGCGAGATTGAAGTTGATTCTGGATCGTTCCTATCCATGGTGTCGTGGGACACCCTCAAAAAACTAATTCCTGACATCAAAATTAAGGAACTCCAGAAGCAAAAACTAACCCTCAAAGATTATCAGGGAAACCGAATTCCTGTAATCGGCCTGGGACATTTTCGAATCGCTTACAGGCAACATTTTGCAGTACTACCATTAACAATAGTTGACCGAGATCGACCAAGCCTCCTGGGTATCGAATGGTTCGCACCATTGGGCATCGGGATGACCGGAGTAGACCGGGTGGCCGCAACTGACTGGGAAGAAGACCTGATCCGAGAATTCCAGGACGTCTTCGACGGCTCCCTAGGCAGGTATCGGGGAACCCCCATTTTGTTTAGTCTAGACCCACAGATAACCCCTAAAAGACTAAAGGCCAGACGGGTCCCTTTTGCTTTAAAAGAAAAAATAGAGGAACAACTAAATAAATTGATAGATCAAGGGGTTTTAGAACCGGTCGACCACGCTAAATGGGAAACACCAATTGTGACACCAATTAAGCCAGATGGGTCGGTTCAAATCTGTGGCGACTACAAGACTACCCTGAACCACGCGTTGCAACAGAGCGCGTACCCGGTGCCAGTTGTGCAACACCTACTGCACTCTCTTGGGGGAGGAAAGGTTTTTGCCAAACTAGACCTGGCACAGGCGTACCAACAGCTCCCAGTAGACCCCTTAACGGCTGAAGCACAAACAATAGTGACTCACAAAGGGGCATTCAAATGTAACAGGCTCCAATTTGGAGTAAGCGTAGCCCCAGACGTTTTCCAGAGCCTCATGGAACGCCTGTTAAATGGCATAAGAGGGGTCATGCCATACTTTAACGACGTCCTAATTTCAGCCAAAGATGCAACACAACTAAAGAAAAGACTCAAAGAGGTCCTAAATAAATTCAGAAAATCTGGCCTTAAAGTAAAGAAAGAAAAGTTCTGCCTAATGACTGATCGAGTCGAGTTCTTAGGATATTTAATTGATGGAGAGGGCATACACCCCACCGAAAAAAAAGTAAGAGCTATAAAAGACGCACCAGAACCAAAGAATAAAACTGAGCTGCAGGCATTTTTGGGACTGATAAACTTTTATAATGTGTTTCTACACCAAAAAGCCACAATAGTGGAACCATTGCATCGATTACTGGACAAGAAAACAATTTGGACATGGGGGCTTAGAGAAAAAAAAGGTTTCCAAGGAATAAAAGACTTATTAACATCAAACACCGTTCTTATCCAGTTTAACAATACACTGCCATTGACGGTGACCTGCAACGCCTCACCATTCGGAGTCGGTGCCATCCTGAGCCACCAAATGCCTGAGGGGAGAGAGGCACCCATCGCATACTATTCTAAGACCCTGTCCAAAGCCGAGCATAATTACAGCCAGTTGGACAGAGAAGCTTTAGCAATTGTCGCCGGAGTGAAACGCTTCCACGAGTACCTATATGGAAGAACTTTTCAAATCGTAACAGATCACAAACCGCTACTAGGAATTTTGGCGTGAAACAAACCTACACTGAATATTCTGTCCCCACGAATGACTAGATGGTCAGAGTTCCTGGCAGCCTATTCCTATACTCTGACACATCGCCCAGGGAAACAAATTTCCCATGCAGACACTTTAAGCAGAACACCATTGCCATCAACAGAGGAAGACACGGCACCAACGATGACAGCATTACAAATAGAGACTTGCCCCGATCTACCCATATCTGCGAATGATGTCGCCAGAGCCACCGCAAAAGACTGCCCGCGTACTTAACTGGGTAGGTAAAGGCTGGCCGGAAAACCAAAAAACTGAGAACTTTAAACCTTTCCGGACCAGACAAACTGAACTCTCAATCCAAAAAGGTTGTTTATTGTGGGGTGATCGGGTAATTATTCCTAACAAATTACAAACCAAGGTACTGGGTATGCTTCACGAAGGCCACCCAGGAATAGTTAAAATGAAAAGCCTTGCTAGAAGCTACGTTTGGTGGCCGGGTATAGATAGGGACATCGAATACTTGGTAAACTCGTGCAATAAATGCCAAAGAATCAGGCCGTCCCTGCCAAAAGCACCCATAAGAGACTGGGAAACCCCAACTGGCCCCTGGTCATGAATCCACATCAATTTTGCGGGTCCTACCAAGGGGCATACGTTTCTGATTGTCGTGGATGCATACTCTCATTGGCTGGAGATAAAAATTATGCCATCTACGACAACAGAAACCGTTATAAGACAACTTGACAAACTCTTTGCAACCCATGGCCTACCGGACATCCGAGTGTCCAACAACGGGCCACAATTAACCAGTCTCCAATTCGAGCAATACCTAGCCTCCCTAGGTATAAGACATGCCCTAACCGCGCCGGCTCACCCGGCTGCAAACAGTAGGGCAGAGAGAATGGTCAGGTTTACCAAGGAGGGTTTAGAAAAAATGGACACTGGGGATGTCCAAAATAAAATAAATCGATTACTCACCCTCCAACATATCACACCCAGTACTGCAACCAACAAAACCCCAGCAGAATTACTGATGGGAAGGAAACTAAGGTCTCAGCTACCCGGACAAATTACACAAATAACAGGCCCCAAATCATACCGACTAACGGTAGACAACGGCAGGGAATGGAAGCGGCACATAGACCAGCTTCGCTCCCGAAACATAGAACGAAATGCAAACACACAACCACACATAAAAAAACACGACGAAATTCAAACCAAAGAGGGGGGGGGGAAATGTGAGAAATCAATAAAGAACCATTTAAATTAAACTCCGAAAACAATAACAATCAAAAAGAGCAAATAAAAGACTCACTGTTTGAAGAAAGTTGCGAGAAGAGTCCATCCGAAGGGGCCAGCCAGGCCAGCTCGACCTGCCCGGAGGAAAAGGGAGGGAGCGGCAAAACCGCCGGCCTAAGAAACTCAGGCGGCAGTAAAATGGCTGACTCACCCTTCCAGACGGTTCCATGGAGAAGGACGGAAGACACAGCAACCCCATCCGAACCGGTCAAAGCCTCCAACAGTAATGAACCACGCAAGTCCAGTCGAGTCAAGAGAAGCCCCACCTACCTGCGAGACTACGTCACCACGTAGGACTGAACTAAGAGGGGAGGGGTGTTCTGTATATAAATAGTAGAATCCAAATAACCCATTCTGATTGGTCACAATAAACTAATGGGGATAGGTTCAAAAGGAACCAATCCCCAAAGCCGCACAAAGGCGGCAAAATTAAATAAATGTCATTGGCTACAAGCCGGCAGACAGAAAAGTATAAAAGGGCTGTCGCAGCTTGAGCCAATGTTCCGTTTTGCAACTATACTTGAAATAAAGACTTGTTGTTGGAACCCGGTCTACCTCGCGTTTTTCCGGACGGAACAGTTGCCATTCATTTGAGGAAGTGGTGGGATTCAATTTTTTTTTACTACCAGTTCTGTGGGTATGGCTTGGTGGGAATGGCAGGGGAATGATACTGTAAATTCTCTAGTCAGAGGCGGTATTTGCCAGTTTTCTGAACTACTCAAAATTTCCACTTCCGGTTTTCCATCACTGGTCAGAACCTGCTGAATATCACCTCTGATTTGAGGACTCATTATGTGACCAGACCCAATTTTCTGACCAAGTTTATTGCAATTAAGTGAATCACCATGATGGCTAAGCAAATCACATGATCATAAAGGGAATCCAGTTTCCTCAATTGATTTTGCTTATAGAAAGGTTGCAAAGTACAATCAAATGATTGCAAGACACTGCAGCTGTTGTAAATCTTTATCATTTGCCATAAACCTAAGTTTTAAATTCTTTCCTGAGATTTATTTTATTCAGTACTGGAAGTAAAAAATGACATTAATACATACGTACGGCTTCTTTTCATGTTTGTAGTATTTACTTTTATCTAAAATTATTTCTTTCTTTTAGTGGTTTTAGAAATTCATTTTCATAATTCTGAATAATATTGAGCTTTAAGCCCATCTGGACCTGGCACCTTCCCAAGCTTAATTTGTTTTGTAACTTGTCTTGAACAATTATAAGTTTACCTAATATTTTTCACATATTCTTCATTAAATTAACGAGTACAAAGCCCTTAATATATTTATTCAAGCCTGCTTTCTTAATATCAACATATTATTTCCTGAAGAATTCTACTGTTCTACAGAATTCTGTAATTTCCAGACTCCTGTATGTTAATTTATTCTTTATTGTTGTTACTGTCCATTTTTCATTTTCTTTTCTAATCTCATATGCCAAAATTTTCCTCAGATTGTTTGCATTCCAAAATTTTATGTTTAGCAAATGTTATCTTTTGTAGTTTTCCCATTTCCATGAATTCTAATTATTACTTACATTTGTGCAATTTTTCATTTTCTTCATTGGATTAATCCTATGAATTTTCTTATTTTTTCTTCCAATTTTGTTTTTTTCTATTATATTCATTTTTCTATTTTGCCACACTGTTTATAATTTTTTTTCTTATATGAGCTTTGCCTGACTCCCAAATGGTTACCTCCAAAACTCTTTGTGTTATTTGTTTGTTTGAACTCCTCTTTTCATTTCTGTAGAATGCTTTTGTGAAATAGCAATCTCACATTCATCTTCCATCTAAAGGGTAACTTTTCCCTAAGGTACCATGTTATTAATGCTGGATTGTGATTAAGATGCAGTATGTCATAGGAAAAATCCATCTTTTGATGGATAGTGATATGACCTTGGAATTCCAGCACATATCAGTTCTGTATGTACTTGAAGGCACAATATGATCTGTGTCTTGTTGGGGAAAAAGGTAATT
Organism: Laticauda colubrina; assembly: GCA_015471245.1. Lineage (NCBI taxonomy): Eukaryota > Metazoa > Chordata > Lepidosauria > Squamata > Elapidae > Laticauda > Laticauda colubrina. The sequence goes on along the minus strand of BLBF01000022.1, from coordinate 38,810,716 downwards.
TTGAACCTTGGTTTTTAACTGAAATTTATAGTATGTTTTCTGGTTATTGATAGATATGGAGTTAAACTTATAAGTTGTACATTATGTTCTATTACTATTTATAGATGCAAACATTTTGATATGCATTTTAATCTATATCTATAGTGGCAATTTATAAAAAATAGTTGTCATGTAAATTATACTTTCACTTACAGTGGCTAGTAAAATTTACCAGCAGCATACTTTAAACTGAATGTATAATATATTTAATTATTTGCCTGTCAGAAACAACTAAATTACATCATGGAAAATCTTCAGAAGAATGGACATGACATGGGAAGTAGTTACTCTAGTATATGTAAGAGAAAATGATCTTCCTTCTCTGATGGCTTTTGTGATTGCAGCATTATTCATCCAAATAATTCTTAATGTTTTATATATATATTGCAAGTTACACCTGAGATAATGAAAAGCAGAAGAGTCTCCATGTTTATCAACTATGTGACATTTTAGAATGTTTACTGGACAATTATATAACTATCTAACAAACAATTTTGGGTAAATTTTTGGTGAATTAATGTTTTTGGCTGGAGTGGGGGTTTGTATTTTTGGCTTCAGAATTAATGTAAGAGATGCTAGATCACTCTGACATTGAAGGAAGCCTGTAATGATCTATTGTGTTAGATGAACATAACAGGAAAGCATGGTGGTTTCACAGAGATGGTTGGTTTGGGAGGAGTTAAGAATGGAAAACTACCCAGAACTATCCAGGAAAGTCCCTAAAACCTCTGTGTGAGCATAACAGGAAAATTATGTACTACTTTGAATATAATATCCTATAAAAGGTTGTAACTATTTTAAGGGCGGTGTCTTCATCTCCCACTCATTTTGGGAAGATGGAGTCCTATTCACATATTTGCAAATATCTTGAATAAAGAAAGCTTTTTACGGTTTCCTTGGTTGTCTGTTTTTTATGCAAACTTCTCTCACTTAATAAGATGTAGAATTGCACCCAGAACCAGATCCTTTCAGAAGCATTTTCCTATTTTAATACTAGGGCTAAGGTCATATAAACAAAAAAATAGGTTTATATTAAATATCAATATCAATGGTTGTGCTTAAAATAGCTAAAGTAAAACTTTAGGTTCAGTATCTAAGAAACATTATTTCTGACTAATGTAAATCATAATTTACATGGTTTAATATTTCTTTTACAGTTGACTTTTGGTAAAGGCTCTGTCACACTGCCCAACGGATGCAAAACGGACACAACGGACGAGAAAAATGTTCCATCCATTGTTATCCGCTCTCAAAAGGGACAAAAATTTGCATAACCGGAGCGGATAACATGGACAGGGGGAGGATGCAGAGCGGATGGAAAGCAGATGCGGAACGGAAGCCCAGCGGATGGAAGCAGATGAGAGCAGATGGCACATCCGCAAGGCTTCCGGGGGGCCTCAGCAAAGCGGACGCGGAACGGAAAGAGCGGATGCAGAGCGGACGCCGAGCGGATGAAGTGGATGCACAGCGAATGCACAGCGGATGAAGCGGATGCAGAGCGGAAGCCTAGCGGATGCACAGTGGAAGCCTAACGGATGTCGAGCATTAATTGCGCATGCGGGGGGGATGCATTGCGTAAGCCACGCGGATATAAAGGGAAGCAGCTCGCACGTGGCCAGCATTCGGAGGAAAGACCTGCTGCCGGATACATCGAGTCCTTGCCTGCCCTGCCTTGCTGCCAGCCTGCCTCCAAGCCTCCTGGCCAGCCTCCCTGCCAGCCAGTCTGCCTGCCAGCCTTGGTGCCTGCCTGCCTGCATGCCTTCCTACCAGGCTTCCTGCCAGCCTTCCTGCCAGGCTTTCTGCCAGCCTTCCTGCCAGCTTTGGTGCCTGCCAGCCTCCCTGCCAGCCTCCCTGCCAGCCAGCAACCCCACAACCATGGGGAAGAAGCAAAAGCCTCAGCAACCTGCCACCATCGCTGCCAAGAGGGACAGGGCCACCCTCCCGCTCCCTGTCCCTGACTCTGCTTCTGCTGGGGCTTCTGCTGCTCGGGCTCGCTCTTCTGGTACTGGAGCTTCTGCTGAAGCTGCTCCTGGCAATGGTGCTTCTGCTGCTGCGTACTCTGCTGAAGCTGCTCCTGGTCTTGCTGGTTCTGCCAGTCCTGCTCGTCTTGCTCGTGCTCCTGGACTTGCTCATACTGCTCATACTGCTCGTGCTCCTGGTCTTACTCGTCCTGTTCGTCCTGTTCATGCTCCTGGTACTGCTGCTGCTGCTGCTGGTGGTGGTGCTGATGATCCTGCTGCTGCTGCTGCTGCTGATGATGATGATGATGATAATGATTATGATCCTGCTGGTGATGATGATGATGATGATGATGATGATCCTGCTGGTGCTGCTGCTGCTGGTGGTGTGGAGGAGCAGCCCCTACCACCTGGGAGCCCCTCTGATGAGGGCCCATCTGGTCATGCCAAAGGGAGGAAGAGGCGTATGCGACAACGGGAGAGGAGGCAATACTTCATTGAGGAGGAACACGAGGATGAGGTGCTGGATTGGCTGAGAGAGAATGACTATCTGTGGCGGGAAGGGACACCGACTGTACAGGGACACCAAAAGGAAGCAGGCTGCTTGAAGAGAGAGGGCGGAGAGTATGGGTTACACTTCGAAGGTGCTCCTCGGCTGGTGGAAACATATGCACACCTGGTACGGGAAGCTGTACCTGAAGAAATCTGGCCAGGCCACGGTTAAGCTGATGGACAGAGAGACCTACGTCATGGCCAGGTGCAGCTTCCTGGAGGGTGAAATCCGCCACCGAGGAGCACCAGGAGCCCCTCTTACAACCCTCTCTCTCCGGCAGCCTGCTGAGACCCAGTCCTCTTCCGGCCGAGAGTCAGTCCCTGTCTCCAGGCAGGTTTCTGTGGAGCGTGCCACGGCGGAAAACCCACGGACAGCTGTTGTCACCGTGGTGGAGCACGTGAAGGACTCCCTGGTGCGGTAGGAGAAAGGAGACATTGAGTCCACCACAGTCGTAGCCGCATCCACACACCCCCCCAGCTCCACCTCCACAGAAAGGCAGAGAGCCAGATAGCAGGAGGGGCAGAGCCACACTGTCCTGCTGGAGATCAGGGACACCATCCGCACCAGCATAGATCTCCTCTCTCAGCTGGTCAACACCGACTCCTCATCCTCCAACCGCAAGCCCTTCCTCACCTATATCAACCAGACCCTCAGGAACATGGAGGAACCCCAGTACCAGGTGGTGAAGGACAGGATCACCGAGCTGCTTCACAACCCTCCAGATCCAGAGGAACTTGCTCCCACCCAGCCCAGGTCTGCTCCTCCACCCCAGGTGATGTCCCTCCCATTCCAAGGCTTCCCACAGCCCCTCACCTACCAGGGCTACGGCTACCAGGAGGTCCAGCAGCACAGGCAGCAGCCCTTCCCAGTCCAGGCACAGAGTCATCGGGTGACACCGTTGCCACTGGTTCTACTGATGCCACTGATGCCACCCACGCCAATGATGCCACCGATGACAGCAATGCCACCCACGCCAGTCCTCACCCAGCTGCAGACCAGACAGCCCCACTACACTACTCCTTCCTCCACCCCACAGCCAAGCCTGGCCTCAGTACATCTCTCATCAGTACTGGGGCTGACACCCCATGGCATGGAGGAAGGACCTCTCAACATCACGGGTCTGAGCCAGCTATCCAAGAGCTTTCTCAACACACCGTCCCCTGTTGTCCTCTCGGGGCCAGGCACCCCAGTGGGGCTTCAGACCAGTACTGTAGCAGCAACCACCTCCACAGCACCTGGACCCTTCACCCCTGAGACTGGGCACACCTCCGAGTGACCGTGAAGACTGCCAGAGACTGGGTGTGGACTTTATTTGGACACTTGACTTGGGTCTTTTTCCTTTTACAGCTTGTTGTTCAATAAAGTTTATCTTTGATTCACACATTTGCTTAATTTCTTTTTTTTAATAAAGTCTTGGTGGAAACTTTTAGAATTGGTTTAAGCCTTTGCATGCTTGTGGGATGGGTTAAGATAGCAGTGGGCTGGGCAGGGATACCTTTGGAATGGGTAATAGCTATGGGATAGATAAACCTCCAGTGCAAGCATAGTGGGACTGTATGGTCCACCCTCCCAGGTGCCACACCTATGGCCCTTTTTTAATCAATAACAATGTAATCAATCATCCACACATGTCAACACAAACAACTCTTTATTAAATGCCCTGTTCATTGTAGGGCCACCCAACATACATGGCCAAATCTCATCTGTGTGATGAGACAGGCTGAAGGAAGCACCCATTAATCATCTAACATCCTGTCTTGCCACTCCACTGCTCCAGCTGGGGAGTTGCACCAGTGTTTCAGGAAGTTGCGCTGCTTCTTCCCTTCACGTGAGGCTCTGTTGGGGCCTTGCACATCCTCAGTGTCTATCAGGTTTTGCCCTTGCCTCCATTCCCCAGGCTCCATGTCCCCATTGCCTTGTTGGAGGTCCACGAGCCTGTTCTGCAAGACTGGGTAGCGGGTGCGCATGAGATTGTGCAGGATGCAGCAAGCTTCCACGATCCTCCTCACGGTCTCTGGGTGATGCTGCATGGTGGTGAGAAGTACCTGGAACCTGTTTTCCAGGATGCCAAAGGCGTTCTCGACCACCCGCCTTGCCCTGGACAGCCTGTAGTTGAAGATCCTCTCTTCACGGGTGAGGAGTCTGGAAGTGTAGGGCTTCATGAGGTAGGTTCTGAGGGAGAAGGCGTCATCCCCCACAATGAACTAGGGCACATCTTGCATGTCATTGGGCAGGGGGTCTGGATCTGGGAAGCCCATGATGAGGTTGCCTTCCAGCCCCTCCTTGAGGTCACTGGCATTGTATACCTGGGCATCTGAAGATGACCCGTTGCCTGAAGCATCGATGTACATGAACTTGTAGTCAGCATCGACCATGGCGAAGAGGACGATGCTGAAGAAGCCCTTGTAGTTGAAATAAGTGGACCCCGACTTGGCTGGTGCTTTGCAGGCCACGTGCTTGCCATCAATGGCTCCAACGGTGTGGGGGAAGTTCCACCTCTGATACCACTGCTCTGCAACTTTCTTCCATCCTTCTTCAGTGTAGGGGCACTGGAGGAGCTTCTCCATGTATTCTTCGATGATGGCCTGCACCACTTCTCTGACCACAATGCTGATGGTGTTGTGTGGCACCCTCCAGCCATACTGCATGCTACTGTAGGTGGTCCCTGAGGCCAAGTGGTGCAGAGTGAGTGCCACTTTGAGCCCAGGTTCCAGGCTGGGCCGGAAGTTGGTGTTTGCCTTGGTCAACCTGGGTGTCAGCCGCTGCACAACTTCGTCAAACATGGCTGGAGGCATCCTCATGAAGTTCTGGAATGCCCGAGTGTCTTCGTTCCTGAGCTCCACCATCAGCTTGTTGTACAGTCTGTCCTCTGCTCTTCTCCCGATCCATCTTCGTACCCAGACGCTTCTTGGCCGCCTCTTTTTCTTGCCGTAGTAGAGTTCACAGAGCCTATAGATGGCTTCGCACTGTTGCAGAAGGATGGTGGCTGCCAAAAGGACTGTGTTACGATCCACGGTGGACATGACTGGATGCTGTGGAAGAGCAAGAGTCAGATGAAGGCTGCAGAGGTCTGCACAGCTAGGCTGCTGTTCTGAAAGTGAGATGCAGGTGAGTTGCTCCCCCTTTTTATAGGCAGTATAGGTATTCCTTTGCATCCTCTAGGCATCCTCTAGGCATCCTCTATGTTTTGTTCGGAAAAACATGAGGTAGACCGGGTTCCAACAAGTAAAAGTCTTTATTTACAGTAGTCAGTAAATACGGAACGGTTAGCTGACTTAGCGGCAGCCTTTTATACAGGCTAGCCTGCCGGCTTGTAACCAATGGCAGCTGATCAAATTTACCGCCTTTTTACTTTATTTGGATTGGTTCTTAGTGAACCAATCCGATGCTTACTTTAGTTGACCAATCAGATTTGCATGTTTTGGAGTAACCTTATTTGCATACAGAACACCCCTCCCTCCTTAGTTCAGTCCTACGTGGTGATGTAGTCGCGCAGGTAGGCGGGGCTTTTCCTGGCTCGACTGGACCTGGGCAGTTCACTTTCGGCGGAGACTTCGACCGGTTCGGATGGGGCTGTTGTGTCGTCCGTCCTTCTCTCTGGAACCATCTGGAAGGGTGAGTCAGCCATTTTGCCGCCGCCTGAGTTTCTTAGGCTGGCGGTTTTGCCGCTCCCTCCCGTTTCCTCCGGGCAGGTCGAGCTGGCCTGGCTGTCCCCTTCCGATGGGCTCTTCATGCAAGTCTCTTCAAACAGTGAGTCTTTTATTTGCTCTTTTTGTTTGTTAATCTCTTTGGGTTTTGTTTGTATCGGTTCTTTATTTGTTTCTCGTATTTCCCCTCCCCCTCTGGTTTGTCCATCCCCGGTTTTTTCCATGTATGGGTGTATGTCTGTATTTCGTTCTATGTTTCGGGAACGGAGCTGGTCTATGTGCTGCTTCCATTCCCTGCCGTCGTCAATTGTTAACCGGTAGGATTTGGGGCCTGTTATTTGCGTTATTTGTCCTGGTAGCCAAACAGGGTCCCCCGTGAAGTTTTTAGCGTAAACCAACTCTCCTACTTCAAATTTCCTAAATCATGTGGAGGAGTCGGGGGGGGTTTCTGGCGTAAAATTTGGGTGCAATCTATCAAGGTGTGATCTTAATTTCCTCCCCATGAGCAATTCTGCTGGGGACTTGTTGGTCATGGTACTGGGCGTTATGTGTTGGAGAGTGAGCAATCGGTTTATTTTCTGTTGGACATCCCCGGTGTCCATTCTTTCTATTCCCTCTTTGGTAAACCGGACCATTCTCTCAGCCCTGCTGTTTGCAGCCGGGTGATCCGGCACGGTTAGGGCATGTCTAATACCTAGGGAGGCTAGGTATTGCTCGAATTGTAAGCTGGTTAGCTGTGGCCCGTTGTCTGATACGAGGACATCCAGTAGACCATGGGTGGCAAAAAGGTTGTCTAGTTGTTTGATTACAGTTTCTGTTGTCGTTGATGGCATGATTTTTACTTCTAGCCAATTAGAATAGGCATCAACGACAATCAGGAATGTATGCCCTTTGGTAGGACCTGCGAAATCGATGTGGATCCTTGACCAAGGGCCTTGCGGGGTTTCCCAATCTCTAATAGGTGCTTTAGGCGGGGACGGTCTAATTCCCTGGCACTTGTTGCACGAGCTTACCCAATATTCTATGTCCTTATCAATACCCGGCCACCAAACATAACTTCTTGCAAGGCTTTTCATTTTCACAATTCCCGGGTGCCCTTCATGTAACATCCCAAGTACCCTGGGTTGCAGTTTGTTAGGAATCACTACCCAATCACCCCACAATAAACACCCTTTTTGAATTGAAAGTTCAGTCTGTCTGGTCCGGAAAGTTTTAAAGTTTTCAGTTTTTTGGTTTTCCGGCCAGCCTTTACCTACCCAGCTGAGGATGCGGGAAGTCGACGAGTCTTTCACGGTGGCTCTGGCGACATCATTCGCAGATATGGGTAGATTGGGGCAAGTCTCGATTTGTAATGATGTCATCGCTGGTGCCGGGTCTTTCTCGGTTTCTGGCAAGGGTGCTCTGGTCAAAGCGTCCGCATGGGAAATTTCTTTCCCTGGTCGATGTGTCAGAGTGTATGAATAGACTGCTAGGAACTCTGACCATCTAGTCATTCCTGGAGAAAGGATATTTGGTGTTGGCTTGTTTTCCGCCAAAATCCCCATTAGTGGCTTGTGGTCTGTTATAATTTGAAAAGTCCGCCCGTAGAGGTACTCGTGGAAGCGTTTCACTCCAGCAACAATTGCTAGGGCTTCTCTGTCGAGTTGGCTGTAATTCCTCTCGGTTTTAGACAAAGTCCTTGAGTAGTATGCAACGGGTGCCTCTCTGCCATCAGGCAGTTGGTGGCTCAGGATGGCACCGACTCCAAATGGTGAAGCGTCGCAGGTCACCCTCAATGGCAGTGTGTTGCTAAATTGAATGAGAACGTTTGTTGATGTTAGCAATTTTTTTATTTTCTGGAAAGAATCCTTTTCTCTATAACCCCAAGTCCAAATTGCTTTCTTATCTAATAGATGATGCAATGGTTCTGCTATTGTGGCTTTATTCGGTAGGAATACATTATAAAAATTTATCAGTCCAAGAAATGCTTGTAGTTCGGCTTTGTTTCTTGGTTCTGGTGCTTCATTGATAGCTTTAATTTTCTTGTCTGTAGGGTGCATACCCTCTCCGTCTATTAAATAGCCCAGGAATTCGATGCTATTCTTAACTAGGCAACACTTTTCTCTTTTCACCTTGAGGCCAGCTTCTCTAAATTTAGTTAGTACTTCTTTGAGTCTTTTTTTTAATTGGGTTTCATCTTTGGCTGAGATCAGGACGTCGTCAAAGTATGGTACGACTCCTTGTATGCCATTTAGGAGGTGTTCCATTAGACTCTGGAAGATGCCTGGGGCTACACTTACTCCAAATTGCAGTCGGTGACATTTGAATGCGCCCTTATGGGTAACTATAGTCTGTGCTTCCGCAGTTTCTGGGTCCACTGGGAGTTGTTGGTAGGCTTGTGCTAGGTCGAGTTTAGCAAAAACCTTTCCTTTTCCCAGGGAGTGAAGCAAATGCTGGACTACTGGCACCGGGTATGCGCTTGGTTGTAATGCGTGGTTCAGGGTAGCCTTATAGTCACCACAGATTCTAACGGACCCGTCGGGTTTGATAGGTGTGACTATAGGTGTTTCCCACTTGGCATGGTCCACAGGTTCTAATACCCCTTGGGCTATTAATTTGTCTAGCTGTTCCTCTATTTTTGCCTTTAGCGCAAAGGGAACTCGTCTGGCTTTTATTCTTCATGGGGCTATTTGGGGTTTTAAACTGAAAGAAATGGGATTTCCCTGATACTTGCCAAGTGAGCCGTCAAAAACATCCTGGAATTCCCGGATTAGGTCTTCTTCCCAGCCAGTTGCAGTCACTCGATCGATTCCAATCATTCCGATGCCCAATGGTGCAAACCATTCGATGCCCAGGAGACTTGGTCTGTCTCTGTCAACTATGGTCAGCGGTAGCACTTTGACGTGTTCTTTGTAGGTAACTTTGAAATGTCCCATGCCGACTACAGGGATTTGGTTTCCCTGGTAGTCCTTGAGAGTTAGGTGCTGCTTCTTTAGTTCTTTGGTTTTGATATCTGGGACTAGCTGTTTTATTGTGTCCCACGATACCATAGAGAGAAAGGACCCCGAGTCTACTTCCATCTTGCAGGGTTTCCCTTCGATCTCTACAACGACTTTAACTTTCTTCCCACTTTCCGTCTGAGCGCTTTTTATAATGCCAGTTTGGTGTGTATTGGCTCGCTTCTCTTGTTGCCACTTTCTTTCAGCTCGTTTAGGCTCAGCTCGTGTTGGGGAATTTCTGCGTCTCGTGGGGCTGTAGTATTTTTTGTTTCTGCATATTTTTTCAATATGCCCTCGTTTCTTGCAGACCCTGCAGATGGCATCGAGAAATCTGCATTCGGCTCGGGGATGGTTTCCTCCTCAGCCAGCGCATTCCCGCCAATTTCTTCTTTCGCACTCTTTTCTGTTAGTGTATAGGCGGTGGACCTCATCGTCTTCTTCACTAGTGTCAGGTGTTTCGCCATACTCTTCGTAATGCGTGGTGGTGGTAGATTGTTTTTTGTCTTTGGTTGGGTTCGTTTCGTCACTATGTGTGTTCATTTTCTTCATAGTGACAGCCGATTTTTTCGCGGCTTCAGCGGCTGTGGCTTCCTTGATAGCTTCGGCTACGCTGATGTTGGGTTTGTTGAGTAGTTAACTCTGTGTGGTCGAGTTTCTCAAACCCAACACCACTCGATCCCTCATTGCCTCGTCGAGGTTTGAGAATTCACACTCACCACCTATTTGTCGAAGTGCAACAACGAAATCGGCGACGGTCTCTCCCTCTCTCTGGTCTCTCCTGTAGAATTCGTGTCGCTTTATTAAGTTTGACACCATCGGAGCGTAGTGTGCTTTGAGGATTCGTTGCAATTCTGGCCACGTTAGTTGTTTGACATCTTGGGGCTTCGCTAGAACCTTTGCCATCTTGAAAACCGTTGGCCCACAGTGTGTTAGGAACACAGCTCTCTTACGTTGCTCTGAAATTCCTTCCATTTCATTGCTTTCCAGATACATTTGGAAGCGGTCTTCATAGGAATCCCAATCCTCTTCGTTGGGATTGAAAGGTGCGGGTGGTGCGTTGTTTCCAGACATCTTTGTCGTCATCTGGGCTTCTTATCACCGCGTGCAGTTTTCGTGTTCAGGACGATCCCACCTTCGTCGCCAGTGTTTTGTTCGGAAAAACACGAGGTAGACCGGGTTCCAACAAGTAAAATTCTTTATTTATAGTAGTCAGTAAATATGGAACGGTTAGCCGACTTAGCGGCAGCCTTTTATTCAGGCTAGCCTGCCGGCTTGTAACCAATGGCAGCTGATCGAATTTACCGCCTTTTTTACTTTATTTGGATTGGTTCTTAGTGAACCAATCCGATGCTTACTTTAGTTGACCAATCAGATTTGCATGTTTTGGAGTAACCTTATTTGCATACAGAACACTCTAGATATCCTTAATATCCGAGATAGGTCCCCTCTGCGAACGTTTTTTCCATTTTAAACGCTTTGTTTCTGTGCTGCATCCATTCTGCATCCGTTCTGCATCCGTTCTGCGTCCGTTCTGCGTCCGTTCCGCTTTCTCCCTGCGTCCAAGCGGATGCAAGTTGCGCGGATGCAGAACGGATGCCTAGCGTATATAGCGGATGCATAACGTATGCAGAACGGATGTGTAGCGGATGCAGAACGGATGAATTGGATACATTTTCCGCGCAAAAGTTTTGAGCAGCTCAAAACTTTCTGAGCGGATGAAACGTCAATAAACGGATGCTGGACGGATAGAGAGGAAGCAAAACGTATGCAGTGAGTACATCGCGTTAACCAATGGATGGCAAGCTTTTTTGTCCGTTTTACATCCTCTTTGCATGCCTTGGTGCAGTGTGACAGGGGCTTTAATTAATATTTGCCAACCCACAGCACCAGGTGCAATCTAAGTGCAAGAATAAAACTGTTTTACACATTTAAATGTTCAGTGTGATGTGGACTAATTATGCATTTTTCAGATTTTTTAAAAAAACGAAGCCTACAAAATATTTGAGTAAAGCAGTCATTCTGTCATTCCTTGTTGAATAATTAATATCATCAAACCATGCTGAAAAAGAATGACCCTAACTTAATATCTAAAAGAAGATTGGAACAAATCTCAGATATGGGAATTTTATAAATCAGGGACTGTTGCCAGAACACCAACTTCTTCTGTCACTTTGCATCAAGAAAATAAACTCCTAAGCACTAAAGTGCTTTGAAGTTTCAAATGGGTGATTTGGTGTGATTAATCATATCATGTGCCTTCAAAAACTTTAGAGAGATTTGAAGGTGATTTAGAAATTCATTGGGTTTCCTGATGCTTTGAGCTTTGTACAGTCTTGCAGCTTTTCTTCCGCATAAGGATAAAGCTGGAAGGAAGATCAGTGATATGTTGAACTTTCTGACATTGATATGAATAGCTGGCCAGCCATGCCAATAAACCTGCCAGCATGAAAAAGCAAGCCAACAGAGGATGATAAATTCTCTGATCTTTACTAAAGCTTACTTTTTAAACAATTTTTGAAAGTTTTAATTTTTAAGCCAGAAATGGGACTTTCTTCAATGGTTCAACAAAAGTTCTCAATGGTTCTCCAGTTGTTCTTTTTGGAATAATTTAGAGGCTGTTTGTGCTGTTCTTTTCTACTCCCTGATATAACTCCCTGATACAACTTCTATTCACTGAATGCAACACTGTTGAAGACCATTACAACATATTTTTACTTGAAGTCAAAAGAGTCATCAAACTATATGTACCAATAACAAATCCCAAAACCAGAAAAAAACAAATTACCCATAACAATAAGGAAGCTTCAATCCAAAAAGAAATCACTATGACAGAAAAACAAATCTGGTCACACTGCCAACTTCAAAAGCAAATATAAAAACTTATGCCACCAGATAAAGACAGAATGTACTAGTTATCACATTAAACAAGAGGAAAACCTTCTATGCAGCAATTCCACCCCCGCTTTCTACAATTTTATAAACAACAAACTAAAACACTCAAGGTCCATCCCACCCCTGGGATGGTAAAGGACCTAATGGTAAAGATTGCAACAAAGACACCATTAAAGCCAATCACTTTAACACATTCTTTGGTTCGGTATTTGTAAACAGCAATGGATCATGCCCAATATTTCCTAGTCGAACCACTGACAACTACAATGATATAATACAAACAATTTTACAGAAGACAATGTTGAAAAAGCAGAATATTGGACCAGACAGAATATGTGCCTACTTCTTAAAAAAGCTATCCATTGCCATAGCCGAACCTCTAAGAATAATCTTTGAAAAATCTTACAGGACCAGCTCTTGCCAAACCTATGGTCACTGGCCATGGTCATCCCCATCTTCAAAAAGGGATCTCCCATCCTAATTGAAAAGTATAGACCAATCTCCTTATGCTGCATCACCTGCAAAGTCATGGAATCAATTATTAACCAATCCATTATCCTCCACTTAGAGACAAACAATCTACTCTCCAATAAACTATCTTGTAATCTGCAACTCTTACATTGCAAAAACATACGAACTACATAATTCGATCAGGGCAAAACAATCAATGCAATCTACACAGACTTCTGTAAAGCCTTTGATTCAGTGGTAAACAACAAACTACTCCTAAAACTAAAACCTTATGGTATCTCTGGACAATTGCATAACTGGATAGAAGCATTCCTGTCAAACAAATGGACAAAATTGGGAGTGTTCTATCAAATTCTGTACCTGTCAATAGTGTCCCCCCCAAGGCAGTATTCTAGGACCAACTCTCTTCATACTCTACATAAATGTCCTCTGTGATCATATTAAGAGCAACTGTGTTCTCTTCGCTAATGATGTAAAGCTATTCAACACCACCAACAATGCTGCTACCCTTCAAAAAGAGCTTGATGATGTATCAGAATGGTCAAACAATGGCAACTTCAAATCTCAACAAATAAATGCTCTGTCTTACATATTGGCAAAAAAAATCAGAAAATAAAATACAAGCTGAACAGGCATGACTTTGTTGATGATCCAAACTCTGTAAAGGACCTTGGAATACTCATCTCTAATGATCTAAGTGCTAGAGCCCACTGTAACACATAGCCAAAAAGGCATTAAGAGTTGTTAACCTAATCCTACATAGCTTTTTCTCTGGTAATATCACACTATTAACTAGAGCATACAAAACATTTGCTAGACCAATACTCAAATACAGCTCATCAGTCTGGAACCCACATTACATATCTGATATTAACACAGTTGAGAAAGTCCAGAATATTTCACAAGAAGAGTTGTCCACTCCTCTACTCGTTGTAGAATACCTTATGCCACCAGACTTGAAATTCTAGACCTAGAAAACCTTGAATTACGCTGTCTTTGGTCTGACCTAAGTATGGTATATAAAATCATACATTGGAATGACTTATCTGTCAATGAATACTTCAGCTTCAACCAGAACAACACAAGAGCACACAACAGATACAAACTCAAGGTTAATCGCACCAAACTTGATTGCACGAAATACGACTTCAGCAAGTCGTTGTTCAGTGTCTGGAATACACTACCTGACTCTGTGGTTTCTTCCCCAAACCCCAAAAACTTTAACCTTAGACTGTCAACTATTGACCTCACCTCTTTCCTAAGAGTCTGTAGGGGGCATGCATTCGCGCATTAATGTGCCTACCATCCTTATCCTATTGTTTCTTTATATTTTTCTTATATGTATCCATTTCATGTATTCATAACTATTTTTCCACTTATACCTGTTATCTTATAATCGCTTGACAAAATAAAATAAGTAAATAAATAAAAATTGCCTAAAAAGTGATGTAAAATAAATATTTCAAATATTGCAGTGAAATACTTGAAATTATATGGCTGAAACTGTGAAAAAAGTTGATGAAAAGTCTGCATTCTATTGTTTTTATTGATGCCAAAAGAAAAAATAAGAAAGAAACTAGTAACACTTTCTTATGATCATTTATGTTTGTATCTTTAATCATATTGAATCTTGTTGCTTTTAAATTTCAAGTTTGAATTGAATCTTGTTACCTTTGCACATCAAATTTTGCATCTGAATTATATTTCAATTAATTTACAGATACCTAAGAAACACCTAAGAATCAGAAAGGTATTTTAAAATATCTTGAATATGTATGGAAAGATATACATTTTTAACAGGAAAATTACAGGATAATTTTTGTCACTATGTATATGCATATAGCATTAGGTATTTAATCTATTTATATGTTTCTTTCACATATATCAGTCAAGCTTGAAATTATAAATATTATATTTTTTTCTATGGATGCTTATATTAATAGTTTCATACTTTGGCATATCTCTATGTTCTAATCTAGAATTGGTACTCACAAGGAATTATTCACTTAAGATTGCATGGAAACTCATTACAGATAATCAAAACATTGGCAGTGGGATATTTGCATCTCTCACCTGTTCAGAAATGAAAAACAGATGGCATGCATGTCATAAAGTAAAGGATGAAATCCAACATGTTGGTGGCTTGTCCTCACACTGTTTTTTTTAACAAAACTTGGCAGTATCCCAGACTGAGTTAATTTCCTCATTACTTGGTCATTCATATACAGAACAAATATAACTATATGACTTAAATGAATAGATTCATATATTGTACCTATATTTCTGTATGATGTTAATTGTAAACCTAAATGGACAAGCTTATTCCACATTGCACCCTCAATACAAATGAAATAAGTTCCTTTACTTAGTTATTTTAGTTTTTGGTCCTTATATTGTGCTTTATTTTTCGTTAGCCACGCAAAGGTGGTTAGAACTGGAAAATAAATAGGGATAAATACTATAAATAAATAGGGAAGTCCGAGTCCTCCAATCAGCACAACCTTCTGAGAAAGCTCATTTCAGCCTTAGCCAGGAATCTGATACCTCTAAGTCTGCCTGAGAAGATGCATTCTGATGGAAGAACTGTCATGTTGGAGAAAATTGTTGAGAATATCTTGGATTTCAAGAAGAACAAATAATTTGACAAGGGGAAGGAAATAGATTGCTCCTGGAAAACAGCAGTAATAAAACTAGCTTTGAAATATTTTAAAAACATAATGCAAAGGCAGAAGAACAATTGAAGACAGTAAAAAAGGAAGCCAACAGAAACAAAGTCAGCTAGATTCTATCACTGATGACATATGTAGGAACTTACAAGCTACTGTTACTGACAGACAATTTTGGCAAATGATATCCATCAGGTCATAAAGATTTGGAAAGAACTAATTGACAGAACAATAATACATCTTGTAGCTTGGGAATCAAAAACTTCATATTTCATTAAATGCATAATGAATAGCTGATCCTTTGATGCCCCCCCCCCCATTTTAGTATGTGTTGAAAAATTCAAATTAGGATTATTGCAGGAAGTTTAAACCTTCCTTCCCTTTGCTCCAGTTTTGATTTTCATAATTCTTTGGGTCATTGACCAGTACAATCACTTTGTTTCGGAATTGTCACCTATTCAGGAAGAAATAAAGAAAACAACTAATTTATTTTATTTAGCAAATGTTAAACAAGGAGTATTTTCATATAATATTCAGCATATTTCTTAGTCTACATCTTGCTTCATATACCTCTTATTTTAAATGTTTGTAATGTCAAAATGTTGGTCTGTAAACTATCTGGTGATTTATTTATTTTTAAAATTCTAACAACAGATTGAATGAACAATAGGAGTTTCTCAAATGTTGTTAACTGTACACTGTACATAGTTTTATAAGAAGTTACACTGAGAACATGTGATCATATCCTTAGGCCTCTATGCCTCCATGTACAGGGTTGTACCATCTTGTGAAAGTGAAAAATGAAATGCAACATATTGGGACTGATCATGAGATGCTCAAAATGGGATTCCATTTTTCCTGTTTTTAGATGGAGAAGTTTTATTACATTTTAATAGGTTGGTCTAATTTTTTCTCTCATTTTTTCCCCCTCTTCAAAGTATAAGCATATTTTTGAAAATTGTCATGCCTCTGCCAGAGTCTGAATCCAAGGAGGAAGATGAACAGCTGACAGGAAGCAGGAGTGTAGCTCTTAGCTGTGCAGGAAACTGGAGAAGGACAAAATCCAGCTGAGTAGAGCAGGGGAGAGGTAGAACAAGGGAGAGGGAATTCAGAGGAAGATTCAGGCCCACTCTTCATCCGAGGGCACACAGGGAGAAATGGAGAAGAGAACAATGTAGGTTGCATGGTTTAAGGGGGAGGAAAGGGCCCTGATTCTCTTCATTAGGCACACATGAAAAGAGAGTTTAAAAGAGATGCTAGCTGAGAGCAACAGCTGCTGGGAACAAACATGAGTTTATTTTGTGTTGACTGTGGTCATCTGTGTGACTGTTGACTGTCCTTCACCTGTGAAGGAATCCTGGATTCCTTCCAACCAGGTTCAATTATTGCCTTTCCTTCATGTCTGGAATTCCTTCTCTTGCCCTGCCAGATTAATTACCTCATCTTGCCTTGATTGAACTTATAGTTAAATTTTTTGTTGACAACAGTTTGGACTTGAATCTCTGCAGCTATCGGTTTTTCCTGAGTTTTTCGTCCAGACCAGAAGGTAACCAGGAGATTGGGAGAAAAATTTGAGCTAATAAAGGGACTCCTACTTATTATTTGACTATATTGCCTTTGTGCCATGCCCCGGGTCATTACAGTAATTTTGCCACTTAATTCAACTATGTAGACAGGGATCACAAAAAAATAGAATGGGGCGGTATGGAGAGCTGTTGTACCATGTTACTTTCTGTAATCTGACCTTCAAAGAGTTGTTTGTGGAAATCTAGAGAAGAATAAATAAATTAGACCCACCTTTCTTGGAATGTTGCTCTGAAAATGTATTTGACTACAATTTTCAGAATTCCTGACCAAGTCTGCTGCATTTTAGGACAAAGTTTTTCCCATGTTAAAGGATACTTAATTCAGGTAGATATTCTATCATTTACAGTTTTACTGTAATGTTTTTCTTCAGCCTTCATTTTCAGTTCATTAAAGTAAAAATTTTAAACTAGTGGATAAATTAGGTATGCAGATGGTAAATAAAGCAAAATACCTAGGGATCTGGTTGACTGCTAGATGTTCGCTGATTAAAAAAGATAACTATGATAAGTTAATAATGCAAATACTTACAGATTTAGATAATTGGGGCAAATTGCAGTTATCACTATTGGGATGTATTTCAATAGTAAAAATGAATATTTTGCCAAAAATTGTTGTTCTTGTTTCAGACAGTGCCAGTCAAGTTGGAAAAGAATTTTTTTGTAGAATTAAACAAATGTATATCTAAATTTATATGGCAGAGGAAAAAACCCAGAGTGAAATATAAATTATTACAGGATGCCAAGAAAAAAGAAGGATTTGGCCTTCCAGATTTGGAATTATATTATGATGCTGCTATAGTAAACTAGCTTAAGGATTGGGTTAAATTAGAAAATAGAAGGTTATTAGTATTAGAAGGTTTTGATCTCCAACTTGGCTGGTACGCCTTCATGTGGCATGGAAAATCTAAACAACATTCATATTTCTAAAGGCACCATGTAAGAAATGTGTTGTTCATTATCTGGGGAAAGATTAATAAAAACCACTACCCAAAGGTTCCATTGTGGCTATCTACATTGGAAGCAGTCACACATCAAAATGTATTCGATTAGGAAAATATTGTCAGGTATAAAGATTTATTATATGAACTGGAGAGCTTAAAAATAGGAACCAAATACAAGTTCAAGGAAATGCGATAGCAGGTGGCCCTTTGCACAAATACAAACCCATTATTAAAAAAGATAGAAAACAATTTAGCTTTAATATGAGCCCACAAGAATTAGATAAAATATGGCAAGGAGAGGAAAAGAAAACAATTAATAAAACATATAAATATTTTTTGAACTACAAATTAAAAGAAGAAACAGTCACAGAATCTATGATAATTTGGGCTAAAAACATGGGTCATAGTATTGAATTAGATAAGTGGGAACACATCTGGCAAACAAATTACAAATTAACCATGTCAGTCTCATATAAAGAAAACTTATATAAAATGGTTCATCGCTGGCACCTATCTCCTGCGAGACTTGCTAAGATGTTCCCTAACCTACCACCCAACTGTTGGAAATGTAACTATGCACAAGGAACATATTTTCACATGTGGTGGACTTGCCCATGTACTCAGAAGTTTTGGAGAAATATTAGAAATTGGCTTTTAAATATAACAAAACAAAATTTAAAACTTGAACCTGAAACCTTTCTGCTAAGTATGATAGATTTAACATGGAGAAAAAATATCAATATTTAATTTTGCACATCATAACTGCGGCCAGAATAACCTACACACAAAACTGGAAACTGTCTTCCTTCAGAAGATATGGTAATTAAAAAAAATACATGAATGCGCTGAGATGGATAGCCTAACCAAATTGTTAAAAAATAAACAAGATAGTGACTATTATGAAATATGGAACATCTGGTATGACTGGTTAAGCCCCTGTCACACTGCACCAACGGATGCAAAGAGGATGTAAAATGGACAAAAAAGCTTGCCATCCGTTGGTTAATGCGATGTATCCGTTCTGTACTCACTGCATACGTTTTGCTTCCTCTCTATCCTTCCAGCATCCGTTTATGGACGTTTCATCCACTCAGAAAGTTTTGAGCTGTTCAAAACTTTTGCGCGGAAAATGTATCCAATTCGTCCATTCTGCATCCACTAGGCATCCGCTAGGCATCCGTTCTGCATACGTTATGCATCCGCTATATCCGCTAGGCATCCGTTCCGCATCCGCACAACTCGCATCCGCTCGGACGCAGGGAGGAAGCGGAACGGATGCGGAACGGATGCAAAACGGATGCCTAGCGGATGCAGCACGGAAACAAAGCGTTTAAAACAGAAAAAACGTTCGCAGAGGGGACCTATCTCAGATATTAAGGATGTCTAGAGGATGCCTAGAGGATGCCTAGAGGATGCAAAGGGACACCTATACTGCCTATAAAAAGGGGGAGCAACTCACCTGCATCTCACTTTCAGAACAGCAGCCCTGCGGTGCAGACCTCTGCAGCCTTCATCTGACTCTTGCTCTTCCACAGCATCCAGTCATGTCCACCGTGGATCGTAACAAAGTCCTTTTGGCAGCCACCATCATTCTGCAACAATGCGAAGCCATCTACAGGCTCTGTGAACTCTACTACGGGAAGAAAAAGGGGCGGCCAAGAAGCGTCTGGGTATGAAAATGGTTTGCCAGAAGAGCAGAGGATGGACTGTACAACAAGCTGATGGTGGAGCTCAGGAACGAAGACACTCGGGCATTCCAGAATTTCATGAGGATGCCTCCAGCCATGCTTGATGAAGTTGTGCAGCGGCTGACACCCAGGTTGACCAAGGCAAACACCAACTGCCAGCCTGTAACCTGGGCTCAAGGTGGCACTCACTCTGCGCCACCTGGCCTCAGGGACCACATACACGAGCATTCAGTACGGCTGGAGGGTGCCACACAACACCATCAGCATTGTGGTCAGAGAAGTGGTGCAGGCCATCATCGAAGAATACATGGAGGAGCTCCTCCAGTGCCCCTCCATTGAAGAAGGATGGAAGAAAGTTGCAGAGCAGTGGTATCAGAGATGGAACTTTCCCCACACCGTTGGAGCCATCGATGGCAAGCACGTGGCCTGCAAAGCGCCAGCCAACTCAGGGTCTTCTTATCACAACTACAAGGGCTTCTTCAGCATCATCCTCTTCGCCATGAAGATGGCAGATGAGATTCTGCTGAAACGTTGCTACAACTTTAACAGAACTACAATGACGTTGGAAAATACCTGAAGGAAGCTAAACAGCACACATGTAAGTACCTGCGAAAACTTAAAAAAACAAATACATGTTGTTCAGCTTCCTTCAGGTATTTTCCCACATCCTTGTAGCTGTGCTTTTAAAGTTGTATCAACGTTTTGGCAGAATCTCATCTGCCATCATCAGGCTTCTGTATTGAGAAGGTGGGAAAATACCCGAAGGAAGCTGAACAGTATACATGTAAGTATCCGCAAAAACTTAAGAAAACAAACACACACACACACACACACACACACACACACACACACACACATATGTCATTTTCTAATTGAATTAGAATTTTCTAAGAAAATTCCCAATAACCCACCACAACACCTGAAACAACTAGTATACAACGTTTCCAACAGAGAACTCAACAAAACAGAAACAGATGTCCTATCCAAAGGATTCAATTATGCCATAGCACCCCAAAAAAATCCCAACAGAATCCATCATATGTGCAGTAGAATCCAGCCTAACCAAATTAAATACAGATGAAGGTGACAGAATAAGACACCAGGTTACTCACATCTTATGCACAACGAAAGCACCAAAAAATAATTTGCAAAAAGATGAATTCAGAGCGTTACAAACCCTGAAAAATGATAACAGCATAATAATACTCCCAGCAGACAAAGGAAATGCCACAGTAGTAATGGACAGAAAAGACTATGAAACAAAATTGACAGACCTACTCCAAGACTCCACATACAAACCTATAAACATAGACCCAACCACATTTCCAGAAAAATCAACCAAGAAGAAAATTATAACCAGCCACATAAGCAAAGAAATCCAACAGACAATCATACCAAGAGAAAAATCTTCCATATGCCCCAAAATATACGGCCTCCCAAAAATACACAAAGAAGGCATACCTCTCAGACCCATAGTCAGCTCCATAGGAGCACCATTACAAAACCTAGCTAAATACTTAGCAAAACAACTACAGCCCCATGCTGAAACCGCAGCTTCATATGTACAAAACTCATACCACTTCTTAGAAATGATCAAAGATCTACACGTAGAACAAGAAGATCTGCTTGTAACTTTCGACGTGGTTTCACTATTCACTCAAGTCCCAATAAAAGAAACTCTTGAAATCATCAAAAATAAATACCAACCAGCTAAAGACCTCATGGAACTAACAGAACACTGCCTAACCAACACTTATTTCATATACAAAGGACAAAGATACAAGCAAATTGAAGGAGCCCCTATGGGATCACCCCTGTCACCCGTCATTGCAAACCTGTTCATGGAAGAATTTGAATCCAGAGCCCTGGCTAATGCCACCCACAAACCCAAACTATGGCTAAGATACATCGATGACACATTTGTGATTTGGCCCCATGGAAAAGAAAACCTAAACAATTTCCTAACACACCTAAACAACACACACCCCAAAATCAAGTTCACCATGGAAACGGAAATAAACAAACAACTACCATTCCTAGATGTACTAATCTACAAAAGAACAGATGGCACACTGGGACACACCATATACCAAAAGAAAACACACACCAACCGCTACCTCAACGCCCAATCCCACCACCACCCAGCACAGATAAATTCTGTAGCGAAAACCCTAATTACCAGAACCAAATGCCTGGCAGATAAGACACATATAAAGACTGAACTATGCACCCTGACTGAAGTATTGACAGCCAATGGCTTCCACAAAAACAAAATCACCAACTTGATCCACAAAAACACACCAAGACATAACAGAGACCTAGAAGATCAACAGAACTATGGAACAGCTGTCCTGCCCTACATAAGAGGTACCACAGATAAAATCAGTAAGATACTACACAGGCATCACATCAAGACTGCCTTCAAAACAGACAAAAAAATAGAAGCCATCCTGAGGAACCCCAAAAACAAAATTGACCTGGAAAACCAAGGCATATACGAAATTCCCTGTACATCATGCCCGGCCACATACATTGGACAGACCAATAGAAGAATAAGTACCCACCTAGATGAACACAAAAATGCAGTAAAAAAGCTGGAACACACCTCCTTACTAGTCCAACACATAAAAACCACAGGTCACAACATCAACTTCAATGGCACTAAAACCCTAGTCACTATAGAAAACCCCAACCACAGAATCATCAGAGAAGCCATAGAGATTGAAAAAAGACCTGAAAGCATGAACAGAAGAGATGATTCCACCAGACTGTCAATCATTTGGAAGCCTGCACTCTCAAATAGAAAGATCCCCATGCCACAAGCCAGGCAAACACCTGGGCAAAAACAGACTCCCTCTGATAGCTCCAACCCAAACACCCCCCCACCAGGCACCCAGGTGAAACCCAGCTTGCTAATGAATAGCAGCTTGCTAATGAAGAGCAGCCGTCCCTTCACACGGAGCCAAGCTGCACTAAAAGCCTCCAACACAAGAACAGAGTGTTGCCAGCCAATCAAAGCCACAAAACAGACAGAAGAAACCAGAAACACCAATCAATCAAACTCCAAGTCCAATGAACACAGATCCAGGCTCCCAGCCAATCAGAATGGACCAGCCTCAAATTTAAAACCAGGAGCTGTAAGACCCATATCCATACAGAAGCCTGATGATGGCAGATGAGATTCTGCTGAAACGTTGCTACAACTTTAACAGAACTACAATGACGTGGGATAATACCCGAAGGAAGCTAAACAGCACAGATGTAAGTACGCGCGAAAGCCTAAGAAAACATATATATGTATATATGTATATATGTATATATGTATATATGTATATATGTATATATGTATATAT
>BLBF01000022.1:38757096-38787934 GCA_015471245.1 Laticauda colubrina | reverse complement strand
TATATATGTATATATGTATATATGTATATATGTATATATGTATATATATATATGTTTTCTTAAGTTTTCATAGGTACTTACATGTATGCTGTTCAGCTTCCTTCAGGTATTATCCCATGTCATTGTAATTGTGCTTTTAAAGCAGACAAATATTGATTTGTCTGTTTTAAATGTATGTCAAATAAATGTTTTTTCTAGAATAAAATAAATAAAGTAAAAATTTTGAACTTAAAATTTAAACAAAATTTTAAATCGATCTATTATAAAACTAGATCATTGTAAAAAAAAAACCTTTCTATTTGCAGAATGGAAAATACAGTGATTTTTTTAAAAACAAGTTTCAATTCATGTTGCACTTGTTTTTCTGCCATGTGATAAATTTTGAAATGTATGAACTGGATAGAGAAAATACCGACACAATCCCCTAGACATTGCAGTACCTTCGGCTGATCTTTTAGCCCTCCCTATATTGGCAAGGACCACCTATAGTCTATAACTCTAAGCAGCTCTAACAGATGATTCTCTTTAATATTCCCTATCCAATCTGGCAATTCCAGATTAATATGTTTGAGACTTGATGACTTGCCCTGGATGAGCAGTTAATTTATTTATTTTTAAATGAAATTTATTTATTTTTTCATTTATTTTTTCCAGTAAGGATTGTATAAAGAAATAGTTGACACATTTTCTTCGCAGCCTATCAATCAGAAGATTGTCAGTATCAATTAAAGCATAGTTTCCTCAAACATGAACAGTATAAAGAAAGACATATCAAATTTCATTTATGGTGTGAGAAACTGAAAGAGATAACTTTACATTATTTTCAGTAAACCTCTTTGAGTCAGTGTAATTATGCAATTGTTTCTAATTAGAATATTGGTTGCTTTTCAGATTTTGTTAGGAATGTATTCAGGGTCTGATTAGTTGAGATTTACACTGAGCAATTATTATGACATCTAACATATTTTCCATGAGTTTACTGACACAGAATACTATCTCTCTTTCCAATCTCCACCGCATTATGAAAAGTAACATCTTTTCTCAAGTATCCTATTTTTCAGGAAGTATATCTGCACAGCAGCTTTGAATAAGTATAATAAAGCCAGCAATCTCTCAGTATAAAAGGACCCTCTCCTTAAAAAAAATGTACATAAAATATGTTTCATTGGCAAAAATCAGGGGTAGGAAAATGTACATAAAAATGTACATAAAATATGTTTAATTGGCAAAAAGCAGGGGTGGGATTCTGATGGTTCGGAGCAGTTTGGGCGAATCCCTGGCTCTGAAGATCAGCTGGGAGTGAACTGGTTCTCTCCTATGATCATGTGGGCCCATCTGCCCTCGCGCTGTGCTGACCTTTATTGTCTCAGCTGATCAGCATGGAAGAGCGGTAACGCCACTCCTCAGCTATGTGACTCCCCTGAAGTAACATAGCAGGTAAGGATTTTTGCATTGCTGTTCATGCGTGCCCAACACGCGTCAGGAACTTGCATGCACAAAGCACATGTGCATGCATGAAGCACATGATCACCGAACCATTCGTTATACCTGCAGCTTCCAATCCTTGGCCAAAAATATACATAAGAACAACTTAATTACAAAGGTTTAGAGCATGATAAAATTCTGAAGACATTAAATTATACTGGAAAAAAATATACAATGTACCTATCTACCAGATTATTACTTTAACATGATGGGAGGATTTATTGGTAACATATCTCTGAAAACAATACCAGTTGAAGAATGAAATTGTGGTTGAATCACCTTTGCTAGTAAGATTGAGAGGAAGGAGGTCATCCACAATTGAGGAAAATCATGAGGGGTGATGCAGGCATCAGACTAGCAATCCTATTTTGGAGAAAGAACTGCAAATCAAATTTTGTAGAAGTGAAGGCAATGACAAATCTTTTCTATGAAATAACAGCAGATGATGAGAAGGAGGGAGTGAAGAAGGGAGCAAACAAGAGGAGGTGAAGTGAGGACAGGAAAAAGGGAGACACAGAGAGAAAGAGACAGAGGGAGGGAGACGGAGAGGGAGAGATTTCCAACGTTCACTGCCAGTTTACTGCAAGGGAACTTATTGGGCAAGCCAATAGGAAGACAGAAGTTGCGTCTGCTCCCAGTTAATTTTGCCCACTCATGGTAATTACATTTTTCTGTTTAGATAAGGAAATATCTCTGAAACAATGGGGTGTCTTTGACATGGAGCAGCAGTCGCCAATCAGTTGTGGCCCACTGGTGGGCTGTGAGAAAATTTTGGTGAGAAATCTCACCCCCAGAGCACTCCCCAAAGCAATTAATCCAGGCTTCGCAGAAACACAAGGCCGTGCCGCCCACATGGCCCATGGGAACCCTCCCCGCCCACTCACTTCTTACCTGGTAAACTTCCTGCTAAATTTCTATTTTTCCTTTTTCTGACCATCATCTGTTCTGCTGTGCCAGGAGATTTAGATTAGCTAGGAAGCAGGAAATGATTGGATTTCTTGCTTTCTGGCTAGTCTTTAGATCTTTAGCTCTGCTTTTCAGTACAGCCAAACCTCCCTTACTACTGAAGGTTTGCTTGCAAGCAAATTCAGTGCAGACTCATAGCAAGCAAATTTGACAGACTGAGCTAGCTGATGGCAGATAGATAGATCAATGAATGATTCTGTGAGCAACTCATTCTGCTTTGCCTGATTTTGGGCAAAAGTTGCTCTTTTTAAAAAAATAAAAATTTCAATATTTCCTTACATGGTGTGTAGTGAGTTAATTTTGTGAGATTGCTTGCAAGCACATTTTATGTGACAGACTGAGCTAGCCAATGGGGATAGATTGATCTCTGAATGAATCTGTGATTCTATGAGCAACTCAATCTGCCTGCCTACTTTGCCTGATTTTGGGTAAAAATTGCTCTTTTTTAAATAAAATATTAATATTGATATAAATATAATATTTACATACAAGCCATGCCCAGCCAGTTGCATGACCACCAAGCCACATCCACAAATTAGGCCACACCCACAGAACCAGTTAGTGGTCCCTGGGATCTAAAATTATGAGTTTGGTAGTCCCTGAGGTACAAAAGACTGGCAACCCCTGACATGCAGTGTCTTTTCTTTTTTTCCCTTTTTTCCAAGTTTTTTTTATTTTATTTTGCATATACATCCATATCAGTGCATGAATAGTGTAGCACCTGGGCATTATTCATTCTAGTACAAACAACAATAGTAATCATAATCATATTTGTTACATTAATCAAGTCTATGTAATTCTGATGTTAATACACCTATTTATATTGAGGTACAATCTTCATTATTTAATTATTCAATGTTTCAATGTACTATTCTAATGCCAATCACAATATTATTTAAATATACATAATAATACTAATCGTACTTGTTACATTCATCAAACCTATGTAATTCTGATTTGTACACATATTTATATGAATGTATACTCTTACATTATTTAATTGTTCAACATTTCAATATATTATTCCAATGCCAATCACTATATTTATTTAAACATACACAATAATATCATAATTCATCCTCTAGTTTTTCCATTTCATTTTTGCTCTTTTATTATATAAAAGTGTATTTGCTAACATTGCCTCATTCTCTTATTTCTACCTCTATTCTAGTTTTTAATCAAGCTACCATTATATTAAAATACTTTTTTTTTCTATCCATCTTCTCTTGTCCACTTCAATAATTTAATTCTTATTCTTTTTTTTTTTTTGGACTTGCCTGCCATATTCCTCTCTTGGATTTTTATCTCTGTCTGCGTCCATATCCTGACTATTCAATCTAGGTATTTCTCCCATCCCTACCCTCTTCTGCTGCCAAGCTTTCAAAATATCTGCCCAAGCATGTATCTCCCTTTCAAAAATATCTTCTGCATCTCCAGTTCTCTTTTTAAGTCTCTTAAAATATTTTATCCTGGTTTATTTCATTAATCATTGTTTTTATTGTTGTCTCCTTATCTCCTTTTTTTTGTTGGTTCACCGGTTCTATTTTTTCCTCCATACTTTCTGTTTGCTCCTGCCTTTCCTGAATGTCTTGATCTTTGATCATTGTCCCCTGTATGATATTTTCCAGTTTTCCCTCTATGCCATGCATTAGTTTCATAATCTCCTTATGTATTTTTCTCATAATGTCCTTTATACTTTGAAACATCAACACCATATCTTTCATAGTTTCACTTTCATCCAATAGTCCAAGAATCATATATTTAGGCCTAAAATTGCTCTTCAAAAAAATACACTGATCATAATTCTTTATGTCCCCATAGTTAATCAGTCAGTTCCATTTAAGTAATCCAAGGAGTTATCCAGAACCTCTTTAGATCCTCTTTATAAATTCAATCATATATCCTAGCATTCAGGGGTCACTTTAATTATATGTCAATGTTGTCACAGGTCCTACCAATTTTAGTCTGTTTTTAATTATTTTAATTACAATTAAATTGTAAAAGCAAGGTTATTTTTTAGGTAGATAGTTCCAGCATTTTAAAATGCATTTCCAGTACAACACTTTCCCATTTTAAGAGCCATTTTCCTATTTTTTTTTTTAAATGTTTTTCTCCCCTTAGTACTTTTCTTTCCAGTCTGGGATTTTTCTCAAAATAGTTCTGAGCAAAACAATTGTCCTGGATTTTCCTTTTGGGTTAAATTTTAAATAGAAAAAAATGTTCTCACCCAGTTCCTGTCACTGTTCTTCTCCAACACTCTAGCACATCCTTCGTTGCATCAGCTGTCCCAGCTTCATGGCAGCCATATTTAGACTGCCTCTTCTCCTTGTAATGGCTGAGAGGGAAAGAAGCTCCAGTCAGGCAGGAGAGTTGTGACTTTCTGTGACCTCACAGGGTGCTCCTCTTTGCTTCTCTGCCTCTACAGGGTGGCTTTGGCTTCCTTCGGAGGCCACCCTCAGAGAGAATTTGGCACAGGAGTATGGAGACTCACTCCTCATGTCCGACCTTGCTGCAATATTAGCCAGAAGTGTTGGAATGGAGTGTCTTTTCAATGATCCAATAGGATGTTGTGGAATAGGCATTTGCAGGAATAAAAGAATGTCTTTTGGCAACATGGTGGTTTTCCAGAAAGAGTCCCAGATTAAGAAACTATGAAGTCCCAAACTGAAGGTGGGAAAATAGATTCAGTATAGCCACTTTAGAATCTCTTAGTATTTATATAGTAAGTTAGAAAATTATAGTTTTAGTTGGCAAGATTTTGTAAGCAAATAAAGAATTGAATTCAATTGGATTTCTGTGTGTCATCTCTAGCTTGGAACTGATATGGATTGTCTAGTAGGTTTTTAAGAAGTACCTTAGAAATACTTTTACTAAAAAAGGAGTTGTATAAGAATTTATAGGAAGGAAGAATTACCAAGGAAAAGCACCAGCAAATGTTATATATCGTTTCTGACGTAGGTCAAATCAAGAAACACTACAGAGATTCCAGAATTCTACTTTATTCTTGAAGATACAATAAAGGGAATCTTAAAAACATTTCCAAGCTTCTGTCTGTCCTAAACAAAATCAAAGCAAAAGTGTTACATGGATCAACCTTGCTATATATGGACTAGTGAACACAGAGGTGGAGAACTATAGACACAAAAGAGGAAATTGTATAACAAATTGTAAGAGACACTAAATACAACTCAAATAAAGGACAGAACACTACTGATGGGAAATTGGAATGTGAAAACTAGAAAAACCTGGAATCAGAGTAAGATTTGGAATGATTAAATGCAATTATGTAGGAGATAATTAATTGAATTTTGCCAAGGGAAATCTTAATTTATATCCAATACTCACTTCAAGCTGCGTAAATGGAGACTCTACATATTTATCATTGGATGAACAACATAAAAACAAATCATCTACATAATTAGTAACAGAAAATGTAGAAATACAATCCACTCAGCTAGAACATTTCTAGATACAGATAACCAAACAGACCATGAATAATTTGTGTTAAATACATAGTAAAAACTTTGAAAATAGAGTTAGGTATACTGGTAACATTTTAACCTGGAGGGATATATATATAATTGCTCCAGTGTTGGACAATGCAGCATAAATTCAAATTCAAATCAGTAGAGTTGTTAATATCACTTTAGTCTAGTTGCCATGTGTGTGTTTTTTCACTACATCCTCAGATATGGAATCCAAGGATTGTGAATTTTATAGAAATGGAAGCTGGATAAGAGAATTATCATTCAACAATGTAGGAGAAATCTGTAACCGATTTGTATCAATGAATACAAATCAGGTCAACATTGATTCTGCCCTGCCCCCCCCCCCCAAAAAAAAAAAAAATATAGAAGACTTCCAAGCAATGCAATCATTTTGAGTCTGTTTAAAACATAATTTGGCATCATTTTTATGATTATTATGTTTGAAGTTACATTAATTCAATAATTAGCGTGGGAAATGGTTATTTCTCTATAATCTTGGTTAACTCACACAGTATATTTATTTAAAACACAAATCACTCCAAGGAACTAGTTTTATGTACTGAATTTTATGAAAAAAAAAACAAACCTGAGGAGCCATGAGAAGAGATATGAAAACTGAAACAGTATTATTTATCTTAAAATTTCAAAGAACTAAAGATCCAAGTGGTTCATAATTTGTTTCATAAAAAATTATCTTGATAGCCAAAGAGAATGGATGAAAGCCTTTGGCAACAAGGGCATACAAAGACTGAATGCAAATTGTTAACATCAAGGTAGAATGAACAAAGAAATATACAAAGACTATTTATTATTCCATTTGTACACTGCTGAATCTATCACAGCCTCCTGGTGCTTTACAATAATGAATAATACAATTAGAACATCCACATAAATTAATTTAAGCAAAACATCAAAATGACACAAGAATTAATACTAATATGTAAAAATTGATAGAATTAAAAGCATCATCTTATTGACTGACCAACGAACATAAAAAATAACTACATACCTAACAATGGCACCTCTTTATTCTGAAGAGTACTGTCTTCATTAGTTTCTGGAACAGTTATCATATGGTGCAAATTAAGTGTATAAGAGGAAACAATTTCAGAGGACTTTATGACAGAAAAAAAAAACATCTCTGGACCATTAGCCCCCCAATTCTGTTTCCGCCTAGGAAAAGTACATGGAATGGGCTGGTTCTGGTTGGGAGAGGCTGTCCTGTAAGTATATTAATTCCAGGCCATATAGACCTTGAATATAAGAAAATTTTAAACAGCTCTGGAAATTGACCAGCAACTTCACAATTGAGATTCCATAGATAAAAGCATTTTTACAAACATTGTGACATTCAGGAACCAGCTCCACTAGAAAACACAGGGGAAAAAAGGCTGACACTAAACCACTAAACTGTTTCAAACTCTGGAGAAAACAGTTTAAGTGCAAGCAGTTTTACATAAAGAGCTAGGAAACAAGACTGTGTACTCTAGAATTGAAAAATATTGGGATATGTGCCATATTGACAAAGAGAGATGAAAGAGAATGAGCAAATTATTGAATCATTGTGCTAAATCTAAACCTATACTTGAATACAGCTCATCAGTCTGGAATCCATATCATGTATCTGATATTAACACAATTGAAAAAGTCCAGAAATATTTCACAAGAAGAATTCTCTGCTCCTCTATTCATTGCAGAATACTTTATGCCACCCGACTTGAAATTCTAGACCTAGAAAATCTAGAACTATGCCGCCTCCAGTCCGATCTAAATATAGTATATAAAATCATACATTGCAATGTCCTACCTTCAAATGAATATTTCAGCTTCAATCATAACAATACAAGAGCACACAATAGATACAAACTCAAGGTTAACTGCACCAAACTTGACTGCAGAAAATACGACTTCAGCAAACCTCCCCAAACCCCCAAAAATTTAACCTTAGACTGTCTACTGTTGACCTCACCCCTTTCCTAAGAGGCACCAAGCACGCCTACCATCCCTGTCCTATTGGTTTTTTATTTTTCTAATAAGTATCTTTCTCATATATTCAAAACTATATTTATTCTTATACCAGTATCTTGTAAGCAACTGACAAATCAAATAAATACTAAATACTAAAAAAAATCCCAACACAAAAGGCATAGGGACCTGACATCAAAAGCTAACATAAGTTAGACAAAGGAAGAGAGGAAGAGAATTTGCTTTATTGATTCCAGCAAGATCTTATGTAAATCAAACCAGAATGTGGAATATATTAAGGCTAATTTGTGGGCCAGAACCTGCTTATTTTTCTGAATGACCTTTACAATAAACAAAATACAAGGAACAATTAAGAACTGAAACTGGAAAAAATGTGAAGCAAGGATATATACTGTACTAAGATCTGTATAATTTATGTAGTATATCTATTATACAAATGGCAGGATTGCTTTATAAACCCTGAACTGATGTTATATGCACCTATGAACTTATCTCATACTGATGTAAAGGAAAGACTTTAACTAACTAACATGTTTTATTTTAAAAAGTGTATTAATAGATTTGCATTTGACATTACCTATGCTTTTTTTCCTTTGTTTGTCCTTCAATATATTTTTATTTCCTTTTTCTATGTTATAGGTATGTTAAAAACAATAAAAAGGAATTAAATAAAGATGAAAACAAAATAAAAGGTGGAAATATTAAAGAAATATAGATATATTAAGAAATATAGATAATAGTATTTTTGCAAGCTGTTCTACTTTATTAGTTTTAGAAGGGGAATTATGAAAATATAAAAAAGGAAAGTAAAAAAAATTGGGCCAATGCTCAATATGTAGAACAATAATAATATTAACCTGAATGCTGAGAGAACTTTTAGCTGACAGCCAAGAAGAGAAGCTTTTTCATAGCTTTGTTATATATAAGTATAAAGGTACACAGTATTTTGGTGAAGAAAAGGATCGAATCATTCTAGTATAGATAATAATAACATGAAGGATAAGGCCATTTTTAGACAGTAAAGATAAGAATGATTAAAACAGTAGTTTTTCCATGCCATAATATATTGGTGAAAGCTGAGATGGTGAGAAAGTGTAGGTGGAGAAAGAAAAGAATATATATGTTTAAATTATGGATTTAGAAAAGCTTTCTATGAATATCATGGATTATGAAAAACTAATCAATCAGTTCTGGACTGAAAAGATTGATTGTTCCATTGAGGCAATGATCAGCAAGCATAAACACACTTACTTTGGTCATGTGCTGTGAGAGGATGATGAACTAATAAAATATTTACTCTCCCTGGGAGACAGAATTAATGAATAAAAGGTGTTAGGAATATGACACATCTAACAGGTATTTGGGTTAGAAATATATAAACCAGGATAGACATTTTAATACTGTCTCTTTAAGAGCATGCTAAAAACTGCAATTGGGTGTGGTTACTCAAACGGCCATAAGATGGAGCCAGAAACCTGGGTTGTTTTAGTCTGAGTCTGAGTCTCAGAAGAGAGTGTGAGTGTATTTCTGTTTCCTTCTGTTGGAAAGTATTGCTGTTCTTCCATTTTTCCAAATTAACTGATATTTCTAGATTTAATATAAGTCTGATACTGAACTGTTTTTTGATTCTGGACTTTGATACTGGAATTATCCCTGAAATGAACACTGACTGATTTAAGTGTGAATGACTTTGGACTGCCTATCTTGAACTTTGCTTAACGTTTCTGGAAGTAAAAACCTACATTTACTGGACAGTGTATCTGTGTTCTGTGTGTGTATTATTCAAACACTACTCTCAAATACGTCTCCCTGTATGCACTCATTCTCCTAATGGGGAATTACCTCAACACTGGTTATGAGCTCAGGCCATACCAGGCTCAGATAACTGAGAGTTAGTATGAATGCACAGTACTGTATACAGACAGCTGTTTACTGTTTAATTGTGGTTTACAATTAAAAAAGATGGTACAAGTCACTTCAACATGTCTATCACTGATAAACCAGTTGGATGGAACAAACTATGTTTCCTGCTCTATGAAGTGCAGTCTACTTCTGCGTAGAGAAGATTTATGGAATGTAGTTCAAGACCCACCAGATGTAAATGCTTGGGATCCAGCTAATGAGGATGATGCCAAGAAGCTTGCTGACTTGAATCAGAACAACGAACGAGCTCTTTGTATAATTGGACTAGCACTGAGTGACCAGCAGCTAGTCCATATTCGTGGAGAAGAGTCTGCTGCTAAGTGTTGGGAGAATTTGAAGAGGATTTATGTTCGTGACAGTGTAGGTGCACACATACATCTTACACATAAACTGTTTAGAGCATGTCTTCTGAAAGGAGGATATATGTTAGCTCATTCAAACTTCATGAAAAGAACTTTTCAAGAGCTACATGAAAAGGAACTGATATTTTCAGAACTGCATCAAGTTTATATCATTCTTTCTTCATTGGATGAAAGTTATTATGATTATGTATCTTCACTGGAAGTCCTGCCCAGAGATAAACTGACATTGATTGACATAACTGGAAGATTGTTAGAAGAAGCAAGAAGACGGCTGGATAGGGACCAACTGAGGAAGGAACAACCACAAGAAGAGGATCTGTTTTCAACTGCCTATACTGTTAGGAAATATTTTTCTTGTGAGCTAGGGGACATATAGTTAATTTCTGTAAGAAAGGAAAACAACAGAATACTAGTAAACACCAGAAGGCTAAGAAGAATGTTAGTTTAGCTATGTCTAGCAATTCACCTGTAAACCATGATTTGTGGGTTGTTGATAGTGGAGCATCATAGTGCATTCCTAAAGATAGAAAAAGGTTTGCAAAGATGTCCACGAGTAAACCACATGTATCATTGGCAAATGGATGGAAGATTAAAGCATCAGGTGAAGGTACTGTATATTGTTCTTGTATAAATGAACATTTAACTATGTTATATGTACCTAAACTAAAATTTAATTTATTGTCAGTAAGAGCTTTAGTTAATCTTGATTATCACCTTTAGGGGAGATAACTGTATAATAGAGAAAGAGGGTAAAAGTGTTACTGCTACTTTAAAAAATGATTTATATGTGATACATGATGACCAGTTGAAGATAGTTAACTCAGTTTGTGACAATGTTCAGCCACATGATAAATGTATACATTTACTACATAGATGTTTAGGGCACATTAATTTCAAAATGCTCAAACAAACTGTTGAATTGGCAGTAAAATTGAAACCCTGTAGCAAGTATTTATACTGTAATGCTTCTAGTCAAGAAAAGAGTAAGGTTACTCCAGCAAATAGACTTCATAGATTTAAGACCAAAGAACCTTTAGAGATTGTTTTTGATGACATAATTGGTCCTAAGAAACCAAGTTTAGGAGGTTCCTGTTGTATTTTGAGTATTATGGACCATTACTTATGATACTGTTTCTGCTATCTTATGAAAAACAAAACAGAAACATTCCAACATTTTTTTAACTGACAAAGGTTTGCTGAGAGAAAAATGAAAAGTAAGGTAATTACTTTAGTAACTGATAATGGGACTTAGTTTGTTAACAAAAGATTCCAAAATATGCTAAAATTGGCTGGTGTTGAGCATAAACGTTCCGCACCTTACAGACCACAACATAACATAACGTTTATAGAACAAAGAGGGTAAACATAACAAGCCATGGCTCGCACTATGTTAGCTGATTCAGGTTTACCTGAAACACTGTGGGGTGAAGCCATGATGTGTAGTAACCATGTTTTAAACAATGTAGTTAATACAACAACTGGAGAATTGCCATTCACTCGTTGGCATGGCAGAAAGCCAAATTTAAGTTATCTACACACATTTGGAGCTTCAGCATAGGTGCATATCCCCTCAAAAGTAAGACTGAAAGGACAACATAGAGCTAAGAAGTTTTTTTTTGTGGGTTACGAAGCCAACCATAGATTATTTAGATTTTGGGATCAAGGCACAGCTCATATTTATTGTAGTGCTAGTGCAACATTTCTGAAGCACGTTGGATGGGTTAAACTGGAACAGGAATCCAGCAATGATATTATTATTGACACCCAAATAGTCCCTAAAGATAAAATCAGTAAACCACAAATAGCCATTAAAGAGGAAGGACAGGAGGAAGTAGGAGAACAGGCACAGGAAGAAATAGAAGAACAGGAGCAGGTGGCACAGGAAAGTCCACCAGTAAGCCCTGTATTACCAAGACGTTCAACCCGAGTAACACGACCACCTGATAGATATCAGGCTAGTGTTATATGCCAAGTGAATACAGTTCTAAGTAACTATAGTGAACTAAAACTGTATCCTGCTAAGGATCAGGCTGCTTGGCAGGAAGCAATGGATAAGGAACTAGAATCTTTAAAAAAACTGGATGTATACGAAAATGTTAAGTTACCGTAGTATGTAAATGGATATATAAACTGAAGACAGGTGTGGATGGGACTGTTACCCATAAAGCCAGGTTAGTAGCACAAGGATTTAATCAGACAGCAACGATGAGGTGTTTGCACCTAGTCTGAAGGCTACTACATTAAGGTCAGCATTAGTGTGGGCAGCTCAGGAGAAATACATTATAATCATTTGGATGTAGAAACAGCTTATCTGCATGCACCATTGCAACACACTATGTATTTAAATAAATTTTTAGGTCTCAAAAATGATAATACTGATAATAATGATTGCTGGAAATTGAAAAAGAGTCTTTATGGTTTGAAGCAATCTGTA
Organism: Laticauda colubrina; assembly: GCA_015471245.1. Classification (NCBI taxonomy): domain Eukaryota; kingdom Metazoa; phylum Chordata; class Lepidosauria; order Squamata; family Elapidae; genus Laticauda; species Laticauda colubrina. Next base: position 38,775,290 of record BLBF01000022.1, on the reverse strand, counting down.
TATGAGTGGAACCAATGGATAGTTAAAGAATTAAATAAGATAGGTTTTGTCACTGGCATGGCTGATCCATGTTTGTTTAAAAGAGAAAATAATGGTGTAATGTCATAATTGTTACTATTTACTGATGACATAGCATTAATCACCAAAACTGAACAAGAAGCTACTGAGATAATTTCATTATTGGAACAGAAATTTAAGATAAAACAGTTAGGAGAAATCAAACAATATCTTGGTTTAAAGATAGATAGAACTAGGGGACGATACAAGATCTCACAGGCAGAAAAAATTAACCAATTACTAAAAAGTAATAAAATGGAACTTTGTAAGCCAGCCAAGACACCAATGAGTCAGGAGTTTAGCCACAGTGATGTTCAAAGTCCTATTTTATCAGTCTTTGATTGGTAGTTTATTTTATCTCAGTAATTGATCAAGGCCATATATCGCATACAGTGTTAATCAATTAGCGAGATTTAACTCTGAGCCCACTGAAAGACACTGGCAAGCTGCTAAACATGTGTTAAGATATGTGAAACAAACAATGCACTATGCATTGTATTTGGAGCCAAAAGATGAACTGAATTTGACTGCATATGCTGATGCAAGTTTTGCTACAGACATAGATCCACAAAAGCTACATCAGGTACTGCTACATTATTTGGAAAAGCATTGATTGGATGGAGATCTATTAGACAGAAACATCTAAGTTTGTCAACCATGAAGGTTGAATTCTCATGTTTGTCTTTACTATGTACAGATTTAGGTTTTTTTTGAACAAATTTTATTAGTTTTTAAAGACAATACACAAACAAACAAAACATAAAACCTAATAACATAAAATCTCTTTTCTAAAAACTGCTCATTAAATTTTAACAAAACAAATAAAACCTCTTATTTGAGTACAACATATTTCCAGATTATCACATATGCATATCTTATTTATTCTTTTTCCAACTTCTCATTATTTCTCCCTTTATTCAATTAGATTTCTTTTACCTAAATTTCTATATCTCTTTATTCATTGTACTTATATTTTCATCTGTCTTGTTTACAATTTCATTGTTCTCTTCTAACGTTCTTCCAATATTTTATTAATTCTCAATAAGCTAACTTAACAAACAAAACACAAAACATAAAACTTCTTTTTGGAAAGTGGCTTAATCCCAGGTAAGCATCTTTTTATACAGACATAAATCAAATCCATGCTCACCTTATATACTATTTCATATCTCATTTATCATTCTACATTTTCTACATGTTTTCTCCCCTCTTTTCACTCTCTTAATTCATCTCAATTTAAATCATTTTACTTGTATCTTTTGTCCGTTCTTTTTCAATTATCTATTTTTTCTTTTCTCTTTACTGCTAAATTTCTCTGTAATCACTAGTTGAAGTATGATGACTTTTTAATTTTCTCCTAGATTTAACACTTAAAATAATATATAATTTCTATGCTGATTCTGCTTGGTGCATTCTGCATAGTACATTTTAAAATAATAAAAGAAAAAAATAGTAAGCTTATAGTATAGTAAAAACAATGTTCCATAACTAATTAAACTCTATTAGACATTTTTAACTCATATAATATTCCAATTTTCTAACTCCATTTCAAATACAAATACTACAATACAATCCTGTGCACTTTTGCAGAATCTCTTCTTTAATTACATTTTACCCTTTGTCTCTAAAAAAACCCTGTTTTTTAACATCTTGTTTTAAGTCTTTATAACTTATCTTCCCTTTTTCCCTTCCTCTCTTATCCAGTCTAGTCTTTTTGCCCCCCCCATCTCTCAATCTCCGCCCTCTTGGTCTCCCCTCTCTGTTGTATTCCTCTTTTCTGTTGCTTCCTGACATTGTATCAATTTTTCACCTTATTTTTCCTTTTCTTGGTTGTTTTTTTAAATCTTGAATTCTCCATTTTCTTTCCCTTTCTTCCTCAACTAAAATTATTTGTCCATTAAAGATGGCTTCTTCTTCATCATCCCAGCTTTCTTGTTGTTGTAATTCCTGGTAGGTAGAAATCGCCATTTCTAAGAAGTAAAAAACAGATCCAGAAGAGCCCTTGCCTTCTTGTTCCTCTTCTTTTAATTTCATATTCTATTTTCAATTCTTCAACAGATAAAGCCATTGTAAGATTTTTTTTTTTTAAAAAAAACCCAAATGTTTTTAGTCTTTCAAAAAATAGTTTCCAAGAGTCCCAGAGTCACAAAGCAATCCAAATCAGCACAAACTGTTTCATTTAGCACATTCTTCTTTTTCTACTAACTTTTCCTGGGGTGAAATTTAATTACATAGTTCCAAAGTAATTTTTTAAAAGTCTTATTGCCGTTATCTCTGAACTTAAAAGTTCCAAGCCGTCTCCTCCAACAAATTGTTAATATATATTCTTTACCTCTCCCTTCCCAATTATAGCAAAAAAAATTTTTTTGGGTTTTTAGTTCCAATGTTCAGAAATCTTAATATCCCCTTGGCTTTAATTCAAATCTAATTACCTTCTATGCCAAAGCAGGTTTTTCTGATTTCCATCTGCTATCACTGTAGGGAAGGAGAGTGAGAAGAAAAAAAAAAAAAATGTTCCCTTTGACTTTTCTCCACCACTTTTAACAACCTTTTTAGGAAACAATGTATCCTTTGAAAAGTTGAATCTCCAGAATAAAAATGTGACTTATTGTCCCGGTTCATCCAAAAGCTTTCACTTCTTCAAACTTCCTCCTGCACAATCTTATCTGGCTGAAGGCTTCTTTGTGCGACCATTAATGACTGCCACTCCACTGCCTTGGAAAAAGGGAGTTAAAACCGGCTGAGGAGGGGGATTGCAATTCCCCAAACCCCTGCCTGGATCTCCCCTATCTTATGTTACCTCTATGGGGTAACCATAGCCTCCAAATCCAGCTGGATCGGGGGCACCTCAGCAGCAAGCGCAGCAGGAACCGCGCACAATCGCGGATTCCTGCTGCCACCAAAGCCTTGCAACCGGAAGTCTCCATACAGATGTAGTTTTTTATAAGCAATTATTAATTGACATGGGAATTGATGTAAAAGATCCTATTGTTGTTTACAAAGATAATCAATACATATTATTAATAATCAATACAGATGGCTTCAAATATTGCTGTTAAAACAAGAATTAAACACACAGATTTAAGATATTTAAATGTGTGACAATGTGTGCAAAGTAAAATGATTAAGCTAGAATACTGTATGTCAGAAAACAATATAGCAGATCATTTTACAAAGGCCCAGGTTCTATAAAGCATAAAGCGGGCTGTGAAGATTATGGACTTGGAATGTAAGGTTGTATATATTGTCTTACCCAAAAGGGGAGAATGTTAGGAATATGAGTCACCTAACAGGTATTCGGGTTAGAAATATATAAACCAGGATAGACATTTTAATACTGTCTCTTTAAGAGCATGCTAAAACTGCAATTGGGTGTGGTTACTCAAACAGCCATAAGATGGAGCCAGAAACCTGGGTTGTTTTAGTCTTAGTCTGAGTCTCAGAAGAGAGTGTGAGTGTATTTCTGTTTCCTTCTGTTAGAAAGTATTGCTGTTCCTCCATTTTCCCGAAATGACTGATATTTCTGGATTTAATGCAAGTCTGATACTGAACTGTTTTTTGATTCTGGACTTTGATATTGGAATTATCCCTGAAATGAACACTGACTGATTTAAGTGTGAATGACTTTGGACTGCCTATCTTGAACTTTGCTTAACGTTTCTGGAAGTAAAAACCTACATTTACTGGACAGTGTATCTGTGTTCTGTGTGTGTATTATTCAAACACTACTCTCAAATACATCTCCCTGTATGCACTCATTCTCCTAACAGGGAATTACCTCAACAAAAGGGATGAGTATAATGTGTTTGTAAGAGCTATAAACTATTACCAGAAGCAGAGAATGTACTTTTTCACACAAATCAGAAGGGCTGAACCACACTCAATGGCATCTAACTAAAGACCCTGTCACGCTGCCCAACGGATGCAAAACGTTAGTAAAAAGGACACAACGGATGAGAAAAATGTTCCATCCGTTGCTATCTGCTCTCAGAAGGGGCGAAAATTTGCATAACCGGAGCGGATAACACGGAAAGGAATGGACGCGGGGAGGACGCAGAACAGATGGAAAGCGGATGCGGAACGGAAGCCCAGCAGATGGAAGCGGATGGGAGTGGATGGCACATCCGCTAGGCTTCCGGGGGACCTCAGCAAAGCGGACGCGGAACAGATACAGTGGATACACAGTGGACGCCGAGCGGATGAAGTGGATGCAGAGCGGAAGCCTAGCGGATGCACAGCAGAAGCCTAATGGATGCCTAGCATTAATTGCGCATGCGGGGAGGATGCATTGCGTAAGCCTCGTGGATATAAAGGGAAGAAGCTCGGAAGCAGGTCACCATTCAGAGGAAAGACCTGCTGCCGGACGGATTGACAGCCTTGCATGCCCTGCCTGCATGCCTGCCTGCAAGCCTTGCTGCAAGCCTTGCTGCCAGCCTCCCTGCCAGCCTTGCTGTCTGCCTGCCTGCCAGCCTTGCTGCCAGCCTCCCTGCCAGACTTGCTGTCTGCCTGCCTGCATGCCTTGCTGTCTGCCTGCCTGCCAGCCTTCCTGCCAGCCAGTCTGCCTGCCAGCCTTGGTGCCTGCCTTCCTGCAAGCCTTGGTGCCTGCCTTCCTGCAAGCCTTGGTTCATGCCTGCCTGCCAGCCTTGGTGCCTGCCTGCCTGCAAGCCTTCCTTCCAGCCTTGGTGCCTGCCTCCCTGCCAGCCTTCCTGCCAGCCTTGGTTCATGCCTGCCAGCCTTGGTGCCTACCTGCCTGCCAGCCTTCCTTCCAGCCTTGGTGCCTGCCTCCCTGCCAGCCTCCCTGCCAGCCTTGGTGCCTGCCTGCCTGATAGCCTTGGTGTCTGCCTCCCTGCCAGCCTTCCTGCCAGCCTTGGTTCCTGCCAGCCTCCCTGCCAGCCAGCAACCCCACAACCATGGGGAAGAACAGAAAGCTTCAGCAATCTGCTGCCAGCCCTTACAAGAGGGACAGGGCTACCATCCCATCCCCTGGCCCTCACTCTGGTTCTGCTGGGGCTTCTGCAGCACGGGCTCGCTCTTCTGGGGCTGGGGCTTCTGCTGCTTCTGCTTCTGGAGGAGCTGATGATGTGGGGGATCAGACAAGCACTCCAGCACCAGCCACCTCCACAGCACCTGGACCCTTCACCCCTGAGACTGAGCGACCAAGAGGAGTGCCAGAGACTCATTTTTGTTTTATAGCTTCTTGTTAATAAAATCTATTTTTTTTTTATTAATTTTCTACAAACAGACAAACAGACAAAACATTAAAAACATCTATTCTCATATATACTTCCAGTGTATCGGTTGGTTCATCAGTTTTGTGCATTCATTTTATAGTGTCAATTACAATTATATTGCATAACCACTCATATTGTCAATCCATATTCTAATATTACTAAAAAAAAATAAAAATAAAAAAAATCTTTTTCTGACTATACCTTTAATCATTCATGCTTTGCAAGATAACAATACTTCAAACAGTTTATTCTATAATTTATCATATAATCATAACAAATCCATCCTAAAAACTCTTCATATATATAATATTAATGCTCTATTATTGTATTTTATCATCTAACCATTGATAAAAAAAACCCCAAATTGCATAAAATTGTTTATCTTCTTGTTCTCTAATTTCAAATGTCAATCTACTCATCTCAGCACATTCCAATATTTTCTCAATAATTTCTTCCTGCAATGGCATTTTCTCATTCTTCCAGTTTTTAGCAAATACAATCCTAGCCGCTGTTAATACATTTACAATCAAATATTTCAAGTCTTTATTAAAATTATTAAATTATTTTATTAAAATTCCCAATAAAAAGATCTCTGGTTTCAAGTCTATGTGTTTCTTTGTCATTTTTTCCAACCACATGTGAATTTTAGTCCAATATTTTCTAGCATTCTCACAAGTCCACCACATATGATAGTATGAGCCAGGTATCTGATGACATTTCCAACATTTTTCAGATTTATTCTTGAACATTCTTGCTATTCTTGTCGGGGGAAGGTGCCACCTGTAAAACATCTTATACAAGTTTTCTTTATATGCTATTGACATTGTCATTTTATAATTTTGAGACCACAATTTTTGCCATTGCTCTAAATCAATTCCATATCCAAAATTCTTCCCCCATGAAATCATAGTTTCTTTAACTTGTTCTTCCTCTAGCTTAATTCCCAATAAATAACCATATAACTTTTTAATCACTTTCTCATCAGTACCCATCAATATCTTATCTAAATCAGTCTGTTTATCATAGAATCCTTCCGTTTTAAAATCTTCAAGATATCTTGAGTGTATTTGCGCATATGAAAACCAATTCATCCTTATACCTTGTTCCTCTAAATTTTGGATCGTTTTAAGTCCACCCTTTTCATCCAACAGTTCCCCATATCTAACTGTTTGTTCCTTTTTATAGATCATAGGATAGGAAAATGCTTCAATAGTCGATAACCAAACTGGAATTTTCAAATAACATTGTTTTTTTATCTTCTCCCAATTTAACCACAAAGACTCCCGTATATAATGTCTTCTGAAATACCCCTGTGTTTTAGTTCCCTTGTACCATAAAAAAGCATGCCAACCCAACAGTAAATCATGTCCTTCTAATGTCAACAATCTATGTTTTCTTAATGTTATCCATTCTTTGACCCACATCAAACTTGCAGCTTGATAGTACAATTCCCAATTAGGCAGGCCAAAACCTCCTCTATTTCTAGCATCTTGCAAAAGTTTTAACTTTATTCTCGCTTTTTTACCTTGCCATATAAACTTCAACATAGTTTTATTTAAATCTTCAAAATAGTCTTTTCCAAGTCTAATTGGTATTGTTTGAAAGAGAAATAAAATTCTAGGTAAAATATTCATCTTAATTGTTGAAATTCTCCCTATTAATGACAATTGTAAATTTTCCCATTTCTTCAAATCTGTAATTATCTGTTGTTTAAGTTTAATATAATTATTCTCTTTTAATGTGCTACATCTTGCTGTCAAATATATCCCCAGATACTTAACCTTGTTTGTAATTTGAATTTTCAAAAGATCTGTCAGTTCTTCTCTTTGTCTCAATAACATGTTTTTTGTCAAAATCTTTGTTTTATCTTTATTTATTTTCAAGCCAGCCATCTCACCATATGTCTCTACCTTTTCCAATAACTTTGGAGCGGTTTCTAACGGGTCTTCCAGAATAAAAGCTAAATCGTATAAAATCTATTTTTGATTCACACTTGCTTCATTTCTTTTTTTTAATAAAGTCTTGCTGGAAAATTTTAGAAATGGTTTAAGCCTTTGCATGCTTGTGGGATGGGTTAAGATAGCAGTGGGATGGGTTCAGATTGAAGTGGGATGGGCAGGGATACCTTTGGGATGGGTAATAGCTGTGGGATGGGCAGGGATACCTTTGGGATGGGTAATAGCTGTGGGATGGGTTAGGATACCTGTGGGATGGGTAATAGCTGTGGGATAGATAAACCTCCAGTGCAAGCATAATGGGACTGTATGGTCCACCCTCCCAGGTGCCACACCTATGGCCCTTTATTATCAATAACAATGTAATCATTGATCCACACATGTCAACATAAACACAACTCTTTATTAAATGCCCTGTTCATTGTAGGCCCACCCAAAATACATGGCCCAATCTCATCCGTGTGATGAGACAGCCTCAAGGAAGCATCCATTAATCATCTATCATCCTGTCTTGCCACTCCACCGCTCCAGCTGGGGAGTTGCACCAGTGTCTCAGGAGGTTGCGCTGCTTCTTCCCTTCACGTGAAGCTCTGTTGGGGCCTTGCACATCCTCAGTGTCTATCAGGTTTCGCCCTTGCCTCCATTCCCCAGGCTCCATGTCCCCATTGCCTTGCTGGAGGTCCACGAGCCTGTTCTGCAAGACTGGGTAGCGGGTGCGCATGAGATTGTGCAGGATGCAGCAAGCTTTCATGATGTTCCTCACGATCTCTGGGCGATGCTGCATGGTGGTGAGAAGTACCTGGAACCTGTTGGCCAGGATGCCAAAGGCGTTCTCCACCACCCGTCTTGCCCTGGACAGCCTGTAGTTGAAGATCCTCTCTTCACAGGTGAGGCATTTGGAGGTGTAGGGCTTCATGAGGTAGGTTGTGAGGGAGAAGGCATCATTCCCCACGATGAAGTAGGGCACATCTTGCGTGTCGTTGGGCAGGGGGTCTGGATCTGGGAAGCCCACAATAAGGTTGCATTCCAGCCCCTCCTTGAGGTGACTGGCATTGTATACCTGGGCATCTGAAGATGAGCCGTTGCCTGAAGCATCGATGTACATGAACTTGTAGTCAGCATGGACCATGGCGAAGAGGATGATGCTGAAGAAGCCCTTGTAGTTGCGATAAGAAGACCCTGAGTTGGCTGGAGCTTTGCAGGCCACGTGCTTCCCATCTATGGCTCCAACGGTGTGGGGGAAGTTCCACTTCTGATACCACTGCTCTGCAACTTTTTTCCATCCTTCTTCAGTGGAGGGGCATTGGAGAAGCTCCACCATGTATTCTTCAATGATGGCCTGCACCACTTCTCTGACCACAATGCTGATGGTGTTGTGTGGCACCCTCCAGCCGTACTGCATGCTCCTGTAGGTGGTCCCTGAGGCCAGGTGGCGCAGAGTGAGTGCCACCTTGAGCCCAGGTTCCAGGCTGGGCCAGAAGTTGGTGTTTGCCTTGGTCAACCTGGCTGTCAGCCGCTGCACAACTTCATCAAACATGGCTGGAGGCATCCTCATGAAGTTCTGGTATGCCCGAGTGTCTTCGTTCCTGAGCTCCACCATCAGCTTGTTGTACAGTCCGTCCTCTGCTCTTCTGGCGAACCATCTTCATACCCAGATGCTTCTTGGCCGCCTCTTTTTCTTCCCATAGTAGAGTTCACAGAGCCTGTAGATGGCTTCACACTGTTGCAGAAGGATGGTGGCTGCCAAAAGGACTTTGTTATGATCCACGGTGGACATGACTGGATGCTGTGGAAGAGCAAGAGTTAGATGAAGGCTGCAGAGATCTGCACTGCAGGGCTGCTGTTCTGAAAGTGAGATCCAAATGTGTTGCTCCCCCTTTTTATAGGCAGTATAGGTTTTCCCCTATGTGTCCCTTTGCATCCTCTAGGCATCCTTAATATCTGAGATAGGTCCCCTCTGCGAACATTTTTTCCGTTTTAAACACTTTGTTTCCATGCTGCATCCGCTAGGCATCCGTTCTGCATCCGTTCTGAGTTCGTTCCACTTCCTCCCTGCGTCCGAGCGGATGCGAGTTTCGTGGATGCGAAGCGGATGCCTAGCGGATATAGCGGATGCAGAATGGATGCCTAGCGGATGCCTAGCGGATGCTGAATGGACAAATTGGATAAATTTTCCGCTCAAAAGTTTTGAGCAGCTCAAAACTTTCTGAGTGGATAAAACGTCCATAAACAGATGCTGGACGGATAGAGAGGAAGCAAAACGGAGGCAGTGAGTACAGAACGGATATATCGCGTTAACCAACGGATGGCAAGCTTTTTTGTCCGTTTTGCATCCTCTTTGCATCCGTTGGTGCAGTGTGACAGGGGCTTAAGTTTAGATTATAAAGCTGATGAATCATAATGTAATTTTTTTGGAATATTTGATACAGGAGAAGAATCAGATAATTAATCCCTAAAGCGTTAGGTGATATCGTGGGTGGACTCTGTTAACTGAACACATTTTTATGCTGCCAGAATTATTTGTTTGTGATATACGCTGCCTTATAAATATGATGAAATAAATAAAAGGTTCAATGTGCAACCATAGGTTTTCCCTTCCTTGCAAAGCACCTAAACAAGCAGAAAGAAATCTAATGACATAGGCATAACAGAAAATACTTTTGCTGATTTGACTTACTTTTTCTGCATTTCACACTTTAAACAAAAAAAGCCAAAAGTCTTTATTTAACAAATAAAAAGAAAAATATTTTTGTCTTGCAGTAAAATACTACATCTAACTTATTTTAGTGTTCATTGTATCATTTATTTTTCAAAGGGTTTGCTTGTGTACTCAAATTATTTCACAGATATAAGGGTTTACAGTGCAATGTTTCTTATTGGTTGTATTGTTGAAGTTCATATATATTTAGTGTTCACTAATGTAAATGGAATAACAACAGTAAGATGTAATGAAGCTCATCTATGCACATCTATGACCATAATAAATATTCAATTTAATTTGAAGCTCATCATTTCTTGTCATAGCAAAATAAGCATGAGATTTGTGAGTTTTCAGACTGTAGGAAATGTTGCACGATGAAAAGGCTGCAAGGGGCATTGAATATTTTTTCAGAACCCTAAAACTTCTGGCTGGGAATTGTGGGGATTGATCCACAAAATTTCTGGGAGGTGATATGTTGGAAAAATATGCTACAAAATATATTAAATATTGGAATAGCAGACTTTCCTGGCTATGGGGCTGTGTAAGCCATGAGAGTAAAAAAAAATCTAAGAGATATATTTTAGAAAGAAAAAATGATCATTTAATTGTTATCCTATTCCTTAGAGTTTCTTGCATACTGACTTTTTTTGTTATAATTCCTTTGCATCCTCATTTCTTAAATTTCTGCCTGTTCTTCCTTAACACATTCAAGGTTATATATGTTCACACTATACAGACTATCTAAATCAACAATTCATATAGTGAAGAAACTGATCTGAGGTAAATGTTAGGAAGGTTGAACTACTAAATCTTTGCCTGGACATTCACTGTATTTTTTGCTGAATTGAATTGCTGCTCAGATATTCACTCAACTATCCTTCATGTCAAAGTTCAAAATAATATGAGAAATCTTTTATGAGTACAATTACTACTGTGGTTTGATAAAATAATCTCCTTATAAAATAATCTTCCTTCTCTCATACCATTAAAAGAGTCTGATGTATTGTCTATTATTCTCTTCATTGGGAAAAATGTAATGTTAAAAACTTTATTTTAACATTGATAAGGTATATCATTGTGTTTGTTTTCCCCTTCCCCAAATATTAAGTCACTGAGAGGGGAAATACAATGATATATCTTATTTTTATAGCTTCCATTTGTCTGTACTTAAGCAAGATAAAGTATCCTTAAGATGATATTTTATTCCTATGAAGGAAATTAAAATTGTTAAATTAAGTTCTTTTAATTTTCTATTCTGTGTGGTCCAAATACTAGGAAACTTTCATATGAACTGCTTTTATATTCTTATTTTATGTGGATGGAATTGAGTTCCATCAATTAAAAATGACATGTTATGGGACTCCAGAGACACATCTTGCTTCTTGCAATCTTTGCCCTTTGGAATAATGTCCCTTTTGAAATTCATAGAGTCCTGTAACTGTTGGCTTATAGGAAGTTACTTTAGGATCGTAAGTGGCCCCATTAACAATTATATAAGGTATGCTCATCTGATTCAACATGGTGAGCTTTTAATATTTTGGGGTATTTTCTTCACTGTTTCTAAACCTTTGTAAAACACCAGAATCATGGTGATTTGGAAATTGACTAAATATGTACAAATAAATAAATTGTGCTACAAACCAATAATTGTAATAAGAACAAAATAGTTACATGACTTGCATTTGTACACGAGAGATTTTCTAATTTATGTATAAAGGGGATATATAATACCTTATATTCTTTGGCCTTTTGCTGACCTTCTAAAGAATAATTGTGCTTCATATGAAAGCTGTTCCATTGCAAAGCTCTGAACAGATTCCCACAAATCATCTGTCTTGAATAAGTGCAATACCTAGGTCAAAAGAGAAAAACATGATATTTTAAAATAATTGTAATGATATAGCTTCAAACATGAAAGATTATGGTAAGATACAAATGAGATTTAATGTCAATCAAATGTACAACTTCCACAAAGATTGAAAAGTTGCAGAATTTGGAAACCATTGTTGTAAAATTTCAGAATGTTATTTGTTTAATATTTATATTTCAGCCCATCTGTACAGAAGCTGAAACTTATTATTGTTGAGTTATATTGTAGTATAGTCATGTAGACCAAAATAATCGTTATTATTTGTAATAATTGTAAATAATTGATTTTGAAGCCATAAACTATTGCAATATATACAGAAGAAACAATTCTTCAGACCAGATACTTTCAGGAACAATTTAAAGTAGAATAATTTTATCGAAGTAGATTTTCTGATTAAAAGTTACATCAGCCTGACTACAGCAGGTTCTTGTTGGTTATTCTCATAACCCTCCACCCATTAATATTTTTTATGCTTTCAAGTCAGTCTGATCCCTTGACCAGTCCTGATTTCTTGGCCTGGCCAAACCCTGAAATTTCCTTGGCAATATTCATTTTTGTGTTTTGCCATTGTCTTCTTCCAAGGCCTGAGAAAGAATGATTGGAACAGAACTAGAACTCACAATGTCCTGGTTTATAGCCCAAGGCCTTTTACCATTACACCAAACTGACTTATCTGTCTTTAATTGGGTATAAAAATACATTTTTGCTACTAATGATGAACATTGTATTGCAAAGGTATATTAACTGTTTTAAAATGAACCAGGAAGACAAATATTTTAAAGTGTATGTGATTAAATGGGCAAAAAGCTTTAATTATAATATTATGCTTGATCAAAAAGAAAATATATGGATTATTGCGCTGAAGAGATGTTACCTAGTTTGGTAATGAAACATTTGCAAGTAAACAACCAAGCTCAGAGAGCACCAAGGACCCCACTACTGAAGAAAACCATATAGCATTATTTAGAGGATGAGGTCCAGAAGCTGAGCAAGAATATTCAAACCAATAGAGAACTGGGGTTGGTATAGATAAATCTAGAACTAACCTAGAAGGAATACAAGAATTGTCAGGTAAACTTCAACTTAAGAAGGAAGATAGGGTGAAAAATAAATTAAGATAGCTCTTAATATGAAAGGAGGCAAAGGGAAACAATGTCATTATTCCCTACAACAATGGAGAAGGGTTTCAATAATCCTTGCGACATCTATTTACATCTAAACTAACTACAACAATCTACAAATTGACTTTACTGAAGATAACATGGAAAATACAATACGCAACCTTAAACCATCCTTATCTATTGGCCCTGATGCCTTATGTTCATTCTTCTTAAAAAAGCTCTCCACTACCATAGCAGAACCACGAAGCATAATATATGAGTTAACATTCAGAACCAGCTCATTACCACACCTATGGTCTTTAGCAACAGCCATCCCCATTTTCAAAAAAGGTGACCCCTGCTTAGTTGAAAATTACAGACAAATCTCATTGTATTGTGCCATGTGCAAAGTTATGGAATCAATTAGTAACCAAGACATTACTTTACACCTAGAGTCAAACAACTTACTCTCCAATAAACAATTTGGTTTCAGAAAAAAATTGTCCTGCAATTTGCAACTTCTACACTGCAAAAACATATGGACTACACTTCTTGACCAGGGTAAAGCAATAGATGTAATTTACATTGACTTCTGCAAAGCATTTGACTCAGTGGTACATGACAAACTACGATTAAAATTAAATTCTTATGGCATTTCTGGATCCCTTCACAAGTGGATTATTGCCTTCCTGTCAAACAGGCAACAAATAGTTAAAATAGGAAATGCCCTATCAAGCTCTGTACCAGTTATCAGCAGTGTCCCACAAGGGAGAATTCTAGGACCCACACTTTTACACTCTATATATATGACCTTTGTGATCACCTTATTAGCAACTGCATCCTCTTTGCTGATGATGTAAAACTATTCAACACCACCGTCAACGCTACCATCCTTCAAAAAGACCTTAATTATGTGTCTGAATGGTCTAACAATTGGCAACTCCAAATCTCTACCAACAAATGCTCTGTCTATATACCAAATACAAGCTAGGTAGATATGACTTTGTTGATGACCTTCACTTTGTCAAGGACCTTCTCATATCGAATGACCTAAGCACCAAAGCTCACTGCAACAGTATTGCCAAAAAGGCTTTAAGAGTTGTAAATTTAATTTTACACAGCTTCTCCTCTGGTAATACTGTTTTGCAAACTAGGGCATTCAAAACCTTTGCTAAACCAATACTTGAATTCAGCTCTGGTGTCTGGAATGTGCACTGTATATCAGACATAAATATAACTGAGCGAGTCCAGAAATATTTTACCAGAAGAGTACTACATTCCTCTATATGCAACAGAATATCCTACAGAACCAGACTTGAGATTCTAGGCTTAGACAACCTTGAACTACGCCAATTAAGATTGGACTTAAGCATAGTACATAAAATCATATGTTACAACATCTTACCAGTTAATGAATATTTCAGCTTTAACAACAACAGCACAAGAACACACAACAGATATAAAGTAAATGTAAACCACTCCAACCTCGATTGCAGGAAGTACGATTTCAGCAACAGAGCGGTCAATGTCTGGAACTCTCTACCTGACTCTGTTGTCACCTGCTCAAACCCCTACTCCTTTACCCTCAAATTAACCTCTATTGACCTCACCCCATTCCTAAGAGGTCTGTAAGGGGTGTGTATAAGTGCACAATCATGCCTACCTTCCCTGTACTATTGTCCCCGATTATTAGTCCTATTTGTTGTTTTTAAACTTATATTTATTCTTGTTTCTGTTATACTGTAAGCTTTTGACAAATAAATAAAATAATAATATTTTTGAACTGTCCTTCCTGAAGGACCAAGAGTTCCAGAAGAGCATGGAACATCAGATCATAAGCAGCTCAAAAGTTTACCTGAGAAGGGAAGACAGTAGACAATGAGAAAAAAAGAGGGAAAAACTGCAGTTAATCCTTAATTCTGGAATTAGAATTAAGGAATAAGAAAAAATAATGCATGCTTAACAAGTAGGATTGGACTCAGAAGTTTAAATATCCCCTTCCAACTCCATGACTTTATGATTCTATCATTGTTTGAACTGATCTTCTATGCAGGCAAATTTTATTTAGCCTCCAGGCTACTTTATTGAGAAATACATGTCCTGAATAAGAATCAACAAAACTTGGTGGCTGGTAATGAGGAACAGCCTGTTTAGTGGAAAAGAGAAACTATGTGTTAAGTGTAATAATCACAATTCATTTAACTTTTTAGTTTAAATGTATTTTATTATCTGAATTGAAATATATTCCCAAGAAACTTTTATGTCTAAATTAGCTGTCCTTCCATCTCATTACAAAAAAAAATAAAAATCTAAATCTTTAAAGATTATCAAATAAAGATCGAATTTATAAGTCCATTATTTTGTCTGGAATATTCTGATCATATTTTACAGTTAATAAACTGGAAAGTCAAATAAGAAATAGAAAGTATTATTCAGCTGAAAATTTCTGTATAGAAATTTTGTATAGACATATAATGTATAGATTTATTCTTCAAAATTTGTTAATTATTATTGATATAAAATTATGTTATTGTTAATTCAACATGCAAAACTTCCATTTCCTTAAGATATCAGAACTGATTCGTGTAAGTGTATAGTAGGAGTGAGGGAAATGCTATGGCATTTCTGGATTTAAAAGAATAAAGGACATTGAGTGTTTAGCTAGCTTTTCTATATTAAAAACAATATTGTACAATAAAACCATTGTTTTGTTTGATAATAGCAAAAGTTCTATATTTGAATGTTTGGTTTTTTGTTTTTTGGATTTCTGAAACTTATCCAAAGACCTATTTTTTTAAAAAAATAAGGATAATATTTTAATTTGAATTATAATCAGAGGTAATTGTAAAATTCAATGAATATAGGTCCCACTGAGTTTAGTCCAAAAAAACTTAAAATAATTTAAGTATGTTTCATGAAACAACCACATGCTAACATGTGGATATCTGAACCATATTGTCACAGTGAAATGCTAATAAAATGTGTACATGCAACAGAGCCACAGTAAAAATTAAAATGCTTTCACAAATGCAACCTCAAAGCTAAAGGAATAAACAGATTCAGTAATATCTAAAAATAAATGAATGGCCGGCTACTGTATTAATCTAGAAGATACTGTCAAAAATAGATGGTATTTTTACTCATTTTAAAAAGTACAATTTTCAGAAGATTTCTAAATATTATTCCAAACAAAGTATATTTAACTGTGATTACATACTATATGTGCAGACACCAATTCATATGGATATCCCTATAAAAAATCTAGCTCATCTATTTTTCTAATTTCTAATGACTGTAATTCTATTTTTTTCCAGAAAAAATTATGTTTCATTTCTGCTTAGTGCTGACAGTTTCATTAGTTCTACTGAATGGAAAATCTGTCAAATAATAAGAAACTTAAGCATACTTAGATTGAAACATTTAGTCATTGTCAGTCTTCAGGCCAAATATTTAATTTTATATAGATTTTAATAATCATATTTCTGTTGTATATGTGGTTAAGGAAGAAGAGGCTGAAAATTCTTCCTCTTGAATACCAGCTCTTGTCTCTCTTTAGAGAACTTTTGGTTTATATACCTTATAAGTATATGGCTATGTTCCTATAAGAATAAAAAAAATTTACTCTCTCTTTTTGTTCTAGATGCTTTGCTGTGGTATTGTTATAAGTAATGTATTTAAATTAACTTTATAAAAATAGTAAAC
Organism: Laticauda colubrina; assembly: GCA_015471245.1. Classification (NCBI taxonomy): domain Eukaryota; kingdom Metazoa; phylum Chordata; class Lepidosauria; order Squamata; family Elapidae; genus Laticauda; species Laticauda colubrina. Next base: position 38,758,674 of record BLBF01000022.1, on the reverse strand, counting down.
TTCACTTCAAAATATTATTTATACTTTTTAGATTTATACTTCACCTTTTATTTTATACAATCCAATGCAGCATATAATAATCTCTGTCGCTCTATGTTCTGCATCAAAACAAACCTGTATGATAGGTTGAGTTGAGATGATTGCCAAGATCTCCTATTTGGTTTAGTAAGTACTGAATCTTTAAAAAAAACAAAAAAACAAAACTTTACTTTTTTCAGACATGCTATTTTCTGTGGTTTTTAAAAATGAAATGGAATGGTTTTTAAATATATATTGTATCACTTATTTAAAAATAGGTACAGTAAAAATTCTGTAAATTGTTAATGTAGTTTGTATATAACTACAAAGAAACAGACAGAAACAGATACTGAAAAGTCAAAAGTAATTTTTTTCATTTTCGGTTTAAAAAAGGTTGATAGAACAAAAATGAGAGAACATAACAAGGTTACAAGGAAAAGTGATGTCAGAATAACACAATAAGAGAGAAGGGATCTTGGAGGTTTTCTAGTCCAACCCCCTGGTCAGGCAGGAATCGCGATACCATTTCAGAGAAATGGGTGTCCAATCTCTTCTAAAAACCTACTTTGTTTGAGCACTCACAACTTAGAAGACAAGTCATTCCACTGATTAATCTAGGTATACATGAATGAGACATGGTTTCACAGTAAATACCTCCTGTGGATGTACAAAGTTTCTAATTTATGTCTGGAGGAAAATAATTTGGGTGGAGTTGCAAGAATGATATACAGTGCCTAAAGATTGAAAAGAAAACTTGTGTGATACCAGAATACCATATATGCATTGCTTTTTTTAAAATAAAGAAACAACTGCTTTTAAAAACATCCTGATTAAACATTAACATAACTCAGTGGGCAGACATTGATACAAAACAGTTGAAAAATTTAGTGAACATACAATATTCATTTAATTGGTTATACTATCTTAATTAGTTTCTGTTGGTTTTTCTGTTGGTTTTTCTGAATAGAAAACCATAACGTATGCTTCTATGTTTGAGAATAATTAAAATACAATCAAATCTAGCAACTTGCAAATTATACATGAATTGACAATTATTATTATTTGGGCTATGAAAAATATAAAACCCTTAATCAATTCTCACAGCTTTGCAATAGGTTTTTAAGAAGTAGATACATAAAATAGGTCACTAGATCAATCTAGAACCTACCTTTGAATACCTACCTGTTGAATAGTCTCTTCCTATAGTTGCCACCAAGATATTCATAAGAAGCCTACAAACTGTAAAAAAGTACTTGAACTGACAGTTGTGGTAGTGAAAGTATATAGTCATTATGGCAGTGTGAAACTTCAGTTCAGAGATTCAGTTCAAGGTTGATTTGATTTATTTCTTACCAAGTTGACTTTCTGAATTGAGTCAGACAATTGAATCAAATCTAATGTCTCCAAACTAGTTTGGTGCTTCAGAAAAGTGCAAAAGCCACCCAATGGTCTAAATTTCAAATCATCAAATAGGACTGAACTGATGATCTAAATCAAGATTGTTAAGCCTGGATTCCCCAACCAGGGTTAGGTAGACAAGCTAAACAGAATGTGCAGCGT